>VYZX01018426.1:22257-318190 GCA_013401335.1 Brachypteracias leptosomus
GGGGGACGCGGGAACGGGACGCCCCGGCGCTCTGGGGACGCCGCGGTGACAAGCGGGACCGTTGCGGGCTGCTCTGTGCGCTTACTACGGCTTGCCCACATGTGCGGGGACGGGGAGCGGCGGCTTCGGCTCGTTCCCTGCCGCGAGAGGAATTCTCAGTAGTTGTAACAAGCGCGTCCTGCTCGTACTTCTCCAAGAGAGATGTTTGTGCTGCACGGTGCACATCAGATGTCAGGTGCATCAGCGGGATGTGTTGTGTTAGGTGATTTCTAAATAAATCAGCAAGTGTTAAAAATAGATATGTGATGCTTGTTCTTGTAGTGTTATAGAAGGAGGGGAAAAGCTTTTGTCCACTTGAGTGAAGATAAGTTTCTGGGGGTTTTGACAAGCAGTGGGACAGCACCGCTTTGAAAATGCTTCCCCGCGGTTCTGCTGTAGTAGTTTGTCTTGCTGATCTTTAAACATCGATGCTTGTGCTCCTGAGGGTTGTATAAGGCTTAGGTAGAGACTGTCGCCTCATGTGTCCGTGCTTACATGTAGAGCCGATAGTAAATGCACCCTCAAGAATTTCTTCAATGAATCCGTGTCTCCGCCTCAGCCAAACCTCTGTGCGTGTGGATTGGCTTTTCGGAGATTGCAGCTGTCAAAGGAGGCTCCATGCCTTTCTCATTGGTTTTTCTCACTTGACTGTTGATATTACAAGGAATCTCTGTCTTACCGTTGTGGAGTTTTTTTTGTTTTTTTTTTTTTTTAGTGTTTCCCCCATTGTTCTACAGTGTGTAAATACACTGTGATCGAAACTTTCAGTGCTTCCCCAAGAGTAAATTTCTGCTACAGTCTGGAAGCGTGTTTAAAAGGAATGACAGCATGGTACTAACGAAGCAATCTTGCAGAGTAATTTGGGTTTCTTCGTCCTTAAATGCAAACACAGGGCTGAAAGGTGGACTTTAATGTTTATAAAATGTGGTGCTTTAAAAAAAATTGTGTTATTTTGATAAATCATGTTTTAAATGAACTTGTTAATGGAAAATTGTTGCTGGAGTGCAAGCAGACTGCTTGTATATACTTAAATAGATTGTGAAGATTGTCAGGTTTGTACTTCAATAAAACTGCTTTAGCGTTGTACTAAAATGTAGCTTTTGTGCAAGAATAAGTTTATTTTCTCTGCATTGAAATGTGGCTATATTTGATATATTATGTAATAATCTCGAAGTGGTCATTGGAGCACTATACACACATACATCAGCCAGACAAGATTATGAACCATTCTATTAATGGATTGTTTAGGTTGTTGCTGTGTAGTGACAGTTTCATTCATGGGATAGCTCTTTTGCCAGTGCTACACAGATCATTCATCAATGTCCATTTTTGTGGTAGTAGCCTGGAAAGCCCTTCTAGGAAAGGCTGTTGTGGGTGACAGTACTGAGATAGTTGAGGAATATTTCAGCAGCTTTTATTCATAGTAAACATTGCTATGATTGATTTGGTGTATTTTGAAAGGGACTTTTGTGGGAAGGAAGAGATCCTCATGCTTTCTCCTTTCTGACAACTCAATTACTTGGGTGTCTCAAGGCGTGTTTTTTTAGCCTGGAGTTTTGCCAGGGGTGCACCTTGTGAAAGGTGTTTAACTCCTCAGCCACCCTGGTGGTTCAGTCGCTGTACAGAGACACAAAGCTCGTGTTGCTCTGGCCCCAGGACGCTGCTGTCCTTGCTGTGCCTCCCTGTGTGAAGCCTCAGTGAAATCAGAACAGTCTTGTAGTACAGAGTATCATGGGGTCAGACACCATCTTCTAGCGCTTTTACTAAAAAGAATTATTTTTAGATTTGCAAGACTTAAAATTGTTAAGATTGGCATGTCTGTCTGACTTGTTCTTTACAACCTAGACTTGCTAGTACAGGCATAGGATTTGCTTTATTCATGATTGATATTTTGTATATACAAAAATGCAGATTTTTGTCCATTTGTTTTTTAATGTGGGAGTTTTTTTGTTGTTTGCTTTGGTTTTGGGTTGTTTTTTTAAAAAAAACCCCAAACAACAAAACCTGGAACTGTTGTTTGGAACATAAAAAGACTTAAAGCCTGGGAGGGATGCAGTGTTTATCACTAATTTCTACTAGTAGTAATAAAGTTATTTGTATTCTGTGTTTAAAATGTCCTGCAGCCACTGTAGTCCCAGGCTGGGCAACAATGCACCCTGCCAGTCATCCCACTACAGAAATGTGTATACTGCCCAATTTGTCAGTATGTGCATCTTTATTTGACTGTTTCTGTTGATTGAAATACTATTTCTGTTGAAGTATTGTAGAGATTTATATCCACTTGCAGCCTTTTACAAATCAGCAGCTCATTTCTTGCACTTGGGGATTCCAGCTGCGAAAGAAGGAGGCTTCTTGTCTGTAGCAAGTTGATGTTAACGGGTGTTTATAATTTAACCAGAGGAAGAAAATTGTGTGGGTTTGTGTTTTGTTTTTTAAACTTGTGTAAGAGAAGTTACTATTAAGCAAAAGCAGGAAGATATCCTTTGTGAGCCTCAGAAATGGAGCAGGAACATTTCGTATTGTGTTTTTCTGATGAGTAAGAGTTGTATTTCATAATCCTAATGAATTGTTTTGGCTAGAAGGGGGGAAAGTTGCCGAATAGATAAGCCCTGGTTTTGTTTCTTATCGCATAACTGTGTGTTTTTTATTTGAATACATATAACTTGAGATTGCTGAGTTGCACATTGTGGGGAGGGAACTGTGCCTAATAAATTCAGGCTGAAGGCTTTCGGCAGTGGGTTTACTTGGGTTGTTAGGAAGCTCAAAGCATGGTGGTAGTTGATGATACCTGGATTGCCTGATCAGACCTATCAGAATGTTCATCTCAAAATTCCTGTTTGAATATATCTTCATTTACAGTCCAGTTTGATATCCCACAGCAAGGCTATAGTTAGAGAGGGAAAAGTGCATTGATAGCAAGTTAAGGACGTGGTTTAATGTTATTAAAATGCTGACAGAGTATGAATGAGAAGTGACTGTTGTTCTTAGTCCTTGAGTGACCATCTCGAGATGATCTTTCACTGATTGCTAAATAGCAATATTCAATTTTGAGTATTTTAATAGACTGGAAATGGTTAATTTGACTTTTTTTTCCTTTCTCTTCTGTTGGTACTCTCTCCATCCCTTCATTCACTTTCTATTGTAGCACTGGAAACTTGAAGTGTTCAATGTCTGGCTTTCAGGGCACCCTGGAGCTAGGGATGCTTCTGAAGCATTAACTTTGCACAAGTCATAGGTTTTTTTTGGCTCTTTTTACTGATACAGTGTAACAGAGTTCAGTCAGGGGGACTTCAAAATATGTATGCACACACAGAGGTAGCATTAATTTTACAGCCACATTTACTTGCTTTTTTTTTTAGAGTTTTATGACCCATTCATACAATCACATTTTCCTGCACCTTTTCTTATGCCTAAACACTTTTTTTTTTTTTGGTCACTTGTTCTGTCAGATCAAATAATATTCACTTCTGAATCTTTTCTAGGACATTGTCCTGCATATGTAGGCATAAACACGTTGGTATAGGTTGAGGACTTCAGGGGTGCTCTGCTTTTACCTGTGTTGTCTGTTGTTGAAATTGTACACGTTTTACAGATTATGTTGTTTTTTAATGCATTACATTAACTGGTAGTGTCCTTTTTTAATAAGGAGATTAATGGAGTTGTTCACACATTATAATTAGCTGTCAGCGTGAAGGCAGCTAGTCTTCTTTGATATGCGTCCTTTGAACTGGAGTTGAATGCCTCCATGCTACCTTTTCTTTCACTTTCTGCAGTGAAATCAGAGTTCTGGGTTCAGCGTTTGAGTCTTCCCCATCCACTCCAGACACACTTTCACATCTTTTTTTGGAAAACGTAATGCTTTTAAGACTCATACTGTATATGGAAATTCACAGGTAATTGCTTCTATAGCATGAAGAGATTTATTTTTTCTTTTAATCCTAACTTAGCAGTAAATATACTAAATTATAATTTTGACCAATAGGTGCCTTAAAACAACTAGCTTGAATTTTTAGGATTACAATTGTATTTTCTTTAAAGAGGGATGAAGTTCTATTATTAGTCACACTGTTGACATCCATGAATTCTAGGACAGTGCTTAAATAAATGCAATCAAATATTAGACACACAGGAAAGGTGAGGTTGCAAGGGACCCTGGAAGTCATCTTGGTCAACCCCCTGCTCAGGTAGGGCCACCAATACCCTGTTGCCCAGAACCATGTCCAGACAACTTTTTTTAATATCTCCAAGGTGGGAGGTACCAAATGTATGAGGAATTAATTAGTGTTGATCAGAAGTACCTACTTGGTACTGTCTGATGCACTCAGATTTGGGCTTAAAACCATAAATGCACATAAATAATTTACCATGTAGATGAAACCTGTTCTGCCTTGAGATCTGTATGTTGGATGTGCATCATAACCTGTGGTTGAACCCTCAGTGTTGCTTACAAGTTGAGGGGGTTTGTAGAACAAAGAAGCAGCCAGGACACCAGTGTGTAAAACAGAAGGTTAGTGGAGGATAACTGCAGTGAAAATGTTCTGTAAAACAAACAAACAAAAAAACCCCAAAAGACTTTATGAAAGTCTAAGTAAGAGATTTCCACACAAAACCAAGTGAAGTCCAGACAGGAGACTGTCCTGAGGAGAGAAATGGGGTTTATTGGAATCAGCTAACTTATGTGTTGGGGAAATGTAATTCCCAGTGGAAGCTCATTTCTCTGAGTTCAGCACCTGTATTTATTTATTTTAGGTATGTTTGGAAACTGCTGGGATTATGGAATTAGGTTTGGTAGTAGGTAGGGTAATGCTATGTTGTGATCTTTATTCATGGAATTTTAAACTTCTGCTTGTAAGGCCTATTCCCCTGCCTTAAGTCCTGACTTTTTCTCCCTCTCTTTGAGACACGTTTGTCATGCAGTGATGTTTCTTACAAGTGCGTATTTCAGCTCCGTTATTTCATTTTCAGCTGTGATCTTCTGTCCTTCCTCTGCCTTCACCTGCAAACTATTTTTGTGGCTAAACTTTCTTTCAGTCCAGTGCTGGTACTTTTTAATGTCCTGTTTGATACTGGTGTGTCAACATTTAGTAGGTTGGATTCTGTTAGCCTGGTACTGCAGTGAGGATGAAAACATGGGGCTGGTGAATGTGGACCCCACGTAAGTGCTGCAGCAGCTGAGCAGAGTCAGCTGGTAAGCTGTTAAACTGGTGGGCTTTTGGCTTAATTTTTTCTGGCTGTATTTATGTGGCTGAAGTTGAACAACACAAGAATTTTTCTCTTAAGTCTAAAACTGAGGATTGGTTTATTAGGGCTTATCACATTAACACCTCTCAGCTAACCTGTAACAACTGCTTGTGAGTACAGGCTTAGGCTGGAACAAATGTCAAGTCTTGGACTTATCTTGGAGCATGCTTTTAAGGTACAGCAGAGTGACAGTGGTCTGCAGCCAGCAGGGATGCTCAGCTTTTCAGAGCGCTGGGGCCCATCTGACTTGGTAACAGCAGGTGGAAACCCACCATGGTTGAGTATCCTGTACTTCCATGAGTAGGAGCATGTGGGGATAGAAGGCTTGGGAGTGGAGAAGCATGAGGCTTCTATGCTTTTGGTGTCATCCTGAGGTCAGATTGGTTCAGCCTTATCTTAGAACTGCGCTCTTAATTTAGATAAAGTTGTGTTTTTGCTGTGGGCTAGAGTTGGAAGATGGGGTCAGTTAACACCAGTCCATGAAAACTGTCCTAACTTGTTTGGGTGCCTGAGTCCTTAACAGAACAATGGTATCTGCAGGGACATTAATTGAGAGTCACACCTCAACTCATTATGCAGGAACTTTCCCTTATAGGTAGGTTTCTTCAGGATGACGTGTAATTCCAGGATGAAAGGTTAGGTGGAGGTTTTGAAATCTGCCTTTCTGTGCTCTATTGCTCATCTGTGGAACAACCAAATGTAAGTAGCAAGTTTTCCTTTTCCTTCAATTTCAGAAGACCTTGGAAAGAAATACCTCAGGCAGCTTCAGTTGTGCTTTGAATGACATGGTGCCGGATTTCATACTGCTCCTGCTTGGCAGGATTGAGCAGCAGTCCATTTGTACAGTTTTTGTGTGGGTATCAGTTGAGATGTCCCGTTTGAATAATTGAGATCAACGGATATGAAATCTGAATATATTAATCTTCAATTATTTTTCAGAAGAAATATCATTTTGATTGGTGCTAGACACTCAAAATGTTATTTGTAATTTATTTTGACAATGAACTATGCCTTGTTTATGCTTACTTGAACAATTAAAAGCCTCAGCATATTTATCATTCTAACTGTTCACTAAAAGATGAACAACACATTTAATATTTAAATAAACAAATTACAGTTAAAAGTCAGGTGTCCCAAAAGCCATTGGCAGTGAGGATGAATTTAGAACTGAAATTTCTGTAACAGAGAAGAACTGAACCAGAACTGAGTTATTGTGTATGAAAAGGATTAAGAAGGAGAGAAAATAATTTTACAAAACTGAAAGTAATATCAGTATAAACTGTCACAATTTGGCACTTGTTGATGAGTTCTGAGTCAAAGAAATTAAGTATTTTGGAGTATACTATTTTAAAGTGTTATTTTAATTCATTTTGTAAATTCCTACTTGTTAATATATAATAATCACCATAGAGTGTGACTGAATGTGTTGGGTTAAAACCCTGTCCCTCTTCATGACACAAGTGCCCTAAATATAAAGGAACAGAAGTTTGCAGAAAAAAAAATCCAAGTTTTTATTTTTCATAATTAACTTTGGTACAATTCTAATTGTGATTAATACATTTACACCAATAAAATACTTAATTCTTTAAGGTAAAAGAAGTGCCCACACCTGATTCTCACTGATTCTCTTTTTTTTTTTAAACCTTATTTCTTCAGAAATAAGCCAACAAGGAAATGCCTGAAGTAAGAACTCCAGGCTTTGCTAGATACAAATATGCCTTTGGTCTGTTATTATTTTGAGTGCACCCTTCAGAGTGGAAAGAGGAGCTGAGCGGTTACCAGAGTTGTGTCCTGTCGAATAAGTTACCTGTCAAAGGAAAATGCCATTCCCCACTGATGAATGTGTGAGGACAGAACTGTGTTGCTTTTTCTAATTGACTTAGTTCTCTGGTCTCTGAAGTTTGGTGTGCTCAACACCTCAGCACTATGTCCACTTCAGGAGAATTTTTCTCTGTGGTTTTTCATGTTTACGTCCTCCTCAGTTGTGAGAAGTTAGGGCTTACCCAGCTTGCCCTGTGGGACACTTCTCCAGTTGGTTAGATAGTTCATTGATGTGGAAAGCTGACGGGGGAAAAAACCATCTCATCACGTCCCCTGTGGTACACAAAGTAGTTCATGTGTGTAGCAACTCTTAGCCATTTATAGGTATTTATAGCATATATATGTTTCCTCTCCCTTCTCCCTGGTTGTTTTCTGTTGTTTACATTTTAATTTATCATTTGGTTTTCTTAGCTTTCTGCCATTTTTACAGCTGCAGCTCACACTTTTTTATTTATCTGTTTGATCAGTTTGAGCTGTGTTACAAAAACTATTTCTACTTTGAAGCGTCTTGGTAATGTCTGATTCCTCTGGGTTAAACTTAAATAAGAATAAAATACTGGAGGCCTTGCAGTAGTATCCAGTGACTGGATAAGTAAGAGAGAGGGCCTGTTATTACAGAAAGTTAAAAAAATTATAATATTTATATTTCTTGAGGTAAAGGTGTACTGTGTTAAAATGGAATTTTGTAGCAAGTTTTAAAGTGTTTAATTTTAATTTTTAGCAATTACTATATATCTGCTTGTGGTTTGTTTAATGTTTTTCTAAGTTGTCCTAATCTCTGGTATCTCTTTTTTTAATAAGATGATGGATTTCTGGTTTTCATCAAGTCTTCAGCATTCCAGGTTTCATCACTTTGTTGAGGACTTCTGTTTAAAAAAACTCCATAAAATAAAAATTGGTATTGATGTGTTAAATAAAAATCCATAATAAGAACTTTGGATCTTGCTCCTGGAAGGGTGTTACACACAAGCCAGATTAGATGCACAGTGCAGTAAGAGAGGGAGAAGTGCTGCAAGCAGCTCGGTCTTGAACGTGAAAGCTACACCTGAAACTTTCCAGGAAGCGGCATTGCTGATGAAGGCGGAATTAACTGTCTCATTTGGTGCCCAAACTCTTGGTAACTCCAAACCATTTCTTTGATGATACTTGCTCTACAGTAGTGTAAGCAGACATCGCAGCCATGTGAGGTCCTTGATTAGCTTCAAGTGAGGTTTGTGTGCTAGGCCCAGCAGCAGCATGTGTTGTCAAGAAGCTGTTGGGTAACACAGGTCTCTGCGTGTGGGATCAAGGGAGGCAGCAGCTGCTCTGTGCTCCCTTTCACAGGTCCTTGTGGCCTCCTAGCAGGGAGACAGATACACAGGAAGCTGTTACCAGCTTCTCTTGGAGCATTCCATGGTGTTCCCTCCTGGTGACTTTTCTCTCCTCTCCTGCAAGGAGCACAGTTTGGTGACTCAAGAAGGTTCTAATGTGTGGAGCCAGGAGTCAAACTGAGTTCAGATTGTGTGTATTATACTGTGTTTAATAACAGAGAAAACAAATCATCATGGAATCTCAGCCTTTTAAAATACACTGTGGGGTTAATTACACAACAGATAAGAATATTTACATATGTAGGTTTAGACCTTTACATCCCCATTTGACCTGGGACGATCAAGTTATGCTCATTGACGCAGACAATAAAGAAAATAAAAAGGGATTTCTTGGATGCAATTTGTTAATAATCTTTTTGCTGTTTAAGGTTGCATTTGATGCCTGATGAATGATACAAATGTATCACAAGTAGCTGGATGCCAACTACTTTCTACCTATTTTGAGTAAATGTTACAGGATTTGTAACAATTTTCTCTTAAGGTCATGCAAAGGCATCTTGGGGAAAAAAATCCCGCTTTTCAGGAAACTTAATTTCTTATAAAGTGCCATATTCAGCCTTTCCAGAAGGAATTTTGAACAGTTCAATTTAATTCATTGTTATAACAATTTTATTCTTAATTCATTTATAGTCACATTTTGGCAGACTGAAAACTTGTATAATTAAATGGGGCTTTAAAATACAGCACTCTGGTTTGGTTTTCTTTGACATCTTATAAGGAGTGACAGGTTTTTTTGTCGATGATACATTAATAAATAGCAAACAGTCATTATTTATGGAAATGAGAGGTTGCTCGTGTTCTCACACAGTACTGCTGTACCTCTCAGAAGGGGGATATTTGGGATGGCTCACGGTTCATGTCCGTTGTTACACAGGATGATTGAAATTGCATTGCTTACTTTTTCTGCATTAGTTACTTAGAGGTTTTGCTTGTTTAGGGGTTGGTTTTTTATTTGGGGGTTGGTTTTGTCTTTGGGTTTTGGGGGGTTTTTTTGTGCTGCAGGGTTAGTTGAAGGAACACAAAAATGATTGTGATATTTCCTGGTCATTTTGCTTCTGCTGTACCCCTCTGTGTCTCACAGGGGCTGATTTCCACTCTTAGAATCATAGAGTCAAAGTGGTTTCGGTTGGAAGGGACCTTAAGGTTTATCTAGTTTCAACCTCCCTGCCATGGCCAGGGACACTTCCCACTACACTGGGTTGCTCAAAGCATCATCCAGCCTGGTCTTGAACACATCCAGTGGTGGAGCATCCACAGCTTCCCTGGGCAACCTGTTCCAGTGTCTCACCGCCCTCAGAGTAAAGAGCTTCCTCCTAATTTTTAATGTAAATCTCCCCTCTGCCACTTTGAAGCCATCACCCCTTGTCCTGTCACTACAAGTCCTCTTACTTCGTAGCTCGCCTGTGGTTGCATTATAGTACTTAAACTGAACTGCCTTTAGTCAGACTGCCAGAGAGGAAGTGAAGGAAATTTTTGACTTTTTATTGGTCCAAAACTGGGTTTTTCTTCATGTAGATACCCAGCTTCTCTGTAGCTCTGTCCATCTAGACATCCAGGGATGTTGGGCTCATGTAGGTGTTGCTGATGGCCCTTCTGTTGCAGTTTCAGCCACATCAGCACTCATAAGATAGCATTCAGGTGGTTTGTCTATCATCAGATGATTTGCATGTAAAGTAGTCTCAGAATGGCTTGTCTTTGGTTTTTAGACAGCACTGGCATTGCTTTGTGAAATTAAATTAAGAACTGGAAAAGGGAAGAAAGTAACAGAGAAGTGTCATTGTGTTTGGGTGTTTTTTTTCATGTTGACATACTAGTTTGCTCACTTCCGAAATAATAGAATGACTTTAGAGTAGCTAAATAACAAAAACCTTACCAGTTCCAGGGACTTGAAGGAAATTTTAGGTTGGAGCAGTACAGTTTGATTCACTTTGCAGCTGCCTCCTTCATTGAATTGTTTGTAAGAGCAGCCTACCATTAAAATTTTTTTTTTTTTTCTGTAGTCATAACTTCGCAGTAGGAAAGGCAAGTGTGTGGCGAGTGGTTCTTGTGATTACTTAAACAGGGTGGGAGTTATCGTATTGGAAAAACATGATATGGTTAAAAATGAAACTGAAGTGGTTTCACGAGCCCTTTCAAGGAAGGCCTTCCACCGCCTTCTCCTGCTTGTGAGTCTTCTTCAGCTTCCCTCCACTGAATGTCAGAAGCCTCTGGGGGAAACTGAGAGGAGGTCCAGTCCTGTACAGCAGAATTGCTTTGGGTACGATGGTTTGAGTTCAATGTGTGAATTTTTGCTGTTTGCTGAGCTCCCTACATGACTTCATAACTAACACAACCTTTCAAGAGGACACCATGTAGCAAGAGGAAACAGATCTGGTTACTGAATTGATTAATTCTGTGTTGGATCACTAGAAAAAAAACCCCAAAACAACCAACTTTGGTAATTCACTAAAATATTTACTTTTCAAAATAAATTGGAAATGAAGCAATGAGTTTCTCCTAAGATTCTCATTGCTGTCTGGGTGTGACAATTGCCACGGTGCACAGACAGGTTTCCTGCTCTATATATGACTCCTTATTGCAGTTGACTGTTTTCCATCACAGGGCAGAGGGAGGGGAAAGAAAGGAAAACAGGTCTGTAGGTATCTTCCCTTCTTTTTTTTTTTCTCCTCTTAAGCCTTTCAGCTGCTTAGATCCACTTTTAGTTATGATAATGTTAAGGCAAGAAGTCAATCATACTTCAGGTAATTGGTCTTAATTTTGTTTATACTGAGTTGACATGTCCAGGAATCTTTTAATTAAAAAAAAAAAAAAGCTGTGCCAGTAAGTTGCTGATGGCTCAGGAAGAGATTCATCCCCTTGATGTTGTAGAGATATGAATCCTTCTTTACAGAAAATGTCAAGCTCTTTCTGCACTGAGGAGGGTAAATATTCATTGGCCGTGTTTTTTCTGGCAGTTAAGGGTTGAAAGGGTTAACCACGGAAGGAAACAAAAGATAGTGCTTGAGTTTACCCTTTTGTCTTGGAAGTGTTTGAGGGAGTAGATAAGGCTGTGGCTTCAGGAGGGGAAGAGGCTTTGGATCAAAGAAGCTTTAGAGCTTCAGGAGGCTTTTTTCTGTAAGTGTTGTCAGCAGGCGTTAATAGCTGTGGTTGAGGTTTTGCAAGAGGAGTGCACAGTTCAGATTAAAATTCTATACTTCTGGTTTGTGAATCTTTGTGTTAAATATAAAAATGTCAATTAATTTGTATTTCCTAATTGGAATATAATGGTAAGCATATAGGATCTCTAAGTTTTCTTTGTCTTAATTCTGTTCTTGATTGCAGGTAGGAAAACTGACTCTAGCTTGGCCTAGAAATAGCTTATTTTGAGTAGGTAAAGCTGTTAATAAATTCACTTTTCTCTTCCATTGTACTTTCAACAGAGTCCTATGGAGTTAAAGCCATTTATCGTGTTAAAGAGAGTTGATTTTAACAACTAATCCGTGGTATGTTTTGTTTCCCTTAACTCTCAGTAACATCTGTCAATATATTTCTGTCATTAATGTCTACAGCATTGCAAATATCTAATGTAAATTGGGTCACCTGAAGCTCTCTTGTGAAAGGACTGGTACATTTATTTAAATAAAAGTATGAGAAACTGTTTCGGGGAGAGTACTGTAGGGAGTGGCAACAGAGAATGTAAAGGATAAGGGAAAAAGGGACTGGTACGTAGGATTCAAGCGCTTTGTTTCACAGCAGCAGAATAAAAAGGAGTGTATTGGTAAATATAGTCCTAACGGGTGAAAATAATGTTCAGTATGAATCAGTGTTTCCATTAAAACTTAACAAAAATAATCTTTAGGAAAATACTGCCTGTTTATTTACTACTGTTGTTGAATTGTTTGGGTTTTTTGTAGTGAAGGAACTCACAGGTAGAAAGTTTAGAAAGAACATGAAACCTGTGGTGCTTCAGGGGTGAAGGACACAGCAGTGAAAGGTACCTTGCTCTGATTTGGCCTTTGAGCCTGGTTCTGACTGTAACTACAGCTAAGTATTTTTAGGTACCAGCATTGTAGAATTTTTTTGTTTCCCTTTCCAAAGGAGAAATTAAAGCAAGGATTGCAGTGTCTCAGTATGGGTTCAGAGGTGTGATTTCAAGTCTCGTTCTGGACCAAAGCTGATACTTTCTCTGTCAGCCTTGTTGTGAGTGGCTGTCAAGTCATTTGGAGTCATTTGGGTTGGAGCTTGGGAGGTGGTGGTGTGAGACTGGAAGGTGCAGTGTATACTCCTCTTGTCACTCCACATGGAATGAGTGGGTTCAGGCTGGCAGGGTGGGCTGTCTACACCGAGGGGAATGTGCTGGGTTACACAAAGCCAGTGGCTTGAGCACTTTGGTGTAGACCATTATCAGTGTAGTTATTGTAGAGTTAAAGGTACCTGCATGGCTGAGGTGCAGTTAGAGCAATCATTCACCAGGGGAACAATTCTGTTTTAGTGCATAAATGTGCTAAAGGAGTAGTACTACATGCACTAAACATTCAGATATATCTAATTCTGTTATGCTGTTAGTTGAAGAAATAGTCCGATCTAACCTGTATTTGCTTGAAATTTTTTTGTCATACTAGTGCAAAAGTGCTTTCTAAGGAATTGGTGGGTAAAAACTCTTTGACAGGTACTCCTTTTTATCTCCATGGCAGCATGTTCTGTTTGCCAGCATCACTGTTTCCTCTTAACATTCAATTATTTTTGTACAGGATCTTTTCATCTTTCCTATTTCAACATCAAGTACAACTTAATGGGGTGTATGTCTTTCAAAACCCATAAGAAGTAGTGAAAAACAGACAAAAAAGTCTATTGGTGTATTAGTTAATAAAACTATATTTCAAAAAGCTTTTTCAGGTGTAATAAAGCCATTTAATTAGACCAACTTTCATATAAAAATCTTCAGAGTTTCTTTAAACAGAACTGTTTCAAGAGTTAAAATTTGTATCTTCCTTAACTTCATGTGCAGCAGAAAGATTTATTCCACTTCCCCCCAGTTGTAACAGTTACATAGCTTCTCTATCTCTTCTGAAGCTCTACAGGAATACTGTTCAGACTTCTCTGCCTGAAAGCTGTGTTATGCTTGAAGGCTTTTTATAGTAAAGCGAGTACTAACACCTATTGTCAGATTTTCCCTGGGAACTCTCCGTATGCTTCTAGCTGTGTTACAAACCCAGCGAATCTACATTACTCATCTGCACTGTTTAATGGGCTGTGGAGCCAAAAGATGGTTTGAATTTTGGTTGCTGTGTCCTTTTTGCTACTTTTTCTGCTTATTTACCAATTCATTACTCAAGCCACTGTGGACTAGAGCGGCTTCTCTACAAGTGATTTAATCCTGTTGCAGAAGAGTGTCTGGGTTTGTTTTATTTTGATTGTGGGGTGGGGAGCTGTAAATTGGTCAGCTTCAGCTGGCTGGATGTGTAAGGAATGCAATGTCAAACGATCCTATATGAGGAGGAGCGGTTGGCTTGCCAATAGAGGAGCTTTCTGTCTCTGTGGATGCTGAGAAACTTGAGACTTGGCCCAGCTGAAATGTTGTGAGATCGAGTGAGAAGCTCACAACTTCTGTACCTGGGGCAGAATAACAACACTGTGTTTTGGGGCAGGTGGGGAACTGCCTGGCTGAGGAGCAGCACTGGTGAAGAGGACGGAGCAGGCAATGGGCCGGTGCTGTGTGCATGCTCTACAACTAAGGTGTGCTGTAGACTGGGCTATGTTAGGAGGAACACAAAACTGGGAGGAGTGGCTGACACACCAGAAGGCTGCGCTGCCTTTCAGCGTGACCTAGACAGGCTGGAGAATTGGTCAGGGAGAAATTTAATGAAATACGGCAAGGACAAGCATAGAGTCTTGCATCTGGGCAAGAACAATCCCATGTGCCAGTATAAGTTGGGGACTGAGCTGTTGGAGAGCAGCATAGANTTAATTCTGTGAATGTGGCTACTAGATGGGGAAGTTAATGATGCTTCTCCACTTGTCAGTGGTGAGGCTGCACTTGGAATGCTCTTTTCCTGTTAATCCTCTTAATCCTAAACCTTGACATCTGCCTTTCCCAAATTTCTCAAAGATGCTAAGAAACTCTAAGATAATCTGTCAGTGGGCTGCCAGAGTGGCTAAAAGCTTAGACCTTAGCTACTCTGAGGAGAGGATGAGGGAACTGCTCTTGTGACTTCTGGCAAAAGAGAGGTTAGTATGTCACTGAAACGTTACTTGGAGGGACAGTGGAAACTGGAGACTTTCAGGGTTTGAAAAAGTCATAACTGATCTGTCTAGTGTTGGAGATAATAGTCTTCAAGTGAAAGCTGGACAGATAACCTCCACAAGTCCTTCCTGAGAGCGTGTTTGTGGTACTCCTGTGTACTGCGTTAGGAGGCAGCTCTAGGGACATCAGCTGAAAGCAAGACAGTAATGAAACAAATTTTATTTTAGTTGAATTACCTACTCAGCACTGTGAAGCTCTTCAAGACACATTTTAATGGTGGAGTGACAGATTTACTCAATGTGTAGTAACTCAAGCAGATCACAGCAGATATTTGATTGCATGCTTGTCTTAATTCTAATGGCGTTCACTTGGGAGCCTGATAGTTTGATTTAATGTGGCTTCATCTGCTGCAGGAGATTCCCAAAGCTGCTCTTCCAGTAACTGCTTTGTTATATTCTAATTTTGCAGAAATTGCATTATTTGTGTTTCTGTAAGATCTTAATATTTAAGAGGGTGTAATTTATTTGATATAATTTACATATTTTCAAAATTTGTCTTCACTACCTTTTCTAAAAATAATGTTATGTGGAATTGAAGAGGAAGAAATTCTGCTCTTGAGAGAATTTACAAAGTATAATCTCAGAATTTTTGTGTGCAAGACTGCCATGTCTGCCAGTCTGCATTGCAATCGAGTTATTAAAACACTGGCTATTTCTCCTGGTTGTGATGTTGATGCCTGGCCTCCTGTGAGGCAGGATAGTCACTGGTGTTAATTGTGGCGATAGGTACCCCCAAAAACCAGAGGAGGAGAGAGCATAGCAGGCTTTCTCTGTTCAGAATAAGTACTCTTTCATCAGGCAGGTGTGTGGGAGTGGCTAGAGGATAACCTCAAGCCCCTGGAATAGACAAGGTGAGGTTGTATAGATCTATGACAGAGCTGAGCTTCAGTTTCAAGTTGATATTCTACTGTGTCATCCTCCCACTGCTCGGATTTTTTGGAAGCTGGAGGCAAGAACACTTGCAGTAGGGGAGAACCACAACTTGGAGGCTCCTGGTTCTGCTAGAGACTAGTAGTTAATCGGCCAGGAGACTGCAGTTTGCTTGGCTTATATTCAGCTTACATGGACAGAGAACTCTTGACTTAACTTTCCTAAGTAAATGGCTGTGATGATTTCAGATCTTGTCCTGGTGGAGATGACCACTCCTCCTCTCTCCCGTGAGCACCCAGAAGGCAGCATGTGCTGGCTTAGCCATTGGAGCCTTAGCATGAGACACTTGTAATGGTTTAAATGAGCAGACTGCAGTGAATGGTACATGGATAGTAGCATGGAGCAGAACACCACAGTTTTACTGGTTGTCTTTGACAAAGTTTAGCACCTACGTTAATGAAAATTCTTGGAGAGAAAAGCCACACGTTAGTGCTAACTTGAAGCAGTTGATGAGTTTCACTGAGTTTATTAATAAAGTTGTGTGAAAAAAATCTTTGTAATTGAACACACTTGCTGTGATCTGTGTTTTACTTGAAATGATCCTGTAGCCCTGTAAGAATAGCACGGAGCAATACCCGTTTAGGGAGTCAGTCCTTTTAAAGTGGTACTCTGTGAGGGCTGCTCTTTCAGCTGCTCTTATCTGGCTGAACTCCCAAAGCAAGCCAGTAAGAATTGCTGGGCAGACAGGAATGATGAAATAAGCTCTTCATTTGATTTGAACCAGTGGTTTATAATACTGTAAAGGATTTGCTGTGCATCTGGTAACCGATCTTGCATAAGTTTCCTCTGTGACAGGTTTTGGATAGATTTGGCTGGTACCAACCCTAATTTTCTACTGAGATTGTTTTGTGTAGTTTGATTGTTGGGCTTTTTCTCAGTCTGGTAGATGATGTGGGCTGTTGTCTGGACAAAAGACTCTTCTCATCTGTAGTCCTGCCTTACATTTCACTGGAACTCTTAAGATTCCCATCAGTTGGGAACCCCAAGGTATACTAAATGATGGAGAACACATTTCCTGTCGCTGAGCTAAAGCAGGCATCCTGCTGTCCTCTAAAATACAGGAAAGCCACAATTCTTTTATCTGGGTCACCTGTAGAACACCTGAAAAATAGTAGGAGGAACGATGACTGTCTTTATATGCACTTTCCTTTACTGATACCTAAATAAACTCTTAAATTTTCCTCTTGCAGGAGCATCATTTGCAACGGGCTATCTCAGCACAACAAGTTTTCAGAGAAAAGAAAGAGAGCATGGTTATCCCGGTCCCTGAAGCGGAGAGCAATGTCAACTATTACAATCGTTTGTATAAAGGAGAGTTTAAGCAACCAAAGCAGTTCATACACATTCAACGTAAGTTAGCAAATGTTTTTGTTCTTTTCCCCCCTTATTTAAATTGAATAACCTTCCAACAATCACGAGGACGAAGTTGCTACTATATTCAGAAAGTGGGAGGACTCAAAAATCCCAGGAGGATCCCTTGATTTCTTGAAGGTTCAGTTCCAGCTGAGCAGTGAAAGTTTAGTAATTATAGTGGACTCTGGATTAATTTCAACACTTTTTTTTAAATGATATTTTGTTGACAAATGACAAGCATTTATCCTTCAATTTTTCCTAGGCATGGAAGTTATATTTGTCCCTTGCCGCCTGTTGTTCTAAGGTGTTATTTTGTGACTTGGAATTAGCTTTGTATCAAAACCTTAGATTCAGTCATGGCAGTGGCTTAATCATCCTTACAGTAAAGCACAAATTCAGTTCTGGGTCTCTGCAGAGAAGACTTTTCTCATCCCTGGTTTGTGGTTTTGGTTCTTGATCTTATTGGAAAGACAATTGATGGGAGTCTTCTAAAGCACCTTGAACAGGAGCACGGTACTCGATTTGTAGCTTTGGGGTTTGTGCAGACAGTAGTGAGTCTTACTGAACTTCGTCTTACCAGGCAAAGCACATTGATAATCTGTTCCTCTCTCACTTTTTGTTCAGCTGCCTCATCAGGAGGCAATTGAGCAAAGAAAGTATTTTATATTTGTGTGTCTTCTGCTTATAGACACAACAGAAATTGAAGCTAGCCTCAGATTCTTAAGCCCAAATTTGGCCATATACTGAAGATCCTACATTGTTTCTTTCTAGCATGGTGAAATATCCCACTTTTTCCCATGTATTTAGGAGGAAGTTTTTCAATCTGAGGGTGGTGAGGCACTGGAACAGGTTGCCCAGGGAGGCTGTGGATGCTCCATCACTGGATGAGTTCAAGACCACATTGGATGGGGCCTTGAGCAATCTGGTCTAGTGGGAGGCATCTCTGTCCCTGGCAGGGGGTTGGAACTAGATGATCTTTAAGGTCCCTTCCAACCCAAACCGTTCTATAATTTACAAAATAAGAGATTCTTGGAAATGACATGCTCAAGATGGTCTGTGATACAGTAGAGGTTATAGTGTTAATTTGAGAGTTAGAGGAAATTGTTGAAGTGTTTCTCTCCTGAACAGAAGAACCAATCCTGCAAGGAATGTGGGTAGAGTTAACTGAAATAGAGCTGCTGAATGAGGCATGGATTTTATTCCTTTCTTTGTTGGAAGTTGCCAGAGACACTGTAAATATTGTTAATAAATGTGTCTAAAAGTGTTGAATATATTATGCCAAAATATTCTTTGTCTTGTTGAGACTCACAGTCTTTCTGGACAGAATTACAGAAGGTATTTGAACTGAAGATAAACATCAGACGCTGCTCCAAGATAATTTTTCCCACATATTCTGGTTGGAGTAGGTGTGATACAAGGCAGCTTTATGCTACCTAAACTGCTTAGAAATTCTGTTTAAGTGCTGAAAACACAAAGAGCAACAGTAGTGACTTTGGCCAGGGAAATTTTGAAAACTGATAGATGCCAAGACACCATGCACTGGATTCCATACTTACTGGTGGTTATTTCTAGCCAGTTATGTTTTGCTGTTCATCTGGTAGCCAAGGATTTTAATATTTTTAGCTTTACCAGTGTAATTCTTTTATGTAGACAAGTGGTTCCAAGGAAAGAAGAGCTTATTTCTTTGAGGTATGGAATTCATGCATAAACATGGTTCCAGGTGTTAGTTGACCCAGGTAGTGCCAACTCAGGTGACTTTGAATATAAAACAAAGGCCTTGAAGTATTCTAATTATTTCAGTGTGCTTATTAACTTTCCAGGGATTTTTGTTTGAAAGTTATCATAGTTGTGCCTAATTGTAGCTAAGTGGATGTAAGAAAATCAGCGTCCCTAACAGAAACGATGAGAACGGAGCAAAAAAAAATAGGTAAAACACATATATACTACTATGTTTGTATATAAAGGGTAACGATACCAAACTAATGCTTTACTAACACAGTCAGGTTGTTCAAATATGGGTCAGATAATCTTCATTAAGATGTGTGTGATGAACTCTAGGCACTTTTTAAATTAAAAAACCTAAGTGTGTGCATTTCATGTAATTGAGAGTTGGCCAGTTTTTATTTGTTGTGCGTTGCACGTTCTTAGAGGCTGCTGTAGCAGGATCTGTCCTGGCTGTGTGCTTGCAGCCTGTGTGTATAAAGTGGGTATTTGCACGATACTCCCCTCTGAGGTATTCGGTGTGGGTGGGGAGTGCTGAGAGCTCTGTTCCAGTCAGGAGCTTGCCACTGAGGTGCTGCTTTAATGCTTTGTTACTTCTTTGGCTATAATTACTATGATACAGTTCTTCATTTGTTCTTGGTCAGCACAGATTTATCTGCTGCCATCAGTATCAACACTGCCCACTCCCCTCTTACTGTCAACACCTTTCTGGTGGCCATTGTCAGCTAACTCTGGGAAGTGGGCTGGCAGAAACCTTATCTTTAATTTTTTTTTTGGTTAGGGGAACCTCCATACCTTATCAGTTTTCTGTCTTGGCTCATTGCATACTTGCTGGTGTTGGCACAGGGAAGAGGTGGGAGAGGTGTGGCTTGCTGGGAGGGCAGCTGATGGAACCACTTGTTTCAGTGGTAACTCACACCCGTGTCAGCTTAAAATGACTGTGGAACCACAGCTGTAATTTAGTTAGCTAAATGAAATTAGTTAATTTTGTCAAGTTAGACTCAATTTAATGCAACTTAACTTAAAACCAATTTGTGTTTCTGTGAGTTCATATAAGCTCAGATCCTAGGGGAGCTCAAGTAAACAAAAGCAAATCCTTCTGACAGGTACTGCCATCAGAGTGGTTACAGTGACAGAGGATGTAAGTGAGGATGGTGGGTTTGCAACAGCAGTTAGCAAACTGGTGAGTTTGGAGCATTCATACAAGCTAAACTCCACTGATAGCATCACTGGGGCCATGTCCAGCAGCACACTGGAGAAATGCAGAAGTTTCGGAATAGGGAAACCAGATTTCATCAGTCAGTCGCAAGAATCTCCCAGGATTTACCAGGAGGAAGGTATACAGATGACCCATATTTAACTACCTGTGCTAGGAGATTGGTTGTTAGTAAAACACCAGCTAAGAGCAGGTCATCTGAAATACTGTGCTTTCTGTGGCCAAGCCTTGTTCTTTGCTAATTTGTGCAGGCGTGAATGAGCAGTTGCCTCTGTTGCTACGGCAGGGGCAGAAACAGAGGGTGGTGATGGATGGTTCCATCATCCAGCACATAAACCACCTGTGTCTTGTGATGGCTTTCGAAGCTAGCAAGCTGCCAGCAAGCTCCAGGCTGAAAAATGACTTTCTTTGGAACCAGGACAGTTCACTCAGTGCTTGGGAAAAGAAGAAAACTGGTGATTAAGGATGTCACTGGAAGTATGTTTCAATGAGCAGTGATAGATGAACTTCAGGGAAGGGGGGACACTTCCATGAGTGTCCCAGAGCTGTGGCGAGCCCACTTGGGGTTGATAATCCCAACAGTGAAAGGAAGAGTGGTAGCTTTGCATGTGCACACCTCCACAAGCTATGGAGGCTTTCTGCCCTTCCTCTCTGCCTTGAAAACAGGAGGTGGAACACAAGTATTGCTCCTGTTGCTTCAGTGTCGTTAACCTATGGCCTCAGTGTAAACCCCTTTTCTCTGAAATTAAACTGTTTTGATACCTGCAGGTCATGGCAAACAACATGAGAAGCATTGCTCCAAAAGAAGAGCATTGCTAAAAGGTATGAAAAGCAGGACATGTGACAGGGGCTACTGCTGTTCTGACAGTGCCAATGTCTTTTTGTGTAAGAAAATGAGCCTGGTTGAATTCAGTGTTACTTGTTCCTGGCAGGTACGTCTTGGGTACCTTTTATCTTGTCATCTTGAGTATTTGTCAAAATATTTTTGTAGAGTTGAAGTTCAGGGTGTAGTTTTGGGTTTTGTGGTTTTAATGATGACAGGCTTTTTTCATTTTCCAGTTTTTTAGCACTTCATTTGTTATTCATGAAGTCTCAATATGCTAAGAAAGCTGATGTTTTATCAGCAAGTAATTTAGTGCTGTATATGAAGGTAGGTGGACTTGGCATGGTACTTAGCCAGTAGTTCATGGGGGCAGGTGAACCAATATTAAGAGCCAGAATGGGAAGTTCTGCTTCTCTTCCCTGTTCCACTGTTGGTTGCATACACCCCTATGTGTCTTGAACTGGTCCTGCTGCTTACTGGAAACTTCTGCAAACTGGATCAGCTTGCTAACGGCGAGCAATGAGCAGGAGGTTCTCACCTGCTTTGAGCTGAGGTGCACCATAGGGTCACTGTAGATACTGGGGGTGCAATCATCTGCCTTCTCTGGGATGGAGATCTGGCCTCATCACTAATGGTCATAATACGTTCCTGAGGATGGCTGGTCTTTCTTCTCTGTGAGGGTGGAGAGACACTGACACAGATTACCCAGGGAAGTTGTGGATGCTTCATCACTGGATGGGTTGAAGGCCAGGCTGAATGGGGCTTTGAGCAACCTGGTCTAGTGGGAGGTGTCCCTGCTTATGGCAGGGGATTGGAACTAGATGATCTTTAGGGTCCCTTCCAACCCAACCATTTTATGATTCTAAGTTGCTTGTTGATGGAATAGTTGGGCCTTTTATTCTTGTTAGTCTTAGTGTCTCCTGCTAGTTGCATCTCACCTGAGCCTGTCTGATTTTGTTCTGGAGGGGGGATGGTTCAAGAAAGAACTTTCATTGATTCTTCTTTCCTCTTTGTGGAGAAGAAGGCAAGTTTATTGGCACTGCTTACGACTTACAGGTGAAGAGCATCATGTCTTCTCTGCCATAAGGATCCTGCTGGCTTATACTCTGGTTTAGAAAAATTGACTTGGAACATTTTGTTCAGAGGAGATTACTGAGTTATCTACTGACAAATAATAGGTTGACGTTTTTAGTGTAAGATCAACCTCTGTCTGAGGTGAAGCAGCAGTGCCTTTTCAGGGCTTTAATGGATTTCTGTGCATTCTCCCATCATCTGCAAGAACATGGTCAAACACCTGGTTTTTGGAGTGGTGTCCCTCAGGGCTCAGTTCTGGGACCAGTCTTGTTTTAATGTCTTTATCAATGACCTAGATGAGGGGATCGAATGCACCCTCGGTAAATTTGCAGATGCCACGAAATTAAGCAGGAGCGTCGATCTGCTTGAGGGTAGGAAGGCTCTGCAGAGGGATCTGGACAGGCTGGAGCGATGGGCTGAGGTCAATTGTATGAGGTTTAACAAGGCCAAGTGCCAGGTCGTGCACTTGAGTCACAACAACCCCATGCAGCGCTGCAGGCCTGGGGAAGAATGGCTGGAGAGCTGCCTAGGGGCAAAGGACCTGGGGGTGTTGGTTGACAGCCAGCTGAACATGAGCCAGCAGTGTGCCCAGATGGCCAAGAAGGCCACCAGCATCCTGGCCTGTATCAGAAATGGCGTGAGCAGCAGGAGTAGGGAGATGATCATGCCCCTGTACTTGGCACTCGTGAGACCGCACCTTGAGTACTGTGTCCAGCTTTGGGCACCAGAGTATAAAGAGGACACTGAGGTGCTGGAGCAGGTGCAGAGAAGGGCAATGAGGCTGTTGAGAGGTCTGGAAAACGTGCCTTATGAAGAGTGGCTGAGGGAACTGGGGTTGTTTAGGCTAGAGAAGAGGAGACTGAGAGGAGACCTTATTGCTCTCTACAACTGCCTAAAAGGAGGTTGTAGTGAGGCTGGTGCTGGTCCCTTCTCCCAAATCACTAATGATAGGACAAGAGGAAATGGCCTCAAGTTGCATCAGGGGAGGTTTAGATTGGATATTAGGAAGAAATTCTTTACTGAAAGAGTGGTCAGGCACTGGAATGGGCTACCCAGGGTGGTGGTGGAGTCATCATCCCTAGTGGTGTTTGAAAAATGAGTAGATGTAGCACTTGAGGCTATGGTCTAGTGGTTAGGGAGATGTTGGGGTGAAGGTTGGACTTGATGATCCTAGAGGTCCTTTCCAACCATAATGATTCTATGATTTATTGTTAGGAGACCTCTTCCAAAATGACAGGAATATCTGGTCTAGAAAATTTTGGCCACCTCCCTTGGGCAGAGTTGTTTGAATGTGCTTTCACAGTGTATTTTAGGACTGCAGTGGTGGTGTAGGCTCTGGGGATGCTCTTGGGGCAGGGGAAGCTCTTGCAATTTCCTTTCTGGTGAAAGTGGCAGTTTATGCGTAAGAGATCATCCAGATAGAGGTCATAGTGGAGGGGCAGTGAAATATTGGACACTATACTGGGATATTGGAAAAGACCTCTAGGATCATCAAGTCCAGCCTTCATCTCAGTATCTCCCTGACCCCTGGACCATGTCCTGAAGCACCATATCTACTCATTGTTTGAACACCTTCAGGGATGGTGACTCCACCACCTCCCTGGGCAGCCTGTTTCAGTATGAGCTACCAAGGTTGTACTTCTCTGGGAGAGCTCTGGAGAGTTTTGAAACTCCAGTGAATGACAGGTGGAGTCAGGCATGCTCAGTTGACATTTGGACAGTGTTCAGTGCTGCGTGAGAGAAGCTTTGTCCAGTGTTGGAAGGTGGAGGGGAAGGAGTGTGAGGGGTACAGCTTGTGTGGGACAGTTCACCCCATTTCAGCATATGGCCAATGTGACGTGCTGTTGATGTCAACACTCTGTGCTCTGAGGTGACTCTGCTAGGCCCACCCAGAAGTTGGAGCAGAGCTCACAAGAGCTGCAAAAGGTGTGTAGCAGACGGGTTTCATCGAGTCCAGCACTGGCACTTGGCAGCTTGTTCACTGACACTTGGCTGGTCACTGGCTGCTCAGCTGTTGGAACAGGGTCGTGAGATTGTCACTCCAGGTCTTGTAACAGCTTCTCTCTTCTCTCAGGTGCATAGTCCTGCCTGGTGGCATTCTTAACGCAGTTTTACAGATCTATGAATTTAAAAAAAGAGTAAGAAAAAGTTTATCTCAAAACTTTGGATTCCTACAGACTGCCGCTGGAGAAATAGGATAAGTTAATATGTGGTGGTTGTTAGAGGAAGAGCTGTGGGTCACAATGACGGTGTCTTAAATAAACTTGCCATGCAACTTGTATTATTGAATTAATATTAATTATTCCACTTAATATATAGTTGCAGCCCATTATTGTTAATTTCTTCTTGAAATAAATTTTTAGAGTATGTTTACAATGTGTATGTCTTAGATCAAAGAAGCCTTCTGACCAAGTAGTGTGGTCAGAGTTAGTATGGTCGAGCGCTGTCTCTTCTGGGAAAGAAAATACTGTAATTTGCTTTAAAGATACATTTTTAGGATTTTTCTTTTGTTCCTTGTCTTTGCTGGTGTTCCAAGTTTTTGTTTTAAGGTCCTCTCAAAGCACACTGGGAGAGTCAGTAGCAGAGATTTTTAAGTTAGTGCACAGGTGTAGCAGGAGTTAAGAGCATAAAGATACTTGTCTAATAAGAATAGAATATATTTCACCAAGCCTTGCCTGCTGTAAATACGGTAACTTCTTGGAGTTATTTGGAATGTTGTAGTTGGCATTTCACCTCTTCAAGGTTTTATTAGGTACAATTAATCTTTCATATTAAGGATTCCTGCTGTTGTATGTAGTTTGCTAATATGTGTTTTGCAAAGATTTATTCAAGTTTCTGTGCCTCTCTAGTACTTTTTTTAACTAAAGCTTTTTTCCTGTCACTTATTTGAACCACTTAAAATGAAAAGTATTTGACTCTGCTCATACTGGAAGTCAGAGATAAGCAACTTCCAACCACTGTAGTTATGACATGGTAAAACTGGTGTTATAGCAGAGATGTTCTGATCTGAAAATTTACTGATTGTTTTTAATTTCCAATTGTCACGCTTCTGTATTTCCATAGTGTTATTTACCAAGCATTTCAATATTTTTTTGTTTGTGCCTGTATATTTTTGTTTCAGCCTTTAATCTGGACAATGAACAGCCAGATTATGATATGGACTCGGAGGATGAAACCTTACTGAACAGACTAAACCGGAAGATGGAAATCAAGCCGCTGCAGTTTGAAATAATGGTTGACAGGCTCGAAAAAGCCAGTTCTAGTCAGGTATTGTACTGTGCTGAAAAATCACTGAGGTTTTGGTTTCTGGTGGGGTGGTTCTGGGTATTTTTTTGTTTGTTTTTCAGTTTGTTTTATTTCCTGACCAGAAATCATGTTGCTGTCTCTTACTGTCTATTGGTAACTTAATAAAGACAGGTGAGGAGAGAGCTTTTGAGGGCTGGTCGGGGGGAGTTGTTTTTCAGTTTTAATCCCTGACCCCAGTTTGTTAGAGAGGACAATTTGCAACATCTGGTTTTACCTGTGTTGGTGTGGAAGAAGCTTGTGGTGATGGCTAGGGACACAGCTTTGGCTGTAAATGTATATGAGAATCCAGATTCTTTGTTTTGCTTGGGTACTGGTGGATATTGACTTCATTTGATGTTTGAAGGTTAGAAACTTAGAAGTGTGGACAGTGAAGCAAAGCATTTGTTAAGATTGGACCCTTGTAGGAGAAATGGGACAGATAGAAGAAAGTTCTACTCCTGTTCAGACTGGGAGGCTGGTTTCCTTGCTTTAGAAGCAAGCACGTGCTGTGTATTTAGTCACTTAATTGGAAGGGTTCCATTATCTTAATAGTTGGTTCCTGAGGTGTTGCAGGAGGCCAGTGTCTGGAGAATCACAGAATGGTAGGGGTTAGAAGGGACCTCTAGATTGTCTAGTCCAACCCATCTGCCAAAGCAGGTTCACCTAGGGCAGGTCACGCAGGAATGTGTCCAGGCGGGTCTTGAAAGCCTCCAGAGAAGAAGACTCCACAACCTCCCTGGGCAACCTGGTCCAGTGCTCTGTCACCCTCACAGTAAAGAAGGTTTTCCTCATGTTGAGGTGGAACTTCCTGGGTTACAGGGTCTTAAGTTACTCAAATTACATCTGAAGGATCCTTTTCTGAAAGGTGAGTCTGAAATAGGGAGAATTATTTCTCAGTGAGATGGATGTTTTGCAAGAGTGAAGGATTCGTTGCAGGATCTGTAGCTCTGCCCCAATCACTTAACCTGATTTAGTTCAACGCTATGCATTAGGAGGCCAGAATGTTGTATTCTCTGCATTTTAGAGCAACTTTAACAGGGATTAGGTAAAGATTTCTTACTGTGCTGAGAAGATGGTATGTGAAGAAAAAAGCTGCAGAGTACATTGAGTGATACTGGTTGACCGCGTGGTACACAGATCTCAATAGCTTTCTTGTAGATGCCCCTATTTTGCCTTTCAGTTAAAGCAGTTCTGGTTATCACTTTTCAAGATTAATTTGCATCCCTATGCTGGTCTCATCTTTCATTGCTTGAGGAATGAAGTTAAATTTAAGAACTGAAAGATGTTTTCCTAAAATATTACAAGAATATGGATCTTTTCCTATAGGGAGCTGCCCCTTTCTCTTTCCCTTAAATGTAAATAATACTGAAGCATTACAGAGGTGAAGAGCATTTTGAACCAGAAAGTGTTTATTGAAGGAAGTCCATGACAGAAAAGTTCTTGTGCATACATATGAAGCATTGGAATTGATTCTTAAAAGTAGACTCCCTCTTGAAAGTGAAGTGTGTAAGGAGAAATGCCTCTTTGTAGATGGAATTTCTATAAGACTTAATTCTTAAGGGACTGTGTTCCCTATTTTCTGCCTAACTTCAGGGATTGGGATGTATGTGTTCAAGCTGCTTGTCCTGCTTCTGGGCTGCAGAAAATTTTGAGCTGATGTTGAGTAGCTGCTCTGAGTTCTGTGTTAGGAGTGGTAAGATAAAAACTCCTGCAGGTTATTGGAGCCTGGGGAGGAAAGGAGTTTGGCTGCCTGACAGATTCCTTCCCCACATGGGGTTCTAATGCTCTTGAATCCCACTGGGGGCTACTAAACAATTTGCTTACAGTTCATATGACTCACCTCTGAAACACAAAGGGATGCTGGTGGGAATACAAGGAGAGAGCTCCAGGCATAGATATTCCTTTTGGGCATCTTGATAGTCTGACTTAAGCAAGAAATCTGGGGACTCTGCATCCCTGTTACTGGTGGCACTTGTGAAAACAAGCAAGCGGTGTCAAAATTTAACTTTTCTAACTGTATACTCAAGGCAGAGTCAACTTTTTACATTATGATTGTTACTTTTAGAGAAATATTTTAATGAAATAAAGGGAACAAAGGACCAACAATGAAATTATTTTTAAGCACTATTCACAGTAACAGGATGATGTTTAAGTTGTGCAGTAGTGATACACGATTGTGTCAGCTCTTACTCACCAGCATAGACCATCTATATGTATGTGTATGTCCATTCCAGGTAAAACAATCAGTTTGCATCTGTTCTAATGGTGCATGAGGTCATAAGCATAGGATTAATGACCTCCTCTTTTTTTTTTTTTTTTTTCCTTCTTTTAAAACTAATTCAGTGTTTTTCTAATTCTACTGTCAATTGCAAGGGGTTTATTCTCTTCTGGCTGGAATTAACACTTAATAGTAGCAGTAGTTACACTTAGGATATCCTCATTTTCATTTCATTTCTTATGCTTATCCTAATGTAGGGACAAGATTTAACATTTTGACATGTTACAAAACTGCAGATTTAAGTTGTTCAGTTGATACATTTGAAATTCTGGGGAAGATGAAGTGCTGTCCAACTGCTGGTTTAATACTGGAGACACTTTTTTTTAGTTGAACGGGTTTAAAATGATGATATGAGCATGTTAAAGTAATGTACTAGTTAATGATTGGTTTTGCATTTATTTGGAGTCTGATTTTCATATAAAAAGGAAAAGTTATAATTTAATTACCTGTGTTTAACTACCTCCTACTGAAATAACTTACTTAAGAGGTGTCTTGTGTCTCTGGGCTTTAATAGAGATGGTCATTATCCTTTTCTATCACAAAGTAAGCATTTTTTTGGAAAATATAAGAAATTGGTTCACTTCAGAATATAGTCCGTCTACAGTAAAATGTATTTTAGGGGAATCAACATTAAACTGCAATAAGCTAACCAATAAGAAACTTCTTTTTTTAGGAAAAAAAAGGCAAGTTGAAGTAATTCCCAAATCATGATCTGCAGACTGTAGTAATTTATTTATATCCTGTGATTGTTTCAAACAGTGTTTTCAGATTTCATGAAAAATTCGTGAAGTTCTAGACTAGTGTATGAAAATTTCTGAGAGATTATGATGCTGGTTCAGAAAAGTTGGGAACTATGTTTAACTTAGACCAGCTGGTAGCTTAAGTTCTTCAGCTGAGATCAGTATATTTTTTTTCTCCCCCTTCTTGTGCTAAAGAAGAGTCTAGTTTGTTTCAAAAGGTTACAAGAGATCCCAGAATCATGGATTCATAGTTGTGAATGTATGAGGACTTTTTCTCCTTGCACCGCCACCTCTCCCCCATCTCAATTGCACCTTTTGTACTTTTTCTCCCAGCTTGTAACACTTCAGGAAGCAAAGCTGCTGCTGAATGAGGATGACTACCTTATTAAGGCTGTGTATGACTACTGGGTAAGAAAGCGTAAGAATTGCCGAGGGCCATCTCTGATCCCCCAGATCAAACAAGAAAAGAGGGATGGCTCCACCAACAACGACCCTTATGTTGCCTTCAGGAGGAGAACTGAGAAGATGCAGACAAGAAAGGTGACTTGTCAAGGCTTACCGTTTTACATTTGTCACTTTAAATTCTGCAGTGATAGGAATTGTTTTGATTCCCATCCAGCATCTTGCAGGATCCATCCTATGGTGTCTGCAGTTACTGATCTGATTGTCTCTATTAATAATTGCAATATTGGATCACCCAGCTAGATTTCAAGGCTGCTGGATGATGCAGTCAATGCATAATCTGTGAGTTCTCTATCGACAATTTACAGTCTGTCTGTTTTCCAAAAAGCTGAAACTCAAAGGGAGAGTTATTGATATTGACATATAAGCAGCTGTGGGACGTGCTAGGTGACAAACTTCCCTTTCTGTGAAAAAAGGGAAAAGGATCTTCCATTTGCCATGGACTAATTCAGTTTTTGTATTTTTAGTATGAATTGAACAAGGCAGTCTGCAATTACTTGTCACTTTACATCAGTTTGTACATGTATGTACACAGCCTATTGTGTGCAGAATTGAGGTGGAAAAAGTGTTGTAGGAACCAAGTCTTGAATTCCTTGTTCTCACAAACTTCCACTGGGTTTATAGGGAATCTGAACAGACAAAGCATGGGGGGAAACAACTGAAAAGTTTTTACAGCTTACTTAAAAGTTAGGTTTTGTTGGCTTTTTGTGGCTTTGTTTACCAACTAGGTTATGCTTTAGGAAAAGCTTCCTCTGAGTGTACTTGTATAATTCTCACTTGCAGCAGCATTATGTAACTTCTCTTGCTATTTATGGGCTACGTTGTGCTTTTGACTTAATTTGTTTAATCTTTCAATAGAATCGAAAGAATGATGAAGCGTCTTATGAGAAGATGTTGAAATTGAGAAGAGAGTTCAGCAGAGCCATAACAATTCTGGAGATGATTAAGAGGAGAGAGAAAACAAAACGCGAGCTGTTGCATTTAACGTTAGAAGTTGTTGAGAAAAGGTAAAATTGTAAATTCTATCTGTAAGAAGCCATTTATAACAACGTTTTAATTTTCATCAATTAGGTTTGAAACACCTCCTGTAATTTGTTTCTGTTTTGCATCCTAGTCTCCCGCACTTGTGCGTAGCTGGAGACTTATGTAGCACCATAAACTTGAGAAGCTAAAATAGAAGGGTTTTATGAAGACTCTTGGCTTGATTTGTCTTTCAGGTATTTCCCATTGGAAGTGTAGTATTATATTTTTAATTGTGTTTTTTCGAGGTACCATTTGGGTGATTACGGAGGTGAAATCCTCAATGAAGTGAAGCTTAATAGACCTGAAAAAGAGATGAGCACAACTCCATCCACTCTTCACAATGGAAATCATCACAAAGTTCAAGAATGTAAAGTTAAGGTAAGCTGTCTTCTGCTTGTACCAGTTTCATCCTTCTTTTGGGTACACGCAGCAGACTTTCTTGTTGGAGAACCGAATCGGAGGCTGACACACTGGAAGGTGGGAGACCAGCAGACTGCTATGCTTGCTTCCCATTTAACATTTGTCTTTCTCACGCAAGTTTTCAAAGGATTGGCTGGCCTTGTTGCTTGCTTCTTTAAACAGCAGCATTGTAGTAGTCTTGGTTTCCACTCTGTCCTATCATTCGTGTAAACATGGATGTGTTAAGTGGGCATCAAGACCTCTATGAGGCTACCAAGAATAGTTATTTTTCCTCACTGCAGAGACAGTCCTGAAAAGGCAGGTTTTACTGAATTGCAGCTAGAAAACCAAAGGATTCTAGAAGCTGTTCTGAACTGGTGAAATGATCTTTGATTAGTAATGTTCCCAGGCACAAGAATGCAAATGTTATATCTTGTTGACAGCTGCAAACAGTTGCAAGCAACTGATGTTTTAAAACCACTTAATGGAATGTGCGGCAGTTTGTTGTTGCTGAGGCCTATGTGTGTCCCAGTAATGCTCAGCAGGTGATTTTGTGTGTGCTGCTGCTTGGCTCTTGGAGTTAGGTAAGCAGCAGTCACAGGAGGGTGGAAGGAAGAACAGCTCCACGTGGGAGCCTTTCATTTCTGCAAAGGGCTGGAAGGCTGCTCCAGGAGAAAGAGTGAGGGAGAGTGTGAGGCTTGAGTTGCTGTGTTGCACTTGTGATTTTGTCATTCTAAAACTAGTGAAGCTGAGGAACTAATGCTGTGCTTTGTGCTGCTCTGACATCTTCCTTTACGTGGTTTTAAATCTATGCAGAAACCCAGTGTCTCTAGTTTTATTTTTATGGTTGACCTTGTTAGTAACATCCGAAGTAGTAGTAATATAAGAATAATCCATAGCTAGAAGTGCTAAACTTCAGTGGTTTTCTTTTTTTGTTGTGTCATGAAGAAATGCGTTTCATTAAAAAACTAAGCAAGCAAGCAAGCCATCAAAGGAAACTCTTATCTCCTGTTGCTGTTCAAATCCGGTGCCGAATCAGATGATAATGTTTTCTGTACTTGTGACAGTCTTTCTATGAGGCCAGTCTATGCAGAAGAGAATAAAAATACTTTTTTTCTGGAGGATCCTAGTTAACCATGACTATGACTCTGTTGGTTCTGGTGAAGAGCGATTCCAATAGAATTAGAAGACAGTACTATAGTTGTAGGCAGCAGTACTGACATATGTATCCATCTCCGGTTAATGTTTTTAAATTGCTACTTAAGAATAAGGTTTGGGTTATTGGTGGGTTTTTTTAAGTTAGTATGGGCATTAATTTCAAAATTAACTGCTTCCAATCTTGGCATAATTGTATTACTACAAGTGATTGTCTGCTTGTTTTGTTTCTACTTCCTCAGGTCATGATTCTGTTAAATGTTACCTAAGCCATAAGTATCTTTTGTCCTTCTTAAGAGCTGTCTTTGCATTAAAACATAAATACTAGATGGCCATGTTTTTAAAACAAACCAAGCCCCCAGACAAACCAAACCCAAGATTCCACTGGAAGCCATTTTTGTGTCATCACTATAGTTAAATTCACTGAACTGAGTGCAGTAGAGACAAAGCATAAAGCCCGAGGTTCCACTGTTAATGTGACAAGGAAAAAAAATGCCCTCAACTCTGAATGAAGATGTGTTTTTGAGGAAATAAACTGAAATACTGGTGGTTATAAAATTCTTGGATGTAAGGCTAGAGTTGCAGACCTCTTGAAATTTGTACTTAGCACCCACGACACCTTGTGGTGATGGAATTTAACACAAGTCCCTTGCCTGGCCTCTGAGCATGGTTTTTGTTCTTCCTGATGTTTCTCATCTCCTATTATAAAGCTGAGCTCTGTTACTGGAGTTCGCTTCAGTCAGACACTTGAGAAGTGTTAATTTTGGGAAAAAATAAACACTTCTTCAAAACTGCACTGACTCTTCCTTGCAATTGAGGTTTCTGCAGGTGAAATACTCTTAATTTTAAAAGCTTTGAAGTTTTACAGTGTTTGTGTTGAAGGGAGCAGTTTAATATTGGAGTTGCTTACTACAGAGGGTTTGTTAGCAAAAGCTTAAGTAGCAAACCCAAATAACATATCTTTTCAAAAAGATAAACTGTTGGAGAAACATGAAACAAATTAGATGGTTTCTTCTGAACATATCTGAACAGCTCAGAAGATTGAATGTGCTTGCCATAGAAAACTTAGATTTCAGAAAAGAATTTGAGTAGGATTTCCAATTCCAGCATACTGCATGTACTGTAAAGTAAGGAACCTCTTTGGTAGTCATGGCTTGAAAGCTTTCTGCTTGTTTATTAATAAGTGTCTGTAAAGACGGTCAGAGGTAAAGTTCTGGGTTTTCTAATACTTTGAATAAATTTTATGGTTTCCATCTGAAATAGTCTGCAGGTGCTGCATGTTGAGAGGCTTTGGACAATAAGCAGTCAGTCTTTAAGGTTAATCACTATATATTTTTAATGTTTTCTGTTTGTTTTTCATGAACAGCATCCTCATCATTCATCTCTAAAGGAGGAGGTGTCAGATGTTGTACGTCAAAAGAAGAAGTACCTAAAGAAACCCAAAATAGAGTGTGTAGTAACTCCTCAGCAGCCCTCTGCCGAGCCCTTACCTGTTATCAGCAAGAGCGACATTAAACAGTACGACTTCCACAGCTCGGATGAAGACGAGTTCCCGCAGGTGATGCTCTGTCACACGCTCTCCGTGTACGGAAGATCAACATTTCAGTTATTTGTAGTTTGGCCAGTCCAGCTTGAAATGGAGAAATGCGCCCTTGGACAGTGGATATATATAAAAGATATTTGCATAAATTCTGTTTTCTTCTCCTAAACTGTGCTTCGGAGAAGCTTGTATTTGAAATATGTGTGGCAGTTCATACGATATAAATATAAACTTGTATCATAAATAAAACTATATTATATAAATGTGGCAATTGGAAGAATGACTTTGCTTTCTGGTCTAGGTACCCTCACCAGTATCGGAAGCAGAAGAAGAAAATGATCCTGATGGACCTTGTGCTTTCAGGAGGAGAGCAGGATGCCAGTATTATGCTGTAAGACCATCTACTGTTGGGTTTAGTGTGGTGGGCTTTATGTTGGCTTTTTTTTAAAATTGAAGTTGTTTGTTTTCTTTTTTTCATACAGTTAAGTCAAAGTTTTCTTTTGAAATCAGTGCAGATTGTAGATGTATTGAAAAACACCAAGTTGCAATTGCAAGAACAAGCAGGAGACAGACTAATTACAGATGTCCTGTCATCATCTCAGAACCCCTGACAGTGGAATTTTTTTACCAAGATAGGGAGCTTTAGGCAGTAGAGGACCGGGAAGGGCAGCACAACACTGCAATGGGGCTGGTTTTTCTTTGCTTGCTTCTTATAGGAAGAGTGAAATTACACGATAAAGTAATTGTGTAATTGTGCAGCCTTTAAAGCCACTCACAGAGAGGAGTTGTGTGGTCACTAGGCAGGCTCTCTCAGAAGCCCAAACATCCCCAGAACACTCAAATTGGAGCATGAGCATCTCCCACAGGTTGTACTGGATGTTCTTAGCCCAGGTCAGGTGTGTGCTGGCACACATTCTTGTGCTGCCTTGGCAGTGTCCTGCATGTTGTAGCCACTTCCAGAATACCACAGACAGCTCAATCTTTCCAGCAATATGCTGTTAGTTTTAACAATGGCTCTTCTTTTAGAGATTTTGAGTGGGTTATTCAAGATAATACTTGTTTGCCGCATGGTTTTTGTGTGGCCTCTGAACTTGTTCTTTGAGTTTGGATGACTTTTTGTTTTACCTGTTGATTGCTAATTTTTTTCTGCTCGGCTACAGATGGTTAGCTGAAGCTTCTCTATGGCTCAGAATTTATCCTACTTTATTTTTCTTAACCAGATGACTGAGAAGTTGAAATTTTATTCTTTTCTGTTATTTTTCCATTGCTGTTCAAAAGCAGGTTATTTAACAGCCTTAATGTTATCCCTTTAGGGTTTTTTAAGTACAGAAGCCAACTCCAAACATAAAATGATTGAACCTATAGCATAACTGTTGCTGTAGGTTTAACCTGATCACAAAACCTGATTATTTTAATGAACGCTTGTCAACCTATCCTAAAAGACATTTCAGACAGCACACAGCACTTCTGCGTGTAAAGATTATGCAATTTTGAGGTCATAATAATAACAGATATTAATGGAGTAAGAAAGATGCCCTAAGGTAAGCTGATAGAATCTTAGAATGGTTTGGGTTGGAAGGGACCTTAAAGATCGTCTAGTTCCAATGTCCCTGCCATGTGCAAGGACACCTCCCACTAGACCAGGCTGCTCAAAGCCCTGTCCAGCCTGGTCTTGAAACACTTCCAGACAAATACTCTCAAGACCCAGTAGCTGAATACTGTGTATTGGACCAGAGGCCATTCAGAGCAGTGTCTGTTCCCTTTGGCAGCGTGTATTTCATCAATAAAACCAAACTGCAAGTTTAGGATCCCTTGTTGAAATGACCTATGCACTCAGGCTGCAGGCTGGCTGAGCTGGGAGCTGCCGTCTCTTTGGACGGGTGGTGATCCTGTGGGATCCTTGGTGAATGAACAAGCCTTCTTGGTATTCGTGTTGTCACAAAAAGTGCTACAAGTATTCTTCTGTAGTGTGATACCTAGTGCTGGACTTCTGCATGTAGTTCTGAGGTGTTTATGTCAGTTATTTTTTCATAAACTCATTTTTACAGACAGAAGCTTTTATGTTACTGACCCTTATTAGCAGGAGTAGACAAATTCATGAGGAAGGCAGGCCCTCAACTGATGAGAAAATACAGTCAGGGTGTTGCCTTGCCTGCAGGAAGTCCTTCCCCTTTTAAGAGCCTGAAGCTCAGGGGCTGTAACAAGAAAAGAATTGCTCCCTGTCTTTTATATCATGTGAGGAACTGCCCAAAGAGCCGTTATCAGGCAGGAGGTGCTGGGCCAGATGGACCTGGGTCTGAGTAGTACAGCTTTATGCATTGCTGCTTGGTAGAACGAATTAATTCTGGCTTGTATCTTTTGGCATCTAATTTTATGACTAATCAATCAAACAGGATTTTCAGCTTTGTGAATTCATATATCTTTTTTAAAAAACAGTCCTCCAAGTTCTTTTGTGATCTGAGTATATTAATCATGTGATAGTTCTGTGGGCATTTTCAGCCCCTTTTCTTACTGTAGCCTGTGCATGATAATCACTTTGTAGTGACCTAATCACAGTGTACACTCTAAATGAATGCAAAATGTCCTTTTCTTCCTTTACAGCCTCGTTTGGACCAAACTAATTCTTCATATGAAAGCTCAGAATTGGCAGAATTGGACAAACTGAGGTTCAGGCATTGCCTTACAACCCTTACAATTCCAAGAAGGTGTATAGGGTTTGCAAGAAGACGGATTGGCAGGGGTGGAAGGTACAGTGGCATTATTTTCACTCTTCATTCCCCCTCAAAGGATAAAAGTATTAGAAATAAGAGGTAGTTAAACTAATGTATTTTTCAAATCCTCTTTCATCAGGGTTATAATGGACCGAATATCCACAGAACACGATCCTGTCTTGAGACAGATTGACCCGGAAATGCTGAACAGTTTTTCAAGCTCTTCCCAGACTTTAGACTTTTCTTCTAATTTTTCACGGACCAATGCTTCCAATAAACGTTGTGAAAACAGACTGTCCCTTTCTGAAATCCTAAGCAATATCAGATCATGTCGACTGCAGTGTTTTCAGCCAAGGCTACTAAATCTACAGGACAGCGATAGCGAAGAATGTACCTCAAGGAAACAAGGGCAGACTGTGAATAATAAAAGAGTCTCGGCAGCATCTGTAGCTTTATTGAACACCAGCAAGAATGGCATATCAGGTAGGCAAGGATTTGAATTCTTCTGCAACTTAAAATATTGAATTCTACTGGTTTTGCCCGTGACTGGACCAGTTAACCTCTTCAGCAGTGATTTGTACCTAAACCAAAGATACAAGCCAGTTGTTTTGTATTTCTTAGAATATACAGAAATTCTCTACGAACAGTCCCCTTCCTCCTGCATTTGCTACACTTTCAACAGAATCTCAATAAAGCACTGGACTAAACATAAATTAATCAGCAGAGGGATTCTGCTCATAAAGCCTTTAACTGATATAGAGACTGAAGGATGCTCTATGAATGCACAAGAAAAATGGTTGTTTTCTTGGAGAGGGGTGGGGGAAGGTGTCATTTTTGTTGTTGGAGTCTTCCTTTTTGAATCTTGCCAGAACATCTCAGCAAACCAGTAGTAAGTTAGTGAGCATACTGAGCAGGCATGGAGAAGTCCGAGAACAGCATTTCATGGCTGATACCTGTTATAGTAAAAATTCTGACATTAGAAGCATCCAGCAATGCACCTTCTCTGATTTTCCAGCAAGTCCTCGGCCATTGAAGTGTGATAGGAGATGCCTTTTCCCTTAAATGTCATCTCTAACTCTTGTAGCCAGTGCAGCCACCTCTTGCCCTTCAGCTTGGTGACCACATAGCTCCAGATGAGACAGAGAGCCAGGCACATAGGAATGGGCTTACACTTAAAAATTAAGTTTCTTGTGGTATCTTCACAAGAATATAAGATGTATGCAAGACTTCTGATCTCTGTAGACTCTGTTGGCAATTTGGGTATAGAAGCACTGAAGTTGGAATAAAAACCAACCAAAGAAAAAATTGCTTTAAGCTTAAATTAACAGTCACAGTTGAAATTACTCAGGTTTAACATTTTGACTCCTCTCTCGTTGTAAAAGAATGTATGAGTCTTTAAAAATTTGAATGATTGGAGATACGCCAAAAGAAATCTACTACTGAGCATCAACAAGCATCCAAGTATTTTCCTACTCTATTGTGTATGTGCAGAATTAGGTATTACAAGACAGGATAATTAGGTAATAGGCTGATCCTGCATTCCATAATTAACTTTATATGGATGTGGAGAGGTCCATCTCTAAATACTTGATCCTGCAGCTGACTTTAAACCTTCAATCACATACCTTTAGAATTCATTGATAAAAATTAAATGTCGTGAAAACAAAAGCAGTTTTCTCTCTGTTACGGTTTTAAAAGACTGAGCATTAGCTTATTAAGTAACATCTGTATAGTACTGACATCAACACAGAAAATTTCTTCTAGCCTAATACCTGTATAACATTCCAGTATAGTCACTGCAGCCTTTATATTGTTCTCTCTCTCCTGCAAAGATCTGCACAAGAATATTTTTTTTCCATGTGAAGAGAACAGACATGATGTGCTATGATCATATTTTGTGTAATTTTCTTTTTTTGTAAGGAACCTGAAGGTGTGGAGAGTTGTACCTGTAGCAGAAAGGGGCAGTTTTGTTTGATGGGATTGTTAATAAACATCAAGAGATGTCTTGCTAAAGCAAATGCAGAAACAAGAAAGGATTGCTACTTGTCAGAGTTAAGGATGTGAAACGTGGACTTGTTGTTGTAAGGAACAACAAAGAATGTGCTGGTAGCTCTTTATAGAACCAGAGGAAGTAATACTGCAAGGTTTCTCTTTGCATGACTAAAGTATGGTGCCACCAAGGTAAGGAAAGTTGCTTAAAAAGATACAGGTTAAGATGATTATTTTTTCTGTAGAATTTGTCATGGTAATATAATAAATATGAATTGATTATTTAAGGATTAGCTAGATGTGAAACTTTGAGGCTTTAAACTCTGTTCTGGGGAGACTTCCCCCTAGCCCCACCCTGCCCTGAGGTTGGAGTCTACTTAAACTAAGAGAATATTTTGGGATGGAAGCCGATATATCTGATTTTAAAAAGTATCTGATGAAATGAGTGAAGGAGAAAGATTGAAGAGGTTTGAAATCTCAATATGTAGCTTTAGTATAAATGAAGATTGCAGCAGTGGAAGAGAATTCCAGTAGCTATAGGAGAGATGGGACATAATAAGAAACCAAAAGTGAGAAGTGCATTTAAGCAGCATACTGAGGGCAAGGGAGGGGGGGAGGCTGTGTTCTGGTAAGGAACTCTGTATATGTAAGAGAAAAACATCAGTCTTTCCAGACTGAAGTAATACCAACAAGAATAAAGACCTTAAATTGTTGGTGCTATGTGGCAAATTACTGACAGACACAATATACGCATTTGGACCAGTACTCCTGTGTTTCAGGATTTGTACTATTAGGGAGAGAGACCTAAAGAAGAGGATGGAGAAATCTGCATTTTAATGATGGGAGAGACTACAGAGAAATATCTTTAAAAATGCGTAAAAATAAATATGATGGATCTAAGCCACTTTGTAGAGGAATAGTAATTAACTTCTGTTACATAATTTCAGAAATCATCTGAAGAATACATTTAGGTTAGAGTGGAGATCACTCAGTAGTTGAAGGGCATTATGCAGGGGAATTTATGGTTATGGAAGCCCTTTTTCTTTCCAGATTTAAATTTCAAAACAGATCCTGTAATTCTGGTAAAGTATCAGATGCAATAAACAATAAAATTCTTCCCCAAATAACTGAGCTGGCAACAGACACTGCTGTTTAGTAAATAGTGAGTAAATTTTCAAAGACCTGGTCAAAATCTGCATTAAATAAGCACAGGTACTATTGCTGCACTTACTAAAGTAATTCTGTTTGGGAGATGATTGTTGAAATGGATTGATTTTGTAGCACACCTACCTGTAAGCCAAAGCTGCCTTGAGAGGGAACAAAGACAGCAGTTAAACTGACAGGGGTTTCTTTATTTTATTTTGGTTTAGAGAAGACTTGGAGTTGCTTGTGCTGATTTTCGGTGTACAAGAATCTTTAAAGTTCCTCTGCATTATATTTTTTTCCACTTGTATTAATAAAGCAACTCTTACTCTGGTGTTCCCTCAAACGCTAGGCTTTGTACAAAGGAAAAGAAAGACTTATTTAAAAACTGTGTGACTGGGCTTTTTTTGAAAGTGCCTGATCAGTGCATGAATAAAAAACCCACTGTTTCAAGCTAAATTACTCTCTTGCTCATGTTGTAAGAACTGCAAAGGGGAAAACTGAGTTTGAGGAATTTCAGGAGACAGGGTCACTGAAACAATCTGATCCCTTTGCTCAGTTGTGTAAACTTCCTGTAGTTTTACACACTCTATCTGGAAAAGGAAGCCAGTCCCTTTGCCAGAGACAGCTCCAGAATAATTCTCTGTTTAATCTAATGTGAGATAAACTGGTGAGCTTGGGATACAACTGATCATCAGGAGAGATGGAGGAAGGAAATTATCAGGAATTCATAGATGATACTATTTATGACAGCCAAGTAATACGTGACTTGGTGGTTCAATTCCTAGAGTGCAGCTCTGCTGATGTTTTGGGACTGAAGTAAGAAGTAGGCTTCAGGCAAAATCTTCAGTGGTTTATAGCACAGTTGCATTTGGTTTCCCATCTGCTTCAGGTGTCAGTTCCAATGACTTGCTCACATAGTCACTGGCTCAGTTAGCATGGCCCTAGGTACAAAACACAACTGCAGATGTTGATGTTCTCAGTTGAAGAGTTTTGCTTATGGAACAAGCTTTTACCTTTTAGAGGGTTTGGGGTTTTTTTCCAGAATTAAATACCATGTAGAAATAATTAACGAAATACCACTTTTGGGGCAGCCATAGAGATGATCTTTGATTAAACCCTTCAAATCCTAAGAGAAGTGATATTATTCAAACCAAAGTTGTCAAGGACTACAGGAGGCCAGAAGACTTAATTTGACATTGACTATTTTACCTGTTTCTGTTGTAGTATTTCAGTACAATCAGGCTATGGTAAAATAGAAGGTCCTGATATTCAACAGTGGAAGCTAAAATTCTAGTAAAAAGAACCTTTTATAAGAACACTTGCACTTAACTATGACCTTAAAGGCTACCTTGGGACCTTGTTGAGGTTTGCTGTGTTTTTCTGTAGGACCCTTCAGATGTTTGATTTGGCAGAAGCAAATGATATTAAATGTGCTAATGAATATCCACTTTTTTAGAACAAGGTGAACAGCTGAGTTCAGTCTGGCTGCTGAATAAATATCTAGTGGTAGGTAGTGAACTGAGTGGAATTTAAACATATAAAGGCAGAGGAGGAGATTTTTACAGTACTACAATAATCTTTCCCGTGCCATGACTTCATAGTCTGTGTCAAACTGAGAAGGAAGGGAGCCTGAAAACCCAGCATTGTTGTAGCCTTAGTCCATAGAGGAATGCAACTTTGAGTCTAGGTGAATACCCCTGTACTACAGACAAATAATAGTGAATTGCAGCCAAATGCAATTTAAGTATTTCTTTGTGCTGTATAACCTTGTTCAGAGACTTTGTTTTAGTAAACCCAAAGATATGTTCTGGAATTTGTTACCTCAGTACTTAAAAATAGAAATACATACATACGGAATATCCCATACAGCTGTTCTTGGCTCTGGTGCCTTTGGTAATGCAACACGTCTTGGGAGAATGTTGTGAAGGAACTCAGCAGGTTAGCTGACTGAACTTTGAGTTAAGTGCTTGTAGTAATAGGTAAAAATCTTCAAGAGGAACAAAGTACAGCTAAATATGTAATAAATCTGGTTTTAGAATATTTTGGAAGTGATGACTGTAATCCCTAGAATCTAGTAGGAGTAACTGTAAGGTGTTGGATTTTCAAGTGCCCTCCTAGTGTGATTGAAGTGTGTTTTGATAATGGAGCACCAGACAAGTTTCAGTACTAATTTCTAAACAGCCGCAGTCTTAATTTTGGTATTAAGAATTGTTATTAGGAATTATTCAGAACAGAATTTCCAGACAACTGCAAGTATTACAACTAGTAATGAAGGAGCCAGACCTTAAAAGATAGATAACATTAAGATGTGAAATGATCTGTGTCTCTTGCCAAGGTGATAATGCTGCTGAATCCAGGTGTTTGAGGTGAATGACAGCTTCAGTCTTTGAAAAATACAGTTCAGAATAAACTGATGAAACTTAATTAACTTTCCAAAGATTCCCATTAACTACCTTTTTACTTCCTTCTAGGAGAACTTGGTTAGGTTGGCATCAACTGCACAAAACACTCAACAGTATTTTCAGTTTATCAAGTGTGAAGTTATTGGGGAGGGGGGATGGTAGAATACTGAGAACAGCTTTTCTGACTTTATCATTCCCTTCCATTGTTAAGAGTTGATACTACTGGGGTTGTGTTATCTTGGTTCGTGTAAATAAACAAATGTATTATGTACCTTTTAAACTCTTACTGCATTTAAAAAACAAATCAGTTGTTGGAGAAAATCCTGTTCAGGTGAAACTTCAGCATTTCCTTCAGGAAAACAAGAGAAATATGAAATAGGAAGGTCAGACTGGATTTGCCAAACAGAGTTTTGATTTTTGCAAGCCTTTACCAAGTTTTAGACCTGGAAGTTAACTCTGCTGTTTTTTAGTTTACAGTCCTTTCTAGTGAGGATTGGTGTTGAACTGTACACAAATGATTTAAATACATGAACCCTGGCTGTGTTGTTGGAGTAGGTGTTCTCGTGTGCCAGCATATGCTACTGGAGAGAAAACCACTGAAGATGGAAACTACTTGAAAGCTGTGAATTCTTTTGTTACAAATAGATTCAATGCTAAAAGAACACAACAACCAAATGTAGCTTGACCTCTCTCTTACGTAAGAACATATGAAGATTGTTGTAAGGATCTAACACAATGTATGTTGTCTTTAACTGCTTCTTACCCAGCAGAGATGCGCACTTGCATTTTGGAGGTGTTTTGTGCAGGCCCATTTAACCCTGGCTTCCCTTTTCTGTAGTAACAGGGGGTATCACAGAGGAACAATTTCAGACACATCAACAGCAGTTGGTTCAAATGCAGAGGCAACAACTTGCTCAGCTTCAGCAGAAACAGCAATCTCAGCATTCCTCACAGCAGACACATCCGAAAGCACAGGTAACACACCTTCAGTGTTGGCATATGCTTGTGTCTTCCCATTCCCTGACCATGGTTCTCATCTCTCTATAAGCTAAATACAACACCTCAGTAAACATGTTAAATTTTAGAATGCATGTAGAATGCTTTTGGTGAAGATTTTGGTTGTGGATGCCCCATCCCTAAAAGCGTTCAAGGCTTCTCCCTTATCTAATCTAAATATCCCCTCTTCCAGTTTAAAGCTGTTATCCCTTATCTTATCACTACCTTCCCTGATAAGGAGTCACTCCCCATCTTTCTTGTAGACCCCTTTAAGTACTGGAAGGTTGTGATAAGGTCTCCCTGGAGCCGCCTTCTCTCCAGGCTGAGCAAAACATCATGAAAGTGACCTGTTGTGCTAAGAACTGCCTTTGCCATTGACTGGCTGAATCGGGCAGGACTTACTTGATACATGTTTGGACACAGATTTTCAACTTTTCATTGGACTTCTGATGTGGAAATACCTAATTTTATGGTGCATTATATTAGATTACATTTAGAAGATTTATTGAATTATTTGCTGGTAATAGTGCATTATAGTATGGTATTTAATTTTGTACCTGGATAATTATAAATTTTAAAATGTCTTTTTTCTTTTTAATTCCCACAGGGCTCCAGCACCTCTGACTGTATGTCAAAAACTCTTGATTCAGCCAGCGCCCACTTTGCTGCCTCCGCAGTGGTTAGTGCACCTGCCCCTGGTCGCAGCGAGGTACCGAAGGAGCAAAACACCAACCACAACAATATTAACGGTGTTGTCCAGCCTTCAGGTGATGATTGCTTAAAACTCGGGGTCTAGTGTGAGCTGAGAATGTCAACTGGCCTTATTTCTGTTTTCTAAAATACTATTTAATAAACAAAAATAAATCAAATGTGCTAATTGTGATAGTTTTAGATACTGTTCTTCTGGGCCATGGCATGTAGGTTAGTACAGTAATAAAATTACTAAATGCTCTTTCACATTGAAGAGCATTATTTCTGTTTTCTTCTGTAGGATTTTATTTTGTAGTGATCAGTTATGATCAGCATTGTAAAAACAGTGGGAATGTGGAATTAAGAAGGAAAAATCTACTTTGGATTGAGAGGACTTTGAGAAGCAAATAGAAAAGTTGCTACATTATTTGGCCATTATCTCACTTGTGTATTCAGACAAAAACATACTTCAGGCAATTCTTTTGACGTTACTCTTAAGTTTTGGTTCTCGGTGCATTAGGGTTCTTCCCAAATTCAGGCAAAAGCATAGCCATTGGTGTTCCCTGCCTTCCCCTGGCCTTCCTGCTGGACCCCATTGTCAGAAGACAGCAGTGCCAGCTGTGCTGATGCAGTGGCTGTGTTGCCAAGGGACAAATGTTCCTTGGCATTTGACTGGCATAACAAATAAAAGCCTTTTAGAGTAATGTGTTGTTTGAACAGCTAATGATGTGATTAGTTTTATAGACCTTCTGCCAGGCTGGGTTAATGATAATATGAAATGAATAGATGGAGAGAAAAAGACGACTGAATAAAATCAATATACTGGAACAGTTCCAGGAGAGGAAAAAAACATGTCTGTGTGGTTCTCCAAGATCTTACCTGAGAGGGTGATGTTTGGAGGAGTATGAGATCAGGCATGTGGTAGCATGCTATACCCATACATGGTACGCAGCTTTGTGAGTGATGAAAACATTGCAGATATTATGCATATGAAAGGAGGCTTCTGTTACTGTTGTAAAGGTGTAAGTAGCAATGATGTGAAAGAGCTATTCCTAGTTAGGATGGGAAGACTTGTAAATTAGGAGATGTTAACTGAAAGCAAATTTTTTTCAGGAATAAGAATCTAGGGGTAAATGTATCTAGTTCCCCTTGATGAAAATCAGAACAGTAAATAGCTAGGATACCAAGATGAAATTTGAGAACTTCAGGTTTCACAGTGTCCATTAAAACCAGAAGTTTCTTATAACTTGGGAGTGCAAATGGAGTGCTGCAGCATGATCTGAAAGTTTTCTGCTTTACCTGGTCTTAGACCCTTAGTTTTGCTGCCTTGGGAGACTGATCCCCCAAACCTCTTTATGTTGCCAGCAGAACAAGGTGAGAGGAGAGGAGGTGATTCAAAGCATCAGATTTCAGCTTCACAGTCAGTCTCTGAGGTTGCCTAACTAAGGTGTTCCCCATTCTAGAGCACAAGACTTGTGAGGAGCGGCTGAGGGACCTGGGGTCATTCAGCCTGGAGAAAAGGAGGCCCAGGGGAGACCTTCTTGCTCTTGACAATTCCCTGAAAGAAGGTTGGAGCTAGGTGGGGGTTGGTCTCCTCTCCCAAGGAACAAGTGATAGGACAAGAGGAAATGGCCTCAAGTTGCATCAGAGGAGGTTTAGGTTGGATATAAGGAAAAATGTCTTCTCTGAAAGGGTTGTCAAGGCCTGTGCCAGGCTGCCCAGAGCAGTGGTGGAGTCCCCATCCCTTGGAGGGATTGAAAAGTCGTGTAGATGTGGTGCTGAGGGACATGGTTTAGTGATGGACTTGGCACTGCTGGGTAAATGGTTGGACTTGATCATCTTTAAGGTCTTTTCCAACCAAAATTATTCTGTGATTTTAATTTATTTTTATGGGGAATTTTTCCCCTTTAAAGCACTGAAAATAAGGTGTATGAATTTGGGCAATATAAAAGTTCTGTCACATACAGTAACTTTTTTCACTTTCTGGTGTTCTTGTTAATGAACAAAAAAACCCCAAACATGAAATGCTTCTTACGTAAACTAGAAATATTTCTTAAGTTTGGTGTTAATCAACAACATTTATTTTGTAACAGGAACCTCTAGGACTCTGTACTCCACCAACATGGCTTTATCATCCAGCCCAGGGATTTCAACTGTACAGCTTGTAAGGACAGTCGGCCACACCACCACAAACCACTTAATTCCGACATTGTGCACGAGCAGCCCTCAGCCGCTTCCCATGAACAATTCTTGCCTGACAAACGCGGTGCACCTCAACAATGTCAGTGTTGTTTCTCCAGTCAATGTGCATATCAATACAAGGACTTCAGCACCATCGCCAACAGCCTTAAAACTTGCCACAGTTGCTGCCAGTATGGACAGAGTGCCAAAGGTGACTCCGAGCAGTGCCATCAGCAGTATAGCAAGGTAAAGTGGGAGTTGTTTGTGCTACATGAATGTCTCCATTGATGTGCCCAGCTCTAGAGCATTAAATGGAATTCTTTCCACCTCTGAGAGACTTCTCGGTGTAGCTTCAGCCTCACAAAAACATCCAGCTGCTGACATCTCCAGCATGGCCCTGACAAGCCACAAGAGCTGCTTTTGCAGATGAACCCCCAAATAATTTGCATTATTTTAGGCACCAGTAGTTTTGGTAAACTTCAAAATGGTTAAAACGGAGCTCTTTAAATGGGATGGATTTATCCCTTCTGCAGCACACTCAAGTAGATTCTCTCAAACTCTCCACATATTCTATCACTTATGTACCCATATTGTAAGATGCGGGCTGGCACATACCTATTTTATATATACATATGGATATATGCATTATAATCATAGAATGATTTTTTTTTAAAATGTAAAATATATGCCCATATATAAGCTGTGCCAGTCTGCATCATACATATATATATTTATTTATTTATATATTTATATATATTTATTCTCATTGAGCAGCAGCACTATTATTTCAGGATACTTCAGAGAGGTTCCACAGGAGTGGCAGGAGCTTGCAATTGGCAAAGATTTCTGAAAATGAGAGTATTTGGGCTTTAAGTCTGCTGAATTGTATGATGTTTGGAAAAACAAAAGTCACATTTGTTTGAATTAGAAAAGTAAAAAATGGATATTAGCAAACATGACTTGCTGATGATTTCATAATGCTTCTGGAGAGGTTAAAAACAGCTTTTTGAGATGGAAAATTGCATGTATAACTTATTTTCACTACATCAATGGAGAAAATATTTTTAGGTATCTTTAAGGTATTTTTATTTCTTGTGCTAGCGCAAAAGTGGAATTGGGGTGTCGGGGGGAACTTGTGTTAGAACAATGCTTTACTCACTAGCAGAATAATTGCTACTGAGTCATCATGGTGTATCTTGACTTTGCTCCTTCAGGAGACTTTTAGTATTCCTGCCCTTCATTTTGGCTGGTAATTCACAGTTAAATGCAATAATCCTGTAGAAGGGGCTGCACTGTTAGGGGAGTTAAAACAGTTCCTAAATGCCAGTGTTTAATTGTAAATACTCTGTTTCTAGTGAGTTTAAGGTTTCTCCCTGATCCAGGTCACAGGTGTGTCAAAACATGTATTGTGTGTAAGAAATGATGCAAACTGTGTAAGGAGATACTGGCATTCAACCTGTAACTCTTGAATATTCCTTTTATTGCAGAGAGAACCATGAACCTGAACGACTGGGGTTAAATGGCATAGCAGAGACAACAGTAGCCATGGAAGTGACATAACCTCAAACCAGTGTCTCCGCCTGTGCTAATGGTGTAGTCGTTTATATTCCAACTGAATGCAAAATGCAGCACTCTGTGGGTCACAGAGAATTAAAATGGACCTAAATGGACTATCATTATATCGTGTATTAAGTCGATATATAATGTAAATTTTGTAAAATTGGGAAAATCACTACCTTGTAAAATAGTTTATTTGTATCATCAATATTATTTCTGTTACTTGAATAGTAGATATTCATCATCATGCTTTTGCACTTGAATTTGCAACTGAATGGATTAAAAAATAATTCTTTAATGGGATCATGAGCATGAAATGGGATCCTGCATCACTTGTTTTAACTATTTATTTTGCCATGTTTACATTTTGTATCTTGTACAAATAAATCCAACTTTGTGTCTAAAAAAAAAGTTAAAGATTCATAGCTAGGAGACAAAATTCTTGTAATTTTTTTCTAAAGGAAATGTAAAGTTTTCACTTGGTTCATTTTGTTTCACAATTTGACTAGATGGACTTTTTGGTAAATACTTTAGTGGCATTTCACTGTCAAATATGAAGTTCAAGGCAAAATAGTATTTTCTATTACTGTGCAGGGGAAAGGGATGGATCGATACATGCAAATTTAATGTAGTAACTCACTTTTCCATATATTTTGAATGTATATTTCTATTTATAATACCAGTTTATAAAAAATAATTACACAGGAAAAAAAAAGCTGACTAGGAAAATTATGCATCTAGCACATATAAAATTGTGCAGATATGAGAAAATTTTCAACTGATTACATTTTATCTGAAGACTGCATATTTTAACCGGCTTTAAAACTGTAACACACCACATAAAGGATATTTTACCAGGTATGTATTGCATTATATATCATTGCAATAATTATTGGATGTCTAGATATCGAGCCATCCCAGGTGGTGGGGGGGAGGGAGGGTTGTGGCAAGATTGTCTTTTCAATTTTGGAGAGTTTTCCTGTGGCTACAAGGCAAGTAACGGGTTGGAAAAAGTCTGACTGTAAGCGTTGGACACCTTCGTAGTGTAGTGTTTTAGTGACTTTTTTTATACGGTTCTTGTAAATTAGATACGTGTAGTGGTGTTTCAGAATGTTTGTTTATGCACTAGTTCAGACAACTTTCCCTGTTACTTGTTCTTGATAAGTGAAAACTGCAGGGAAATAAAAATACATATCAAAACATGGGCACGTCGCATATGTGTTTATTTCCCAGTGTGCAAGCATTGCAAGTGTAATGGTTAGAGGCTGTTAGTGGCCTTTTGATGATTCTGAGCAAAGCATATGCGCTTTGTTCCAAAAGGTTTCAGTTTGGGATGATTTCCTGTACTTACAGTTAGTGGTAGGGGAGGGATGGTTGGTAGTTGAGACCTGGGAATAATTGGAATGAAACAGCTCTCACCAGAAAATGTCAGGTGTTCCTTTTGGGCGAACTATTTGAATTTTCTGCTGTTTGGTTCTCCGCCTGTAATTTGGATAATGTTTCTGTATTACTTCTAATCATAGACTCCCTGAGGTTGGAAGGAACCTTGGGACACTGTCTGGTCCAGGCCTCTCCCTTTCCACCCACCCCAAAAGCCAAGATTTCATGTGCCTATATGTCATGCAGTCAGTGTATTTTTCCTCTTGGCTTTTTATATAAAGAGCTATTTTTAATCGAAGTTGTGTTTAAACATGTTTTGTTTTACGTTCTGTAAGTCTAAAGTTCTGATACTTAAAAACACTTGCAGAGCTTTAAATACCAGCAGATGTCAGAAATGCAGATGTCTAAAATTAACTATTTTTTGCTTAACCAATGCTTTATTTTCTATTCAGTGTGAAGCCTGCAATGAGAGATGATAATAGATTGTGTTTGTTGGGAATAGTTGAAGGAACCCACAACATGTGAGGTGGCGGGACAGGGGGTTGGCACTGGTGCAGAAGCAAGTTACTCATCGCTCTTTCTGCACTAGGCCTCTGCTGGAACTGCTGTACCCTGACACAGACTATTCTCTACATGTACATGAGCTCTTCACATATGTCTAACTGGGTTCATTCTGGCAATGACTATGACCTACATGGTCTGAAGTATCAAGTTTTTAAAGCAGCATTGTTGCAAAACTAAGTCTGAAAAAGAGAAAATAAGTTATTCTCCTTGATACATAACAATAACCTTGCTTCTCTAACATATCCCCAAACCCTTTTGAGGTTTAATGAACACATTAAGTCATTTCTTCCGGGGATTGGAAGTTGTGCACTCAGCACATGACAGTTACCGAGCTCTGCAGTAGTGACTCTTCTCACTACAGACGTAGATCATTTTCTCTTGGACTGAAAACATCTCTATGATTGCTGTGAATCTAGGACTTTGGTATAGTCTAATCCTCATCTAATTACTTGAAAAACCTTTAGCTGGAGCTTCTAACTTTTAATAGATTCTGGGAAAATGTGAGGTGGAGAAAAGGATTTCATCAGCTCCACAGGCTGTAGTGGTAAGTGAACCATATGTTGAATGAGTTCCGTTTAAAGGATTAGTTTTCACGTAGCTTTCTGTAAAGTACAACTATAATAGTAAGAGTTTCTAGCAATTAATTGTGTGCCTTAAGTGCAAGAAAAGAAAAGTGATGAATAATACTGCAGTCCATGAAAATCTACAATTTAAAAAAAGAGGGAGTACTGTTGGGAAGTCTGCTGCTGTCTCCTGATAGCAGTACAGGGCAGGGAGTACCGATGAGTGTTATTTTCATGTGCTTTTTTCAAAGTGTGTGTTGAGGATATGACATTCTTTTTTAAATTCCATTATTAGAGCCTCATGCGTATCTGCAGTAGGATTTGGATAGTGATTCCTGGTGTGTTATGTGCTAGAAAATGTTGTTCTGGTAAGATTGAGTGTAGTTTATCTACAGCAATTTGCACTGGACTTGTCAGGTGCAGGGTTTTCCCTTAAATGGCATACCAGAAAATGGTGATCCTTTATCGAATAAGGTTTAGCTAATTCATTTAATCTATAGATGGATTCAAGTTTTGTTATATGTTTAACTGCAGGTATCTTGTTTCTGATTCTGCTGTAGGGCTTTCCCTCCCCTTCCCAAACATCATCTAAACAATACCCTGTTCTCTTTACAGAGTGCCCCTTTAATTTGCTACAGTAGATTCTCTGTGTGGGTTCCCCCCCCTACAAACACAGTTACTGCAACCCTTTGTGGTTTTCCTGAAGCTCAGACTTTGAAACTCTTCCTTCCCTAATAGTCCATCTTCCTTTGTAGAGAGTAACAGCAATGTTTCCTGTTTCCTCATTACAGTAGTTATGATTTTTGAAGCAGAATCCTCAGCCAGTGCAGCCTTCCAGGAGGTGACTGAGGTGGACTCGGCATCATGCTTGCAGCCAGTCAGCTGCCTTTTCAGTCTCCAGTGCCATCCAGGGAGAACTGCTCAGACTTTCAGAATAGCATCCTGGTAGAAATTCATGTCTTCAAACAGGAAAGCTCTGAAGGCTACAGCAAACTGAACACTTATACAGGATTGTCATCTCAACAGACTTCCTGGATTGGACTTTGGAGAAATGGTTTCAAATCTCACTTCCCTAATTCTTCTAGATTTTACAATATTCAAATTTATTCTTAGAAGGATGGAGAATAACCTTCATAAATAAAAGCACATTTTCACTGTAAGCTGCTAATTGGGAAAGAAAGAAAAAGGAAAGATGCCTCTACTAGGGAGAGGAAATGTTCCCAGCAGCAGACCCAAGCAATTGCAGTTGGGTTAACTCTTAAGATCCATTTCATTTCATATGGGTTGGAAGGTACCTCCAGAGTTCATCTAGTCCAATCCCCCTACAATAAGCAGGGATGCCTCTAACTAGGTCAGGTTGCTCAGAGCCCCATCAAGCCTGACCTTGAATGTCTCCAGGGATGGGTCCTCCACCACCTCTCTGGGCAATCTGTTCCAGTGATCTATCACCCTCATATTAAAGAACTTTTTTCTAATAACCTAAATCTACTCTTTTCTAGCTTAAAACTATTACTCCTCGTCCTGTCACTACAAAACCTCATGAATAGTTCTCTCCCTGTTTTCTTTAAAGTATTGGAAGGTCACAATAAGGTTCCCCTGGAGCCTTCTCTTCTGCAGGCTGAACAGGCCCATCTCTCAGCCTGTTTTCATAGGAGAGGTGTTCCAGCCCTCTAATCATCTTTGTAGCCCTCCTCTGGACACATTCCAGCAGGTCCAAATGGACCTGTTGGCCAAAGGTACACGGTGAATAACTGGTTTCCTTCTGATCTTATCAGCTAATGATGTGGAAAACATTAGATACAGGGAATTGCTGTGAGCCAACGCAGTCCTGGGCCAGTTCAGTCTCCCAGTAAAGCTATCCAGACCAGTCAACACGGAGACAGTAGTGTGTTGGTGCATGGAGCCCACTGTGGAACCACTTGTACTGGGGAAGCACTCTGAAGCAGGCAGCTGCTTGGACAGGGCTTTCTTGGGGAAAGAACAGGCAGTTTGGGATAAGGACAGTGTTACTGGAAGCCATGGCAGATCTGCAATGAGGGCTGTTGTGCCTCCTAGTAGAGCCTACTGTAACTGGGTTATTTGGAGCATGTCATGTAATTCTGCTAGAGAGTATAGAGCCTTCTGGAAGCAGTGACTCCCGAACATGTTCAGGTGACTTCTGTGGGCTGTCTGAAGGTAGTTGTGTCTTTGCTGACTGGGTAAGGGAGATTCAAGGAATGCCAGTGTCCAGCCTGCAGGAACCCTGCTGAAGTGTCTGAAGTTGGGTGATGTGAGGTCCTCACTGGTCCCTAAACTGGTTTGGTTGTGTGCCATCCTGCTGCAGGGACAGTCAGTGCCCAAAGTGACATTCCCTGATGTGAGAATCTTTGTTTCTGTAATGCCTGCCTGTTATACAGGAGGAAAAGGGAGCTTCAAGCGAAGTTCCCTGTCTTCTCAGTGACTTGCTTGTTTCCAAGTCACTTAGCATAGCTCAAAATGCAATCTGTGTGTGCTTGAGACTTTTTTTAATGGTGTAATATGAAAAAAACTAACAAAGAGCACCCCTGCAAGTTACATTTTGCTATGACTTTTAACCCCATTTTATCACAGTCTGTATTGTCACCCAGTAACTACACTTCAAAGAGGAAAAAAAATGGATGTAGTTGGAATAGGACTAAAATCTGAAAACTAGAAAGGAGTAACAGTGAAGCAACTCAACTGCTTCCTGAATACAGGCTATGACTGCTCCTCAGTGCCTCTGTCCCCTCCTTTCTCTCAATATCAGCAGCATTTTCCCATTGGTGCTCCGTATACAGCAGTGTTGAAAGAGGTGGTCCCTGTTCCAACCGTGCAAATTGTGGTGCAACCCAGCATCCCTCCCCAGTCTTGGGGTGAGTGGATGTGCGGGTGTGAACATGATGCTCAAAATCTGTGCAGAAAACTTGGGAGGTGTCTTGAGCTCTGTTGGTGTGACAGAATAACCCTTCCCCTGCACCCCGGTTATGCCGCCGTTTTCCTAAAGTTATGATTGTTGTGACTAAGAATGGGAACAAGTGTTTAGTTCAATCTGGCTTTCTATCCATTATACCCTGACTTAACTCTAATTACACAGGGAGGATAATGTAGAAAGATCAATTAGAGAGCAAGGGGCTAATGAAGGAGGGAGGCAATTAATTAAGGCTACACTACAGCAGATAAAACTTGTAGCAGGAGAGATATATCAGTCTAAACCCTTTGGTGTGCCAGGAACACACAACCACTCCCTTAGAGTTCTGACAGATACAGTGAAGACTGACCACAGCACCATACCTATCATAACTACTCCAGAAAGATCTCTATTTGGTAATGTCCATAAAAATCAACCAGCGTCACGCCTGCCAGCTGCTGAACTCTCTGAAGGACAGCAGAAAGCAGTTACTGGGGCAGAAGATAACGTGCTGACGACGGCTAGGCACAATGAGCAGTCACTCTCAGAACCCCCGCAGCGGGGTTGTGACGGAGGTGTGAGGCCCTGCGATGCAGTCCCACGTGCCCCGCTGTCCCCCCTGCCGGGGCCCGGCTGGTGGCAGCTGGCTGGGAAGGGCTGGCAGTCTGGTGCTCGCTTTCCCACCATCGCTGTTCATGCCTCGCTGCCTCTTCCTGAATTAATGTTATTTCATTGAACCCTGCCCTGGGGATAAAGCAGAGCTTAAAATAACATCGTCCCCGTCTTCCTGCTGATGATCTGACTAGACTAGTCATCCTGGGTTTAAATCAACGGCTGTCAGTGACACCAGAAGATGGCATCATCTGCCCGTAATGCTCTTTAACTCTTTCTGGCTCTTCATGCATAAAGGTAGGGGGGTTGACAATGGACATGTTCTCCCCCACAATGGAACTCAGTGTGGAGGCTTTGTTGTGTATTTTTTTAGTGGGGTGGGCTTTTTTTTTTATTTTTACGATTTCTTTATAGCTTCCTATAGTAAAGGAGGACTTCCCCCCCAACCCCCCAAGTTACAATGGTTTTATTTGTGTTATTTATTGAGTAACCCAAATGAAAGGATTAGTAACTCAAGAAAATAGTATTGAATAATCTACTAAAATGTTCTGCTGTTTTATACAAAGTGGTAGAAATTGATGTATTTACTTTTAGCAAACCCATTTTGTATAGGTGGGTTAACATGATAGCTATGACTATGCAGAATGTGAATAATTTATATGAAGACTAAGATTTATGTGTATATTTAACATACATTGATATATATATACATCTTAAGTAAGGATATATCAGTGTTTGGCAAATGGGAAACAAAGGCTGCTCTCAACCCCACTGCTAGCACAGCCCAAATATCTTCTCATGGAACCTCTTTTGACTAGTTCCAAATCTGACCTTTCTGTGGAATTGTGGCCCCTTGATCCACAAAGAAATCTCTGATCAAAGGGAACATTACTTCTGGGATGCTCATCTTGGATGACCAACAGTGTCAGTTACACAGATCCTACACATTTTGCTGTTAAATTTTTAGCTCTCTTCAGCTCATTTTGTTTCTCTTCAGTCCTTGGCTTCCTTTATTTTTATTCCTCTTCAACAGGAATAAAAATGGCTTTGCAAACATTTTCCCCAATGGGCTCCTAATAGAGGCTGATGATGTCTGTGGGACATTAACTACGCTTGACACTTAAAATTGCTTTTTGTCATGAGGATCCCGACCCTTTTGGTACTTCCTGGAAGAAATTCTTTATCACCCCTTTACCCGCAGATGTATCTCAGCACTGATGACATAAGCATATCATCAGATTTCATCTCGATGGCCATTGCTGAGACACCAGGATCAATGGGATCTACATTAAAGCTGGTAAGTTATGCCCCTGGCCAGCACTGGTGTCTGCTTATTGCACTCAGTTGTTAAAGACAGAAGAAATTAAACCTTGCTGTTTTTTTGCTCCTGAAGCTCCCTCCCAACTCTACAGCTCACTTCTGAAGCCCAGAAGCAATTGAAAGGAAGTAAAGTTCTTTTGGCTCTGTGGGTAGGAAACTGTTTTTTCAGTTCTGAGATACCCAGGTCCCTATTCCCTTATTTCTGTGGGACCATTCCTCTATTGGAATTCATGTTCTGCTGCTGTTCAGAACCTCTATCCCATGCCCCTTTCTTGGTATGCCTGAACTGCTTGGCTACATTAGCGACCCATCTACAGAGAAATGGAATCTCATCATTCTCTTACGACTGTCCACTTTCACCCCAGTCTGTTTTACACTAAGTAGTTTCCCAATAACCCGTAACTTAAACCTTCCACCGGGCATCCAGAACAGCCTGGAAGAAGCTCACAAGGAGGTTCTGATTGCTCCTGAATCTGGCTGTAAACTACTGGTCCCACAAGGCTGCTTAACCCAGTAATCTGGTAATAAGTAGTAAAAATAGCAGCTTTGTGACAATACGGTATTGTCTACAATACAGACAATGTAATATTGTTTGTGACAAAACGGCAAAGAAAAGATGCCTTCTTCCTGATTGCAGATTTTACCTATTCTAGTAGGAAAGCAGAGGTTTGCCTGTCTTGCCCCAAAGTGAGTGGAGAAAAATAAGGATTAATTTGTTGAAACGTTTGTCTTCTATGACTAAGCCTCTACTTGTCATAACTAACAAATTTGCTGTTCAGGGTAAAAGCCTGAAACATAAGAGAAATAAAAGGGCTAGATAATGGGTAATCCATGGGAATAAGTCACATTATGTAATAACGTCTTATCACATGCCACACATTGCTAACTCTCCCTGATGTAATTGCTTTTAAGAGGGGCATGAGAGCCTTTGTAACTAGCCTGCTCTTCTCCCATCCACCTCAGGTACCAACCACACCCCCTGTGACTGGAAGAAAGGGAAATCCCTGTAGAAATGCCAAAGAGCTGAACATTGTCATCTTATTTGTGGGACTGAAGCTAATTCAATGCAACTGGCTCTCTGTTCTTTTGAGGAAAATGGTTTCAGGACTTGCTGAAATCCAGGGAACATCTGCACCTTCCCAGAAGACACCAACAGTTGTTGCATTCATCTATAAGTGGTCTAGCTTCTTGCAGGGAGAAAACAATGGAGGAGATTGTGTGGTACCCTAAACTATTTGAAGTAACCTTAACTCAGTGAATTGAACCAGCCTTGGCACTGGGTTGGGTAAGTTGCAGGTATTTTTCGCAGGTAAGGAAGAAATGTTGTCAGTGAGGGAAGGAGGAGGAAGAGGACAGCACCCCTGAGGCTACAGCCACTGTTTTTTCCAGATGCTGATTCACCGACTGCATCATGACAAACTTCTGGCAAATTTAACAAGGTCAAAGCATCACCCAGAGATACTATTGCTTCTGCTTTTTCTCACAGAAAATAAGGGTAATATAATGAAGTGCTGGCATGGCATCCCAGGAATAAATATCCTTTAACCTGGCTATAGATGTGATTTATACCTCCTCTCTCCTTGTTCCTGCCTTTATTTTCCTTAGAGGCCTAATCCCAAACTTTCACAATGGGGTAGACAAAACCAGGTGGAAGCAAAATACCTGCTCCCTGTTGTGTGTTTTGTTTTGATGTGCCCTTGACATTGAGCGTAAATACGGTCCCAGTCTCGGAGGGCGAGGGATAGCCCCCAGTTAACGGCTCTAAATGCCTATAAATCACTACAAGTGACAAGAAAGAAGAGCTAACCTGGTCGCTGCGGGGGGGGGCTGGCGGCGGGGACAGCTGCCTCTATGTCTGTCCGTCCGTCCCTCCCTCTGCCCTCCGCGTCATGGCGGGGGGGTCGCCGCTGAGGGGAGCCGTGGGAGCCGTTAGGACAATTAGAGTCGTTGGCAGCCACCACCTGCCGCCGCGCGGACTACGCCTCCCGGCAGGCCCCGCGCGGCGCTCCGCGCTGAGGCGGTGGCGGAGCCCCGGGGCCGCTGAGGGGGCTCCGCGCCGCCCTCCCCTGCGCAGCCGCGCCCGGGCCAGGGGCGAGCCGGGGGGAAGCGCGGCCGCTGCCGGCGCTTGCGGAGCTGCTCCGAGCGGCTCTCCGCCCCGCCTCGCCCCGCCCGGTCGGCGGCAGCAAGGAGGGCGTCTGTGGCACCTGCCCGGCGGAGCGATCGCTCCCTGCGGCCGGCGCCCGCCCTCCCCGCCGAGATGGCGGATCCCGCCGAGTGCAGCATCAAAGTGATGTGCCGGTTCCGGCCCCTCAACGAGGCGGAGATTCTCCGGGGGGACAAATTCATCCCGAAATTCAAGGGCGAGGAGACGGTGGTCATCGGGGTGAGTCTGCCGCATCCTTCTCCCGCCTGCGCGGTGCCGTGACGGGGCGACCATCCCTTATGCAGGGCTAGCATCCCTCCCTCACAGCAAGCATCCCTTACGCGGGGCCAGCATTCCTCCCTCCCGGGCCGAGCATCCCTCCCGCGGTCCCGCCGCCCGCAGGAGCACCCCGCGCTGCGCCCATTGTTCCCGCTGCGGCGGAGCGAGGGAGGGGCGGTGGGGACAGGGCTCCCCGCGGGGCCCGCTCTCCTCCGGCGGGTCTGGGCTCTCCCCCCACCGCGGGCCAGGGGTCCGGGCTCGCCCCGAGGGTGGCCGGCCGGGCCTGGGGAGGGCTGGGGGCGCGGGAGCGCCGGTGGTGCTGGCGCTGATGTCATGCCGGTGACTGGGCATGCTCGGCGGAGCTCCGCGGGGGCGGCTGTCCGCGCATCCGCCGCGCCCCTGCGACAGCCGCCGCCGAGAAAGTTTGTCCCGGTGCGCGATGAGGTGGTTATGAGGGGGAATGCCGAGGTAGGATCCCCTTGGCCCGAGCTCTGCGCCCCGGGGGCTGCGCAGCATCCTGCGCGGAGCCCTGCGAGGTGAGACAAAGCCGAGCTCCGAAATGCCGGGGTGCTTGCTCCCCGTTCGAGGTGCCCGGGGCGGGTGGGTGCGCTGAGCCTGCCCCGCAGGGCTGCCGGTGCTGGCGGGTCCCTGTAGAACAACCGGGGCACTGCAGAAGCATCGTTAGTTAAAATGATCCATGCGGCGTGAAGTTTTTAATTCTCATTGAAATAAACATCAAGTCACTACCTGCTTGCAGCAACAACGTACCCAAGCTCGGCGTTTCCCCCCTGCTTTGTAGAGGGTCGGTTGTTCACAATGGCAAAGGATGTAAGATGGACAAAGCACGGGGGGCTCTGGGCCCTCCGCGGTTCAGGATGTGGCTCCTTGGCTCAGCGGTGAACATGGCGCAGCGTGTCCATCAGCCTCGCATAGGAAAGTGCCTTTGGTTTTCTTTCCCAGAGCTGAAGCTTTCCACAGCAGGGGGCTCGGGTGGGGTTCAGGAGGCTGCTGGTGCAGTTTTGGTAGATGTATGTAGATAATACCATAGGGCGCTTGAGTAATATTTTTGAATTGGAGAATACCAGGTTGGAGGGACTTCAAGGATCATGTGGTCCAGCCTTTCTAGGCAAAAGCTCTGTCTAGATAAGATGACCCAGCTCCTGTGCAGTTGAATCTTAAAAGTGTCCAAAAAACCTCCTCAGTTTTGGTTTATATCTGACCAGCCTTTGCCTTTGGTGCTTTGTTTTATAAATGGGTCTACTGTGGTTAAACCAATAATATGGTCCATACTGTACTATGATAAAGAGATTTAAACTAGTTCTTAATACAAAGAACGAGCAATTTCTTGTATGATTTGTCAAGGTTCTTATTAAAACCTCGAGGTTTTTAGGATTTTTTTTCGTGGAAGTTGCAAAACAGTTATGGAAAAGTGAGGAAAAAATATGTCATGTCTGGACATAAATGGCTAACCTGTTTTTCTTAATTTGTTTTATTTAAATGTTTTGTATTTTAGTATCTTTATTTGTTTATATTAAATGTTTTCTGTGTAATTAATTTTCTTTATTTGAAGGTTAAAGTTGTAACACCCATAACAGCCTGTTAACAATAGAATAATCAATTGGTTATCAATCTCAGCCAGCAGCGGAGGGCTCTCTTTGGTCAACAGATATTTGGAATGAAAGTGTAACTATAGCAGAGTCATTTGGATGTTTCAGAAAGAAATGTCAGCAAATTCCCCTCACCGCCTTAAATAAATAAACCCTCTGATGTATTAAGAGTAGATTAAGATACATCTACTGTAAACCCATTAACAATGCTCTCTTTTTAAGAGAGGTAGAATTTAGAGTCCTTTTTTCCCCTCCTCAGTGAATGTGCAAGTGTATAATGCATCTTTGTCTACAAAGTGTCGGTGGTCTGGGAAAACAGTAACTGCGATGCTCTCATCATCTGAACCTCTGAAAAGGTTATTTGTATTTTGCAGACAGGAGGTAAATCCTTTAGTAAAGGTAAAAAGGAAAAATAGCAGCAACTGTCAATTTCCTACCATGGAAGTTGAAAAAAAAATAGAAACAAAAGTGTGTGTATTTTATTTCTTGATATAAACATATAACAATATTTATTTTTATATATATATATTCAGTTTGGCAGGATCATTTTGGGCAGTTATTTGTCATCTTGAAAATGTAGTCAAAAGCTTAGAGTGCTCCTTTCACAGGGCAGAACATTCTCAAATACAACTTATTTTTTTTCAAAGAGAAGCTATCTGGTTAGGGCTATTTGTAGTTTTTCAAGTGTAAATGAACATGAAAATCTTTCCACATCCTCTTTATTCACAGTACTGGACTCATTGAGCTTTGGTGTGACTTGATCTACAGTGGATGCCACTGCAGTGTGTTAGTAGGAAGTGATACTGGTTGCTATGATTTACTGGTTTAGAGTGGCTGTTTAGCTCCAATAAATAATTCCTGGAGGCACAAGGAATCCCAGTTCTGAGGGAAAACACTACCAGAGTAGACTTTCCTTCTAGAAAAGCAGGACTTTAGTCTTCAAATGCTCTTAGAAACATTATATAAAGCAAAAATAAACCAGAAGCAAACACTTTTTTGGTTTTACTATAGCAGTTGAAAAGCACTGCAATGCAGCTTTTATTTTGGTTCCATAAAATACTGAACAGAAAGGAGTTCTGTTAAAATTTTAAAAACCAAACAAAACAAGCAACCTCCCCCCAGGGGCATTCTGTCATTGTATAAGAAAAAAAAAAGAAATAAATTATTTAAAGAAGATGTTTGTTTGTTTTGACTAGTAAGTTGTAATAACTTTACCTCTGCTTCCTAACAAACCATTGTGGGGAAAACACTTTCTTTCTGAACTTCCCACCATCATCTCCCATTATAGTTCTCTGGGACCTTGAGCAGATTTTTCAACAAAAATTAAAGATCATGGCTTGATGATACTTCTTGAAAACAAACAGCAATGAAGGGAGTTTAACAGTTTAGGCTTGAGTTTCCTCCGCATATCTTTCATGCTGTGACTAAAGCTGTATCTCTATGATGCCAGTGGTGGCTGTGTGGTTCAGAGCGCTTTGGCAGGGAGGCCATAGGGCAATGTCCTAACTCCGTTCAAACTGGTTGGGATTCTGCGATCCCTGCTGCCCCTCGCAGTTGGGGTTTGATTTCTATTCTGGCCTCTTCTATCCATCTTCATGTGTGTTGCATGTGCAACACAGTGAAGTATGGAAGACTAAAATATCTTACTTTAAATTTTTCTTTGGTTAAAACAGAGAAAATTCACTGTATTTTGATTCTACTTTAAAGTTGAAGATATAAAAGCCTTTTAGATGCATCTAAGCCATGGGAGAAAAAGGTGACGGTGGTAAATCCATCGCTTTCTTTTGCAGTTAGCTACCCAACAGTCTCCACAGACTGCAGTTTCATTTTATTTTTCTGCTCCTCTGCAACCTCAAGGTGACTCTCCAATTGATTGTGTTGGCTGACATACCTAAAAATGTATTTTTCTAGTTGGCTTGCTTCTTATGGTCTTGTTGGAGAGTGTGGAGCTGTTTGCCGTAGTAAGCAATGGAGGCAAGTCTCCTGACGTGTGGTTGCTTCACTGTTTTTCCTGCTCCTCTGGGTGGTTTTCATTCCTGAGCAAAGGAAGGATGCAGAGAGGCTCAGCACCTGCTGGGATGCTTCCATGAGGATACTTTTTCTGGTTTAGGTTTATGGGTGGGGTGAGAGTGCTTCCAGCCCTTTTTCACCTTCCCTGTTGTGAAATATTTAGGAATTGAGTTGTGAAGGGGACACTATTTTTACCTGCTTTTTCTGTTGTGTAGACTAACCACTTCCCTTTTAGTGCAAGGCTGTTCTGACACTGATTTTTCAGACAAACATCCCCTGTTTAGAAAGAGAACGCCTAAAACGCATCTTTCTTGCCAGCTCCAAAACCTCATGTTAACATTACCAGAAAGAGGATAAAAGACTCTTCATTCTGGTTGTCAGCTGCTTTTTGAGCTGCAGCGTGAGGGCCTGTGTAAAGCCCAGCTTAGCAGGAGCTGCTGAGCACTGCAGTTCTCTGCTGCAAGCTCGGTGGCAGGCAGGCAGCGCAGAGCCTTCCTCAGCCCCTTGCTGCCTGCGCTGAGGGGCTTTGGCATAGCCCTCTGCCAGCAATCCGGGCAAAATGCCCATGGGAATGCTAGCAGAGAGCTATAGGATGCATGGGGGGGGGTCCCTGAGGATTGGGCATTACTCACAGAGGGAGAATAGTCTGTTGTTTCATCCCTGAAACATTCCACATAACTAACTGTTGTGCCTGAAAACAAACAGAAAGAAATCATCACCTGATACTCTGCTGCTGTGCAATGGTCACTGCTGGTTTGCAGTGTCATGTTCCATGGAATAAAGGAGAGTGAAAACTGATGGCTGAGTCCTTTGGAGTGGGTGGGGTGGAATCTGAGCAGGGTTGTGGTTTTGTTTGGTTGGGGTTTTTTTAATACTTTCTGCTATAAGTACTGTTTGGAAAGTCTTGTGGAGAGATTCTCACTCACTTCCATCCCTGGAATGTTTGGATATGTTTTACCTTTTATTTCATGCATGCTCAGCAGAGTTTGTTCTAATGAAAAGAAGACATGTTAGCTCCTTCCTGTACAGAGATCTGTGTATGCTGTTAAGCAGTTGTCACACTGTGGTTAAGACAGATCTAAAAAAACCCAACCCTAGGATTCTAGATAAATGACTAGTTAAAAAAACCCAAACCTAAAGAAACTACCCTGTGCTACTTGGCTTTTTTCCCAGGGTGTGGTACTTTGAGCTTCTAACAAAAGCCAAGCATCCATCCCTACTTCAAAATGCACAACAGTTCTGCTCATGGAGGATTTGTTCATGTTGTAGCTATAAATACCTTTTATAAAAAGCTCGTACTGGTTTGCTGTAGAATATGAAATGAGATGGGACTTCTGTCTTGGTGTGAAATATGTCAGAGGATACATAGCATGCCATTTTCCTAGCAGAATGCTTAATCTGGGAAGTTAATGCTTGCTTTGTCTCCCAGCATCTTTGGTGTGTTTTCCAGCTCTGCTGAACTCTTCTTTTCCAGTGAAGACTGAGCAGGTTTTGTGTGAAAGCCTTTGTGAAGGATTGTTGTGAGATACAAGTAGCTGGCAGAGCTCAGTGTGACATTTCTATGGAATCGATGGTATCCGAAGACACCAAGAGCTGACAAATACCTTTGTGGGAGCTGTTTCTTCCAAAAGTGCTGCTAATCCTCCTACACCCTAAGGTTTTCCCATACCCTGGCATAAGCTGTGAACGTCTCTAACCTGCTGCATTTTCCTGTTTTGTGGATGAGATGAACCACGATGTGCTGTGCTCATTCTCCTGTGGCTTTGGGCTATGCTGCTTTCAGGTCAGACTATTTCCAGAGAAGCAGCAACACAAGACTGACAGATCTGGCACTTGCTTTTTTTGGGATGATTTCTCTCAGTCTCTTAAGCCAGTAGGTATCTTGGGAAGAAGTGGAAGCCTGTAACTCATAGCACGTTGCTGTTCATTTGGGAAAGAAAAAATACAGATGATTCCACTAGGTCTGGGTGGCTTTTCTGTGCCATGTGGAAGAAATGATTTCATTTTCTGAAGAGCTGGTTTGTAGCCATTCAGGGAGCTGCTCACCTGCTTGGTATTTAATGAGAGTGGTTGTGCTCCTAAGACATGCTGCTGTGCTTCCTTTTTATTTTCAGGAGCTTGTGTAGAAGTTCCATCGGACTGAGGAGATGACTGATGCAGTAGCTTTTTGGTTCTGCTTTCACAGTGTGTTGGCTAAAGAATGAAACTGTTCGGGATCTAATTATCAAGAAATACAATACGTTTATTTCTTGACACAGTGGTACTCCCATAAAGCACTGAAGTAAAGGTGATGTACAGTATTACTTACTCTTCCATAATAAAAGGCAGTGGATAAAATCTGTCTTGGTAAGGGCTTGCAAAAAACTCTCAGAGCTTCTTCAAACCCCAAACATTCTCCTTTTCCATCACCAGCCTTTGCATCTGTCCAATCCCATAATCTGGCTGGGTCAGTTCGGGATGGGGAGATGACTTTCCTAAGGAAACACTCTGGGTTTGTGTGGGGATTTGGCTCACGTGGTGCTTTGAAACATGGAATGTCCACATGGGCAGGGTGTGCCACTGTTCAGAGAGTAGCCCATATGAGCAATACCCTCATGTCGGCCCAAGCCCCATGGTTGGTGATGTTCGGGGGGGATCCCCCAGGCTGCACCACAGGTATCGGGATGAGCAGCAGCAGATCTGGCTCCCGGGACTCCGTTGGCACCCAACCAGTTTTCCAAGATGCTTCTGAGACAGATATTTCCCTTCCAGTTGAGGTTTGAAGCAAAATCCTTGGCTTGTTAAATGCCGCTTGGCACATTCTTGCTAGATTTAAGTGTAGATAGTCACTTCTGCGGGTACAGTGTGGTTTGGGGGGGTTCTCTTTGTTTCTTTCCTTAATCCTCTTCTGCAAAGGATATTCTTTCAAGCTTGTCTGTAACTGCTGAACTGGAGGAAGGTAATTCAGCATGGATCAACGTGAGCTTCTTGGATGAAGCTTGTATGTGCTTTTCTGTTTTCTAAAAATGTAGTGAGAAATCAGGTGTGAAAATAGCTTCTATTTATTATTGGTGGTGCTAGAAAGTTGATTTACTCAAAATACAAAGCTTCTTATTTTTTTCACCAAAGCAATTTCCCTTTTGTGTTTTCTCAGGGGCATCAAAGGCTTTTTTTATCTTTTCCTGATCCCATTTGGATATATTTCTCTAAAAATATCTTTATCCTGCAAAAACATGGATTCCTGCTTAAAGCTTTGAAACTTAAAATATAGGTGATAGATTGTCAAACAACTGGAAACTGTAGCCTCATGCCACTCTTTTCTCCTTTGGTAGCTCTCACAGGATGCCTTTGCTTTAGACCAGAAGGTTCCGACCATTCAGCATCTGTCCTCATGTACCTCATTCCAGCTTGTTGCTGCTTTGTTCCCTTCCCTTCCCTTGAGGTGCACCAGTTAATCACTAGTGTTTGGATTCAGGTTTGCGAATGGCTGTTCAGACTGGTACAGGCAGATTTATTGGGATTTGGGGAAGTCTGGGAGTGCTTTTTTTGTTGTTTCTGCATCATTGGAGGTGACTTCTCCTGAACACAGCTTGGCGTGCAGCGAGGGATCTGCGCGAGAGCAATGTGTACTTACATCTTCACATACTGCTCCAGTGTTTCAAACTGTGCAAGAAGAATAAAAGCTGTTACAAAAGATAAAATGAAGGATGAGATGCCGCTTATAAGTTTTTAATATTAAATGCACTCTTCTCTGTAGTAGTTTTTTGAGTATTGGGGCTGGAGGGGGGGAATGCTTCTGTAAAACCAGATACTTAGGAGGAGAGATTACACACCTGGTCTAGTGGGGGCTGTCCCTGCCCATGGCAGGGGGGTTGGAACTGGATGATCTTGAAGGTCACTTCCAACCCAAACCATTCTATGATTATTTAATTTAGTTTCTCTTGACAGTTTTTAACTAGAGTGCTGAATACCCTTGGTATTATCTTTGGTGTCCTTACTGTTATTAAAATGACTCTCCTTAGTATCTGTTTTCTTCCAAATTCAGTTGTTCTGAAACACCTCCAGGCACTGACATACATTTCTAACTTGCTAAGCAGCATACCAGGGCCAGTTGCAGAGGTGCAACACCTGCAGGTCTCACAACTGTGTTTCCTGAAAGGTGGATTTTTCCTACAGCTGAAGACAATGTTAAGTATCTTATCAGTGTTTGTCAGTTCTCTTGTTGGAAGACTTCAGAAGGCATAAACTGCACTGTGTTGTTCATCAGTAATACCACAGGGAAAAGGGGAGTGGTGGTCACGTGTTGAAAAGGGGCAGTGGCATAGAAGAAACAACTTAATGGGGTGATCTGTTCTTTGCTTGGAAAAGAAACACACATAATCGAGATTTCACCTAGTAGCTTCCATGGCTTGTGACGCGCTGGTTGCTGATTAATTTCTTGTTAAATTCTGGCTGTTTTAGCTGAATACACAAGTGCATTTGGAATTTGGCATGGATGTCTTCATGGAAAGATCTCTTCTACACAAGAGGATTTATTTGTGGTTTATTTGGAATTCGTTTTTCTGTTAACATAGGAGGCACAGGATGTTTTGTGTCTGTTTTTATGGGATCCATTTGAGCTTGACATGTTTTGTCTTAATGTAGCCCAACAAGAGCAAACACAGTTACCTACCAACTACTTTCAGGGCTTTTACTTTACCTCTTTAATTTGCTTTTGTGTTACTGCAGCCTTTTAAAACCCGGAGGTTACACCAAGGTAAGACTCATTCTGAAAAGATATTTACTAAGTTACTCAGATGGCTAAAAGAAACCTTCATCTTTGTGGGAATGAGTCTTGGTTCAGGGCCAGCTCTTAATTCTATCGTTGAGACTGGGATGTTGCAAGGTGAGGCAGCAGAGCTCTGCTTTGGCAGTGGGCTGAAAAATGGAGGGACACTCGATCCAAGTCATCTGAGACAGCAGCCTAGGTGTGCAGTATGGGGTAATCTCTGCTTTGGCTGACGCCGTGCATGTAGAGGCAGAAAAGTGATGTAGAGTTGCTTGGTAGTTACTCGATGCTTTTGACTGCGATGTTGCTAATGTTTGTTTTTCCAGCTCCACTGAATTTGTGCGTGGGGTAATGGTGCTTCTCCATATGATGGCTTTGTGAACTGGGAAAATACCTTTATTCAATTTTATTGGGGTTTTGAGTGTGAAAATATTGCATACTTAAAATGCAAACCCAACACAGCAACAAAACCCTTTTACCTCAAAATATCCAGAATGGGATCCTTGAGAAGATGTGGAGTTGCAGTCATGGTATTTCTGATGGATTTCTGGTTTTATTCATCTACTGGGAAGAGCCTAGTCATTTCTATAGATTTATGGCCTCTTTGGTTCTTGACTTTTTATGGGATGTCCTGGAAATGCATATGATTGTATGAGCTTCCCATTATAATATCAATAATTGCACCCATGACAGCTTCAGAAAACATGTATTTTCAAATTATGAGATAGAGTCTAATTGAAACCAAGAATGTGGGATTTTTTCCCCCATGAGAAATGAGTATTCAGAGATAAGAACTTAAATATTTAATAGTAGTCCTCTAAGATGTCTTTGCTAAAAGTGATTCATTTTTTCAGTGCTTCACCCTCTGCTAAAAGACATTTTACTCTGCTCCCTAGTTATAGTGATGGATAGGAGATGCCCTTGGTTGGTATAAGAGACTCTGGTCTGGGTCAGGGAGCAGCAGGGTTCTTGAAAAAGCTTTCAATAACTTTTGCTGTACTCCTGAACAAAATATTCCTGAGTTTGGTTAGATACTGTTGCTATGACAACCTTTCTCTTTAATTGTCCTCATGGAGTTTTGGGGGGTGAAAGCTGACTTTTAAACCCACACTGGGAATCTAGAGGGAAGTTGAATCTCTGATACACAAGGATCATTCTGACTGCTAAATTATTCTTTCACTTAGCAAAGGATGTGCAGGAGACCGTTTTCTGAATTGGGGTAACTGGGTTAGTGAATATTTTTAGCAAAGCTGTTAACAGAAGTTGGATTTTCTGCAGTTGTAATCTCTTTTCTTGCCTGTACAGTTCTCCTGAATTGCTTGAATCTCTGTATTTAGGCCAACAGTGAGATGTGGATAATGCTGCAACTTCTCAAAGAGCTTGGAGATGTTTTATTGTTCACTTTCTAATCATCTGTTCCAAAAATCTACTAAGGAAAGTCATCTGGCTCTTTTTAATACATTGCTCTGCAGTACAAATAGTAGAGCAGCTGTACTTGCAGGCGCTAGAGCTAGTGCGGGGAGCACAGAATGAGTATGGAGGATGTATAGATCTCTGTATGTATAATGGGCCAGCTCATAACCCGCAGTGATGTTCCAACAGAAGCTGCTTGTGTTTAATTCAGCTGGAGCAGGCACAGCAAACGTGTGTGCCTTGCCTCGTTCGCTGTGTACCTGACAGAATTTGCTGATGGCTTGATCAATGCCGTGTGCCCTTCTAAAACACAGTGACTCCTCTGACCCTGGGAAGTGGTTACTGCTAATGTTCTTAGTGGCTTTTTCAGTTGTCTGCATCCTTGCAGTTCCAACTGCAGCAGTCTGTTCCTTATTAACAGCCCAACACTGATTTCTGTCACCATATAAATCATGCAAAATGCCACTACTGAAGACTGACCTGTTAGTCTCAATCTGCTGCTCCCATGTCATAACTTTCTCTGCTTCTCTCCCCTTTTATGTTCCCTTTTATTTTTCTTCCTCTTCTCTTTTTTATTGCATTTTACTCTTTCCCCTCTCATTTCTTTTATGTTGCATTTTGTTTGTTTTTCCTCCTCTCAGAACCTATTTGGATGCTTTTTTGATTTTCTTACCACTTTCTGGGTCAGCCATAAATACCCAGTGGCAAACTCTGCTGTCATTTGATAAACACATTGGCTTGATTATTTTTCACTTTATGGTATCTTTTACAGTTTAACTTCAAAGCAAAATAGTTCAGTGATGCAAACAAATCTTAAAGCAAAGTTAATCTTGCTCTATAGAAGCGCATGTTTCTTTATAGCTGAGGAAAATATTTGCTTATGTTCGTAATAGAGGATTTATTCCATCCATTGCTTGCTTTATGTGCAGCCCAGATTTTCTGAGTATTATAGAATAACCTTAGCCATAAACTTCAAACAAAACTGTTGCCAGCGTAAACAGTTTATTTTAATTGTACCATATGTGATCACCGAGCTGTGAAGCACTGTGTAAAAGTTGCCTTTCCTCTTTCAATGTGGGAGGAAGATAGGGCTCTGCTGGCAAGAGCTGAAGGAAAATAGAAGCACCTAAGGTGGTTTCATACCTGGTGTGACATGTCAGCCAGTGACAGAGCTGGGAAAAAGAATGGGGAATGGAAACCCCTGGTTGTCACTCCCTGGCTTGGGAAACACCCAACTTGCCACAGAACCACTCCCCTTTGGGGAAGAATGCTGAGATGAGTCACTACTACCTCCATCCTCTAATGGAGATGTTTGAAGGGCTGCTTATTTGAGACGGCTATGAATGTAAGTGCAGCAGGTGCACAACTGGCTGCCTTGGTCAGGGGAATGAGAAGCTCTGCCTTGAGCAGCCCTCCAGGATGTCTATCCTCAAGACAAAAGGATGGGAGCTGCCATAGGGAGCCAGCTCCTGGGGATGGCTGTGCACAGAGCTAGTGTAGAGACTTATGGATGTGGTTCTTTTCTAGAAGCAGATTTTGAACTATTGCCCAGTTTAATTTTTTTTTTTTTTAAATTCACTTTTGTCAGAATTGATCAACAGTATATCACTTACTGTGTGACTTCTGTTTTTCTTAAAATTAAGTGAACTATCTTGTTACAGTTTATGATACGTATGTGTGCTGTTTCAGTAATGGCAATTTTATATGAGTGTCTGATTTTAACTGAGCTGAGTACATTGCTCTTCTGGCTTGATGAAGCTCTTAACCTCTTGTGTTTGGCCTGTCTTGAATACAGACTTTATGCTAGAACTAAACAAACCTGGATTTGACTTGCAAGTGCCCTTAGGCTCATCAGTTCCTTGGTGCCCTTACTTTGTGGTTATTTGTTGTTGGGTTTGCTGGTTTATATTTCAGGGTTTTCTGATTTTTCGTACTATGGTAGCTGGTGGTACACACTTTAATTTCATTTTGAGAAAGTCATTTGGTACTCTCTTTAAAACACAGGAGGCCTGAAAGCTGAAGCGGCTATAGTCTGGCTGGCGGATGTGGGAATTCAGAGCAATTGTTCTGTCCTGGAGACCTGGAGAGAGGTACCTTCTGTCTTTAGGATTGGAGTACATTGCTCCATATCTGTCCTGCTTTTCTAAAGAGTCATCAGTAACTGTATAAATGTATTTCTACCACATGCAATGGCTGAACTGTGTGAACAGTTATAGGTGTGCAGGGGCCAGTGCTGGAGCCCCGCTGCTGGAGCTCTTGCTGAGAGCCGTGTAGTGGCAAGGACAGCAGCACTGTCCTGCTGCTACACCTCTGATCCTGTGCTGGGGGTTTTTTCGTGATCATTCAAGTGGAGCGTTGCTAATAAAGATGCCTTGTTGCCCTGGGTGCACACATTAGGCAGTCTTCAGCCTCTCTAGGTAAGCTGTAAGGGAAAGCAGGCAGCCCCTCTGCTGCTGCTGCACAGTTGGTGTGTCTGGGAAAAATGACCTCACCTCTTGAGGGGGATACCAGGGAGAAGGCCCAGGTGGAGAGGAGACTGGGTTCATGTATCATTACCTCCAAGGCTGAGCTGGTTTGTGTACCAACAACTGCTTCCTTTTTAGCTTTGCTTTTTATTATTATTAAAACTGGCTACTTGGAGTGTCAAGGGTTCTAGAGACTTTGGGACCTAGGAAATGTACATTGTATAAACGTGAAGGATGAGGGAAGACCTCTGTGGCTTCAGGACTAAGGGTTTTTTTGGAAATAGTGCCAAATTATGAGTTTAAAGTTAAACAGAGTGGGTAGAGGCTGAAGTCTGTTAGCAGAATGGGTTGTGACTTAACAAGAAGAGCAACTGCTTATGCTGATGCAGAGTGAAGGGTCTAGAGCACAAGTCTGTTGAGGAGCGGCTGAGGGACCTGGGATTGTTGAGCCTGGAGAAAAAGAGGCTCAGGGGAGACCTTCTTGCTCTCAACAACTCCCTGAAAGGAGGATGAAGCCAGGTGGGGTTGGTCTTCTCTGCCTAGGAACAAGCAATAGGACAAGAGGAAACGGCCTCAAGTTGCACCAGGGGAGGTTTAGTTTGGACATGAGGAAAAATATCTTCTCCAAAAGGGTTGTTCAAGACCTGTGCCAGGCTGCCCAGGGCAGGGGTAGAGTCCCCATCCCTGGAGGGGTTTCAAAGCAGCGGAGATGTGGTGCTGAGGGACATGGTTTACTGGTGACCTGGCAGTGCTGGGTTAACAGTTGGACTTGATGATCTTGAAGGTCTCTTCCAACCAAAACAGTTCTATGATTCTAAAAGGACTTAATAATTGTTTGCACCCTCCTTATTTTCTGCTAGTCGACAGTGGGTTTTGTTTGTTTCTGCTGAAGACAAATAGGAATATGAGCCATGACTTATGTACCAGACAGGTACTGTGTTTACGTGACTGTTGTTTTATAGGTCATGGTCCTTTCTTCATCATCCTTGCACAGCGGGTCAAGAAACAGCACGAGGGCATTCACTCACGTGTGTTAGCGTTTAACTTGGTCGCTTTTGATGCCTCCTGAACACTAAGGAATGGAGAGTGGCAGGCCAGATTGTACCCCGCTTTGAAGATTTGGGAAATGCAGAAGGAATATATCAGCATTACTAAATCTGATAATAGAATTACTGCCAGATAATTCCCGCCAGCATTGCCTGTTTCTGGATAATTTAGCAGAAAGTGGAGCTGGTCTGCTGATCTCATTGCTGTGCTCTAGGAAGGGATGTGCTGTATATGTAAGCTATAATGCATTTCTAGCTGCAGGGAGGGCACAGGAAGGGGTTATGAGCCAGAAAATCTAGTTTTGCACTTAAAAACCCAAAAAGTACCAAAGAAGACCCAAGCAGGGCATTTCCAAAAGAAATTCTGCAGCTCTTTGTTCTTCTGAAGTTCACAGGAGGGTGTTTTGTTGTGTGTGTGTGTTTTAACCAGCTCTATAACATCATTTTTATTCATATTATTTGTGTAATGGTTTGAGGTATATTCTGCATCGTAACACAGTCAGAACACCTTTGCCAGCTGTCCACTAGACCCAACTTGTCACCACAAATTTCTCAGTATGGGACAATTGACACAGACGTTCTCACTACCAAACACAAAGCTGTTTGGAATCAGTTCCACCTGAATTTTGAATGATATTTAAGCAACTCTGAATTTCTTGATCTTTATCTACCATTTATCAATGGTGGATTAACTTATCAGAAATGCAAAAAACAGTTTCCCAAATACTCTGTTTTAATCCTGACAGCTGGTGCAAAAGTGGAAGAGGCAGTAATTCCAGCTTATAAGGGGTTGTGATGTTTTTGTAAGGATGATTTTTTTTGATCTCTGCTTGTCTAATTACCCAATGTGGTTTTTTATGAACTAGAGGTACAACTAAGAACGCCTGTACTGGAACAGGATTGCAATAGGGTTGGAACTAGATGATCTTTAAGGTCCCTCCCACCCAAACCATTCTATGACTCTACAGATACTATTAAAAAGTATGATTTTGTATTATTACCTGGCTCCAAATGCTTTAGCTTGAGAATGGAAAATTGGTGCCAAAATCGTGAGATTTGGACAGTTCAAGTAAAACTGAGAGTTCTGATTTGTTTGTAGTTTTTTGATTTTTTTTTCCTCCAGATGAGATGTATAAGGAAATTGGTGCAGGAAGCTGAAGTTTGTTAGTAGTAAGGTTATGGATGGAAGTGAGCAGGTTCCTTTTCATACAGAGAGTAGGGACAACAGGAGCTGGTGCTCTTGCAGGGTAGAGCTGAGTCTCCAAGTGACCAGGCATGGCTACTGTTGGGTGGCTTTGTTCCTCTTGAAAGGGAGCTGCCTCCTCTCTCCTCCACCCTCAGCTCTTAAATGGGTGAAATGGCAGGAGGAGAAGAAACTGGGCAAATTGAGATAAGAGTCAGAAGAAAAGGTAAAAGAAATCAATAAAAGCATTGCTAGAGTGAAAGGAGGTCAGCAATTTTGTAGTGGGAATCTAATGCCGTGTGAAATGCTACAGTTCCTGCTCATTCCTTCCCAGAAGATCTGATCTTGTTCCTTGTTCTTATTAAATAAGCTTTTAGATATGCATTTCACGTCTGAAGCACAGATCTGGCCGTGATGGATCTGCCCCAGGTGCTGCAGAGTCCATGGCACCAGAACAGAGAGAAATGGTGGATGCACAGAAGCTCATCAAAATGGCCGCACACGTGCATGGGGTCTCTGTTCTGCAAACGCTGCTCTCTGGCCACGTTTGAAGAGGTTTGTTGCCAGGAGCAACTTGTCTGCATTACTTGGTGACAGGGTAATTGCTCTGCCTGCTTCGACATCTGAGCTCCTGTGAAGGCTCTTCCATGCTCGAATTATAGTGGTTACTATAGTTGTTGAGGTGCAGAGCGGAATATTTCCAACATGCAACACAAATCTAGGCTACAAACCATCAGGCTACAAAATGCCATGGCAACTGTGTATCAGATGTCTCTATAGCTAAGGCCAGATCCAGCACTGCACTGTTTGGTGCCCTTTCAGTTCCTCTTTTGAGTATCGCTTTTCAATGGAGCAGGTAGAGGGAAGTACAGATGCAGCGGTGCTGTCGTTGTCCTTTCTTAATTCTCTGATATGTTTTCACCATGTGAGGCTTAATTCCATTGCTTGAAAGGAAACTGGGCCAGACTAGTGCTAATGTTTCTGTTATCTTTTAAAATCGTGTTACAACATCAGGTCAGTAAACATTCAAGCTCCCAGTGCTACTGGTGTTAAGTATCTCAGTTTATGAATGAGGAAGCTAGTTGAAGCTGTTGTTACTGGTCTCCCAGTGAATCAGGAACACACTCAACTAGCAAGGTATTGAGAGGTGAGGGTTATTTCCTGATCTCTGGAAGTACAGTTACTTCATTAGATTGTACACGCTTGATATCTTCTTCTCTTACCTGTTTTGGACGCTACTAGTCTGGGCCTTTGAACACTTGAGATCTTTTGGTTCTTGAGGTCAGAGGAAAATAATCATAGAATCATAGAATAATTTTGGTTGAAAGAGACCTTTAAGATCATCAAGTCCAACTGTTAACCCAGTACTGCCAGGTCACTGCTAAACTGTGTCCCTTGGCACCACATCTCCACTGCTTTGAAACCCCTCCAGGGATGGGGACTCTACCACTGCCCTTGGCAGCCTGGGCCAGCCTTGACAACCCTTTCAAGGAAGAAACTATTCCTCATCTCCAACCTAACCCTCCCCTGGCACAACTTGAGGCCGTTTCCTCTTGTCCTATCACTTGTTCCTTGGAGGAAGAGTCTGACCCCCACAAATCTACATGTACTGGTGTTGCAGTTGGTTCTACAGTTTACTCTTGGTAATAATGGGATGAAAACAATCCAACCCTGTTTGGTGGAGTGTGTCCCCAGCAATGGGACCATGTTCTTTCCATGGTGTGCTGCCATGCAGGCATTGTTTTGGCTGTGCACAGGTCAGCATGAAGAGATTCATGTTGGGGAGCAGAGAAGTGCCTGGACTCGCTGCATATGCTGGCTGTTGCGGTCTGGGCTTGCTGTTCTTGTGATTGCCAGAACAGCTTTGAGACCCTCCAGGAGCTGCTTCCCTCAGGATTTAGACACACAATAAAAGAGTGGCTCTGGCTTAATCCCTGGGAGACTGAATATGTAGCCCAGCTGCAAATGTGACAGCGTGTGCTTGTGTCATGCTTTCTCCGCAGAACAAATCCTGTACAATGCAGGCAGGGGGGGTGCAAACATCTCCCTCGTTTCTTTTTACCAATATATATCCAGCCTGACAGGATACTTCATGACCAGTGACATAGTTTGTTCTCTGATCCCCTTCAATCCTTGGTTTTGTGGAGCGTGCTAAAAAGAAAGCTGCTCTATGGACCACTGATGGCCTCACATTTTATTTTGACCTCTCCTGACCTGAGGTGGATTTGAATCTACAACTAGTAGTGCTCAGTATCCCATTACTAATCTCCTGAGCTGCCTGTTTGCACCATAAATCTGTTAAGTGATATGTTTAACAAAGTGGAGATTAACACAACGCTGCCGTGGTGGAATGAAGATGTAGTTGTGTCTTGAACCGGAGCTGGTTTCTGTCACGCTTCTCTTCTGTAGGTGGAGCTGAATGTCAGCATCTTACTTGGGACTTTCACTTCACCCAAAGTTCTTCGTTTCATGTTTTGATATACCCACTGAGCTTTTTTTGCTTTTAGTTGGAATATTATAGACACTGATGGCAAGCAGAGATGCTGCTCCACACACAACTTACTTCACCCCTGGGATAGCCTTGTCTGACTCCTCTTCCATTGCCGCTGTAGGCACCTGCCTGAGGATAGGTTTTACTACATTATTTTCCTGCTATGAGATTTTAATTTTTGTGAAGAGAAAATCATAGTGTTCTTTAAATAGCAAACACCCAGTACTTTAAAACCAATTTTGAAGTATTTTTATATTTTTACAAAATAGGTAGTTATTTTTACAAAATAGACAGTTACTACCTTGTTCTCTTTTCATTCTCAGCTGCTACTACAATCACAAGACCTTTAGTTAGAGGAGTCTCAGGCTTCTATAATTATAGTACCTTTCTTTTCTACCACAAAGAATATTTTTCTGTGTTTTTGTTCTAAACTGTTACTTTGCATGATTTTATATAGAAATTATCAAATTTACTTATTGAGGTAAGGGAGTGGAGTAGGTTAGCTGAAGTGCTGGAGCCTGGTAAAACCAGGGAAGTTTTGGATAATTTTGAGTCTGGCTTACCTTCAAAGCTTGTTGAGTGCCTGCTTTCTGGAATGATTTGGAAGATGTCTGTTGAAGGTGGAAACTATGAAAAGTGGGTTAGACAAGGACCTTGGGTGCTGATTGTGGCTTGGAATATTACATAGTAAATATCCTCGCAGGATTTGTTTACTTAAGAACCTCTGGTGTCTGGAGGATCTTTATCTGGAATGCTAGTGATGGTGTTTTGAAGTTAATTAAGCTTGTCTGTGTTTGACTGAAGTTAAATGATAGATTATGAAGGTAGCTTCAAGTAGGCCTGAAAAGGTCTATTAGTTGGAGCACGTTAAATTAAAGCAGTAGTTATCTGTTACGTTTAATACTGTGGTGCAAGCTCCCTGAAAGGTAGAGGGATGGTGCTGGGTACAATATTCTCCTGGTTGCCCCAGGTTCGTTAGAGTAGCCTACGTCTAATTCCTTGCTTGGATGGTTTTATACTGAGGATAAAGCAGAGAGGTCTGCTGACCCTACAATCACATATCTGTTTAAAACTTAGTTTTCTGAGAAAAGATGAAAGAACAATTTTGTGAAAGAAACGCAAGTGTGGATAAGTCATCTTATTTTCTTCATGTGGTGTGAAAGACCCAGGAAAGGGGGGATGTTGCACATCTTAAGCTAGTGCTGTACAGAGCCCCAAATGAGATCTTTTTCCCCACAATCCTTAACATCGTTTCATCTTTTCAGAGATTAAATTTAACTGCAGGAGGATAACAGTGCTCTCCAAATACCCGGGTTTGTGCTGTTGCATAAGCAGTTAAGTAATCAAGACCCAAATCTGCAGGCTGCAGCGTGGCGTGGAGGGTGCTGGTAGGCTGGGAGGATGTTGCTAATCCTGATGGCATTAGGCTGCACTGTGGAAGGAGGACCAAAGGATGCATGGACTAAGCGCTGCTGGTAACACAGCATCCACACGCGATGCTTGGTGCTGCCAGGGTGCTGTCACCGACTGGACACTGTTCCCACCAAGGCTGTCCACACCTTTCTACCCATGGAGTGATGAGGATGGCGAGGAGCAGGAGGAAGCTGTGGCCTGGGGCCTTTCCACCTCCCTGTCCCATTCCTGAGCCAGAAGGTGTTGAGGAGTCCCAGAAGAGAAGGAGGAGCCACTTGGTTGCCCTCAAGTAAGAAGAGGTCCCATTTTCCATGGTGCTGGTGCGTGCTCCCAGCCAGGCTGTAGCCTTCAGCAGTGATGGAGCTCCTAAGCTCTGGATGCACCAGGGTGCTGCTTCATCAGCTCTTCACCCCTGCCTTCCTCCTAGATTTGAGGAGTCTATCAGCCTGCAGTTTATCATCTGATGGCCAGGCTGGGAGACAGTTTGCACTGTTTTTTATTTTCTTGACTAGCGTTATATAGACAATGTCCCATCTGATACACTGAGAAGAGCCAGCAAAGGGTTAGAGCTGTTGTGAGGTCTGTGGTGGCTGGAGATGTTGAGTCCACCTCATCCTCTGGATCTGGATCAATGCATCTAGGTGGAAGAAAACCTTTAAAATAATTTCTCAGGTTTGGTTTCTTAAATTGCAAATCTATACCCAAATAAAATAGTGCTTTCTGAAGACAGGATTTGTCATAAGGAATTAAAAGTTCTTTCTGTTGGGAGTGAAAGCTAAAAGTGGGTTGCTGGCCATGGGCCAAGTTCTGTTAGTTCCACAGAATATTCATAAGGTAGATCAATAATTAAACTTGCTATGCAAAGGTAATGTTGTGTTTCACTCAGATTGCTCTGCAGTGCCTGATCATATGTAACTACTTATTTTAATTTATTTTCCAACTGAGCTTTAGGAGTATTACGAAGATTTAAAATTTCTTTCAGACAACTTGGTTTGACCTTGTGCATTCAGGTTATTCTGAATAAATTTCCTGGTTTTTCTTTATCCCAAGTATTCTGAGTTCTTATGCACTGGGTGATTTGCTACTGATGTTTTTAAGGGGCAAGAAAACGGATAGGATGGCAGCAGCATCTCCTTAGTATGACTGAATAAAGGGAAAGCATAACTCCATTTAACTTTTTTGCTAACATGCATTTATTTGTTCCCTCTGTCTTCAATCCTGTTTTCAACTCTCACTAGAGCTAGATGGAAGAATGGGGTAGATCCTGTTTATTTCTTGTGCTTTTTCAGCAAAATAGTAACAACCCTGTCCTTGTAGAATTTCTATAACTTGTGGGGAAAAGAAATCCTTCAATCTAATAAGTTCTATCTAATTCCAGGGGGAATTTGCAGAGCTAGCTTTTTATCCAACTTGGGAACAGAGCAAGTTTGATGCAGTGTTCAGTAAATGTGGCCTCTACATTTTCAAAGGGAGTGAAGACTTTAATTTCTACTCCTAGAAGCTAGAGGGAAGAAATATGTTTTATGCCACCTTCTAAGGGAGAAATTCAGTGCTGTGCTGGGGCTGAGGAATTGAATTGCTGCTGGTAATAGTATGCTTTCTGCTCTTTGAAAAATTCTGTCTGCCAGGCCTGCAATTATATATCTTTTATTTATAAAACCTCTCCTACAAGAGCACTTCTGGTAGTGAAAACTAGCTGGGAAATAATTTTCTGTTAATTAAGCTCCTACGTATCGCATGATTCTATTACCTGTATACTTCTCCGTTGTAGGAACTGGTGCTGGCATCTTGTTTGGTGTGTTAAACCCACTCGGAGATCATTCATTCCAACTGCATCAATAAAACTCTGTGACTTGAATAGAGAGCCAGAATAATAATGACAGAGTTTCAACAGATTCATGATTTGCCAAACGATTCATCTGATAAACTGAGCCGTGTGATTTGGTGCTGTTTTGTTTCTGCAGGCACCAAAAGTTTTCCCAAACTATGGGCTGATGATTGCGTGACTGATGCACCCCTTTCACAGAGGTAAAGGGGGTGCCTTTATTTGGCCAAGCTGTGGAGAAAAGAGCATTCCTGCCTTCTGAAGGGACAGAGGACTATGATGAATGAGAGGGACTCTGGGTACATGATCTATCTGCCCATTTCAGCTGAATGCCCTGACTATCAGCCATTAGGAAAAGCCGAGCCCAGCAGGCTGGCAGAGGTGAGGCTGAGCCCATTTCCAGACCTCCTCAGTCAGAGATGCAACAGGAGCATGGACACATGGATCTTGTGACCTGTGGTCCCACTTTACTTGCTGGTGCTTAGACCGCTGTACACATGTATGCACAGAGAATGAACTCCTTCACCCAGAAAGAGAGTTACAAAGGAATTTAGTAGGAAGGTACCAAGAAGTGGCCAAGAAGGCCACCAGCATCCTGGCTTGTATGAGCACTAGTGCGGCCAGCAGGACTAGGGCAGGGATCATCCCCCTGGACTTGGCACTGGGGAGGCCATACCTCAAATCCTGGGTTCAGTTTTGGGTCCCTCACTCCAAGAAGGACATTGAGGGGCTGGAGTGGGTCCAGAGAAGGACAATAAAGCTGGTGAAGGATCTAGAGCACAAGTCTTATGAGGAGCGCTGAGGGTACCTGGGGTTGTTGAGTCTGGAGAAAAGGAGTCTCAGGGGAGACCTTCTTGCTCTCAACAACTCCCTGAAAGGAGGTTGGAGCTAGGTGGGGCTCAGTCCCTTCTCCCAAGGAACAAGCAATAGGAAAGAGGAAATGGCCTCAAGGTGTACCAAGGTAGGTTTAGTTTGGACATGAGAAAAAATTTCTTGACCAAAAGACCAATTTCTTGACCAGCACATGGCTGGTGCTTTTGTGCCTTCATTCCATGTTTGTTCCTCCCCCAAATCACCTGCAATCCTCCCTTTTCTTGCCTTTGTCCTCCCCTAATCATCCCCTTCCTCTTGTGCAATCTTGAAATGCCTTTCCCCTGCACCCCATTATATGTGCCGTGCTCCAGCATCCTGAAAGGTGATCCTGAAAGCCGTCGTGATGGCTTCAGACTTGGATCATGGGGCAGATGTTCTCCAAGGACAGCCTTAACAGGAGCCCTGTCAGGGTGCCTCTTCCTGGAGTCTGCCATTTGGGTCCCTTGCCTGCCTTTGTGCTTCTGTGCTCCTCGGGATGTGTGGAGATGAGCCTTGGATGGACTGATGTATGCTTTTCTGTCTTTTTAAAATGAATATGTGATCTCTTCTTGAGTCTTGTTCAAAACAATGTCCCCTCCGAAGATGTTCTGGCATGATATTTTGCAGGCCAGTATGAATGAGCTTCACCTCCGCCATCAGCAGGGCTTTTATGTTTGGGGCCAGCACTGCACTAGGCATGTTCACACCTGCCTTTGGCCATATAACTTGCTCACAGCTGCTTTCTGCTCAAGGAGAACAAACATGCATCTGTCTTGGGATAAATCTAGATGGTATCTCTAATTCTAGGGGGTAGTTTCAGGCTAGAATTCCTCATTGGACTCAAGTGTCTCCTCACAGCCCCAAAAAAGCAACGAAACACAGTGTTTTGTATGTTCTTGTCTTCCTTTCTACATTACCAATTATATATGTGAATAGACCTTGGACTATGGATTTTACCTCCGAGCTCAGATGCCTGAAAATCAGGTGTTGTCTTGCCTAGCATCGTAACCTGCAGATACACTGGTGGAGCTGAACCTGAACGTCTCTCTGAAGATCACAGGGAATTAATCATGCAGTTGCATTAAGGCCTTCATTTTTAGCACGTGGCTCTAACCACTCAGCACTTCTCTTTTCCTGTCTATGTGGAACTGAGCGGAGTTGAGCTTTCTTTATTCAACAGGAGATGTATTTGGTTATTTTTAATTGTGAGCTTCTAGTGATAGTGGTGTGAAAGGATGGGTTTGGTAGCACTTGCATTTATGGTTAAGATCCTTTTTGTGCTTGTGAAACTCTCAGGTTATTTTTTAAATGTCAAGCCTGTAAACTTGATAGGAAACTAAACATAAAGCTGGTGAAATAATAATTGGCAATGCATACGAAGAGCATTCTTCGCGCTCTGGAAAGGCCAGAACAGGATCTATCTCGCTGTCAATACAACTTCAACAGCAATTGTGTGGGTGGATCAGAGCACTTATCCTTGCCATTATGCAGCAGTGGCAGAAGTTAATGGAACAGATTGTCAGGGGGACTGTAGGAAGTAATGGCATAGGAAGGACAATGTGATTTATGGATGAGAGATAATACACCGCGTATAATGAGAAAGTCGGAAAAATAATGTATGGGGGAGGCATGCAGATAAAACTGTTAGCATCAACTTGGAAAATAGCGCTTTATTTCTAGCTGCTTATTACTTTCTTGAATAAACTCTAATAAGGCTGAGATCTTCCTGATTTTGGTATTTAATTCAAGCTGAGTTACATTTGGAAAAAAAAAATAAAGGTGTGTTGTTATTTCTGAAGATGACAATGGGGAAAAAGTACTGCTTGGGAACATGCTACAAGGGTTTGTAATGATAGGACAATAGGTAACGAGTTCAAACTGGAAAAGGGGAGATTTAGATTAGATGTAAGGAAGAAGTTCTTCTCTCTGAGGGTGGTGAGACACTGGAAAAGGTTGCCCAGGGAGATTGTGGATGCTCCATCACTGGATGTGTTCAAGGCCAGGTTGGACGGGGCCTTGAGCAACCTGGTCTAGTGGGAGGTGTCCCTGCCCATGGCAGGGGGGTGGAACTAGATGATCTCTAATGTCCCTTCCAACCCAAACCATTCTATGATTCTATGCTAAAAATAAGATGATGTTTATACTTGCTCACTCTCCCTCTCTGTTTTGGAGTAAAGCCTTTGGATCTGTGAGCATGTTGCCTTTGTAGGACAGATATGGCTTTTGTTAATTTTGAAGAAAATCTGACAAAAATTAAGAGCTTATAACAATAGCATTCTCCAAAACAAAAGCAAAACACAAAAACCTCAAACCTGTAGTTTGCACCAGAGAAAATTCTTCTATCTTAACAGAATCTTGGCAGCTGAATTGCTCCAGCTTTCCTTCAGGTTGGGCACCTTTTCCCTCAGGTGTTGTGGTCTCCTCAAGCCCCTATAAGCTGAGGGTGAGCTCCTGTGGCACACGTGCAGAATGGATCTGTGGGCCGCCTGGCTGGGATGCGTGTAAGGGGTGAGGGACAACCCAGCAGGAGAGGTGGTAAAGGTCACAGCCTGCTGCCTGGAGCTGGGTGGAGATGGTACTGAGTAGGACTCCAGGGAGAGCTGGTGGGACGGAAGGGTCAGAAGGCTGAACAGGGTGAGTGAGATGACACGGTAGGTGCCCAACATTTCTTCAACATCACAGACCCAAGCAGAAACTTTTGAACAGAGAAAGGAGGAGGATAAGGAGCCTAAGGAGAAGGGAGTGTAGCTGATGGTGTAGGTGGGAAGAAGAGGGTTGAGCAGGATTGAGAGGATTTAGAGCAGAAGAAGCAGCAGTGTTCTGGAGCAAAAGTATAAACTCTCAAACTGAGGCTAGGTCTGTGCCCACTCATCGTACTCTCCTTTGTGGAAAGAAGAGTGAGCCTTGAGCTGTCTTTGTTTAAGATCAATGTGGAGATGAAACGCAAAAAACCTCCCCAAAAACCCATAAGTGCTGCCTGGATAATGAAGTGCTCTCATTTTGTGCGGTCGGTGACAGATGCTTTGTGATCCTTCATATTCATTTATTTTCTTGAAATATCAGTCATGGGTGTTCCAGTCTCAGCTTCCCGGAACAAAAATCCTGAGGAAGAAATTTGACCTCTGTAGCACATTTGTGAATTGCTGCTTGACATTTGTAGCTTTTCAGTTCCACCCAGTTCCTCTTTCAGCTGTATGCAGCACAATTATTAGGAGATTTGGTTTTAGGGGCTCTCTGACGTTCTAGTTGTTGAGAGCTCAGTATAAGAGCTGGACTGCTTGCACCAGAGCAATGTTTGCCTGGACTGCTGCATTTGCTGTGGTAGGATGATTGTACTGGCATTGCTCTCTGCTACTCTCTCACATTGCTTAGCTAGTAAGCTTTAGCTCAGGCATGAAGAATATAAATGGGATAAGTGAATGGCTGAGGTTGTGCAACTGTGTGTTTCTTGGCCTCTTGCATTAGGGCTCATTGTCTAGTGCATGGAATAAGCAAAATGGGGTAAATAGGTAAAAAACCCATTTGAGAAATTATTTCGGAATAGTTATAGCAAGGCTGGGCAGCTCTTCTCCTCCTGGGAGCAAAGAGCTTTGTCTAGCCAAGAGCCCTGAACGAAGGCTGTGGAGAGATAGAGTTTGGGGTAGGTGCTGGCTGTGTGCTCCCAGCAGACCCACCATGCTGCTGCGGGTGAGGGTTGGGGTCTGGGACTGCATTGTTGATGTTGGTCTGAGTCATCTCTTTGGGCTTGTATCTTACCAAGTGGGATGCTTGGGTGGCCCGGGGTTCACCCCATGCCAGTGTAAGACCATGGATTATTTACTAAACAAATAATAAATTGCATTCTTATCCTTGAGATGCAGAATTCTGGGATGAAACGTGCTGAATGCACACTGCAGGCAAACACCTTGCTGTCTTATTTTCCCAGGTGGCTGTTAAGTACCCAAGTTTAAGGAGCAGGCAAGTGTAAGCATATGATCTGCTTGAAAGAAAATCAAAGTGTGACAGAAATGGCTAATTGAGCACAGCATTTGAACAGCTGGCTGCAAATGCCAGAAATGACATGTCAACTCTGTCGAACCAGGCTCCTGTGTCGGGTATCCGGCCACCTCACAGTTAGCTTTGAAGCCCTTGTTATTCTCTTCTTGGAGCAAGGTGTCACATCTTCGAAGGGAAATATTACAGGCTTTGATGGAAGATGAGAAAGATGCTACACGGCCGCTTAGTGTAACTTTAAATAAAAGAAGTGTTTTTTAAATGCAAATATCTTGCTTGGTTTTGAGTTGTAAGGAGCTGAACTGCTGTCTTAAAAATTGATTTGCCTTTTAAGTGTCATGCAAACCTATCTTTAGGATTGCTAATCTGTGTTTCTCTTGTAACAATTAGATTTGCTACAAAGAGGTATCAACATTTCCTGGAACATTTCCCCCTGTATATGCGGGTTGTGCTACACCTGATATAGATATGAATAAGTTGCAGTCACGGTGTCACCAGGGAATGAGGGCAGCTCAGTGTCTGTGGTAAGACCATGGTAGGTCACAACCTGGAAATGGCCCTGATCCACTTCAAAGCATCATTTTGGAGCTCTTTCCACATGGCATCTTGTTATTTGGTGGTGCTAACGATAAAAATCATGACTATTTCTGAATAAGATGAAAGCTTAGGACAAATAACAGTCTGGGCTGCCTGTTTTGGATGTTTTGGTTCTACAAAAAGGTCTTTTGGTTTTACCAACACAGCTTTGCATGCTTAGCATAGAAATGAAACCAGGCTCTTTTTGCTGAAGGAACATATAGTGTGCTGGGACCATGCTTGGGCCATGCTGGGCCACCACTGCCTCAGGAGAGGACAGCTCTCAGGACCTGCAAACTTCTGGTTCTCTTCAGGTCCAATGGCTGTTTCTCACACCACAGCTTCCACTAGTTTGAAGTAATAAACAGCAAATATTTGCATATATTTATATGGCTGTTCCCCCTTAACTCCTGGGAGAGGGAGGAAAATAATTGAATTTCAGTTGCTGCTGTTTCAGCTTATTCTTTCCTGTGACTATAGCTGCTGACCCAAATGTGAACACACAGAAAACATATGCTGTATTTTATTTGCCAGCAACAGAAAAGATGGTTTGGGAAGCACACGAGATGTCACATCTATTTAGTCAATGAAATACTGTCGTCTCCATTGCACTGAATGGCTTCCTTTATAGGAACTGCTGCATTTCAGGGTGTCTGTTAAATTGGTTCTGTAAACTGCTTTAAATGTTCTTTATCTTACACAGTTTCTCTTTTGTTTGCAGCAAGGGAAGCCGTATGTCTTTGATAGGGTGTTACCTCCTAATACAACCCAGGAACAAGTTTATAACGCCTGTGCCAAGCAGATTGTTAAAGGTAGGTGTTGTCTTTGTTTATTGCTGCTTGGGGGGAGGAAGAAAGATGCTGTCCCCTCAAGCTCTTTAAAGACAATAATAAATGTTTAGATGTCTGTATGGGAGTTTAGTAATTAGTAATTCCAAGCATTTCCTTTTTTAAGGACTTGCCTGTGTGGTTTTGTAGCTGCTTTGCATGCAGATAGCTTGCATTTAAAAATCAAATGAGAGCCCATGTGCCTATTGGATAGCACCCTAATTGTTTAAAACAAAACCTTCATAAACTGTTGAAACGTCGAGATTTTAACTGGAGAATCATGTTTTTGGGTGCATTTTAGTTGCCTGCCATACTTGGCCCTCTTCCCAAATCACGCTCAGACCTCTCACTTGGTTCTGATGCTGGCTAGCCCATCCATGATGGTATTTCACCTGCTACAGCATCTCAGGAGTTGCAAGTAGTACTTGGTCTAGTTGTTCTCTGGCTTTGTGTGGTGTTCATGTGTCCTCCAACATTTGGTCCTCAGTTTTTGTTTTTAAATCAAAGTATTGATTTATAGACAGTGGGAATGGTGTCATAGCTGGTCAGTGTTGTGCCTATGTAGTAATGCAAGGGTGCGTGCTGAACAGCATGAAATTTATGTGGTATGAGAGATTTGGGGTTGCTCGGAGATGCAGGAGCTCCTGAAGCAGTGTTGAAAGACTCATTTCAGGCATGGAACTGGATCTGCTGAGAGCTTGTTGTCTGCCAGCGGGGAGAGGTCCCTGGGATAGTGGGCAACCCTGCTGCAAACCCTGCGTTCTCTTCTGGAGGAAATGGGTTGGCTCACTCGGACAGCCTCAAGCAAACCAACATGCATGAAGTCTAAATGACTGGGGGTAAGGACCAGGAGCTAAATCATTTGATGTTGGAAAGAGGAAATGAGTCATAAGACTTCAGTTGCCTCTTCTCAGGGGGGAGCCTAATTATGGCAATTCTGACTTCAGATGGGTAAGCCTTTAATAAAAACTGGTGGGACTGGAGTTGTAGAGCTTAGAAATCATTAGTTCGGGCTGCTGACACACCACTCAACTTTGGGAAGTCTGGGGAGCTGCTTCCACACCACAGTATGTGCTACCAGATGCAGCACACAGCTGTTGGGAGACTTGCGGAGAGTATTTATAAGCCCCTGTGGAAGTTGGTTTCCTCTGAAAATGGTGAGAGAAATAAAATCCTGTTTGAGAGCAGTTTGAAAGACCTAAATCAGTGACCAGGTTTTCATTAATGACATAGAAAGGCAAATACTTTCCAAGGTCCTGCTTGAAGATAGAGTTCAAACTTACTTCTGCATATGTGTTAACTTGAACTTTCTAGATAACCTGAAAGGCAAGTTTGATGGGGGGAGAGGGTGTAGAAAAAGGGAAAAGAGGAAAAAAAAATGGGAAAAAAGAGAGGAGGAGAGAAGGAAAGTGAGAAGGGGAGTGGTGGGAGAGGGGAAGAGCAGCATAAGACTGGGAGGGAGAGAGAGCACAGCATTACTGGAGCTTCCATTTCCTTACATGTAATTTCCAGTTTAAAGCCTAATAAAGTGAAGAACATGAAACAGACTGGGCTGTTCCTGATAGACTGGAACGATGTCATTTACTACATGGATATATGAGCTGAGTGCATTACAACTTTTTACACTATTTAAATCTTTGAGACTTTCTTAGACAGCTTTTCAAGGTTACCGTTCGTTATCAGATTTCATTGTACTCCCATGAAATACTGATGGTTTCACTGTGATTCATGTTATTACAGAAAATGCCAACTAGCCTAACTGTATCTAAAGCAATGGTTATAATAGCCATGTTGACAATAGGAATGATCTAAAGGAGGGTTTTTTTCACTGAAGAAGAAAGGGGATTAGGTTTAAGTAAACAGCTCAATGGCTGAGTCAAAGTATTTCATGTTCTGTACATGAGGAACATGAGAAACAAGGAGTTGTATAGAGGAGGAGAAGCAATCTGTGTGTTCCAGTGATTTGCATTGGGATAGGCACTGGGATTGTGTTTATTCAAGGTTGTTCCAAGGGCAGAAGTACCAGTAGTGGAGGTGTGTGAGAAATCCTCACTGGTGCATACGGCCATAGTCTGGGGACTTGTCTTTGCATTTTTTTAAACCAAACTAAGAAATATCACTCAACCTGAAAGGGAACAATAGCATGTGATTGGCAACACTTTTGTGTTGTTTTTCATTGCTCTCTATTGCCAGAAAACAGCTTTAGCTTCTCAGTCTACACAGTATCTGTAGCTTGTATCTTTCCTGCAATTACGCTGAGAGGAGAATATATAATGGCCCAAGATAGTGCTGAGCGCTGGAGCTGTGAGCATGTTAGTGCACGTGTGAACATCTGCACATTTGTGTGTCCTGTGAGGAGGAGAAAATTGCCTTAATGAGTTTTTGCATGGTGGAGTTGCTCTCGCTTATTGACTTTCTGTTCTGCTTACAAATATGGGCCTAAAATGCTGAGTTGCACAACTAAAAAGATGGGGAAGATCATAGAATCATACAATAGTTTGAATTGGAAGGAATCTTAAAGGTGATCTAGTTTCAACCCCCCTGCCATGGGCAGAGACACCTCCCGCTAGACCAGGTTGCTCAAAGCTCAGTGCTGCCTGGCCTTTAACACTTCCACAGATGGGGCACCCACAGCTTCTCTGGGTAACTTGTTCCAGTGTCTCATCACCCTCGTAGTGAAGCACTTCTTCCTAATTTCTAATCTAAATGTACCCTCTTCAGTTTAAAGCCATTATCCCTCGTACTTTCACTATTTGCCCTTGTAAAAAGTCCCTCCCCAACTTTTCTCTAGGCCCCCTTAATATATTGAAAGGTTGCAGTAAGGTCTCCCCAAAGCTTTCTCTTCTCCAGGCTGAGCAACCCCATCTCTCTCAGCCTGTTCTCACAGCAGAGGGATTCCAGCTCTTGGGTCATCTTTGTAGCCCTCCTCTGGACCCGCTCCAACAGGTCCATGCCCTTTTTGTGTTGGGGGCTCCAGAGCTGTACACAGTACTTCAGGTCGGTTATCATGAGAGCAAAGGGAGAGAATCCCCTCCCTTGACCTGCTGGACACACTTTTGATGCAGCCCAGGATATGGTTCGCTTCCTGGGCTGCACTGGTATAGATAAGCATAGGGCTAAAAATTTGGGCATAGAAATGAGGCTGAAAGAACATCTGTAGAACCATTTGATCCTCCTTTTTGCCATTAAGACTCCCACACTTGTCAGTGGTCCATTTGAAAGGTCTCCAGTCCACGACCGCTGTTGGCCAGTTGTTAACAGAGCTCTGCTGGGCCTTCTGGTGCTGCTGGGAAGATGTTCTGTGTCCATCACCTGAGCAAGCCCATCTTGTAGCCCTGCAGGGCTGCAGCTTTAGACTGTCACTACTTGTCCTATCCATCCTCATCAGGAAAAAGCCCATCTGGCAGTGATTCGGTGGCCAGGTCAAGTAGCTGGCCTATGTGGGGAGGGTAAATCAAACTGAAAATCATTGCAGAGGGAGAGTTGGACCAGGAATTGATAAAAACACTTTTATGAGGTAGGTAAAAATCCTGATCTTTGTTCATTCGCTTTGTTCATCTGTTTTTTTCCCCTCCCTCTTGCTCCCTCTGAAGTTTTGTGCAGGATCTTTCTGTCTGAGACTGTCTTCCCTCTTTATTCAGTCGCCAGATGATACATTAACTATCTTGAGGTGGAGAACCTTCCAGCAAAAATAACCTTTTCTACCTCTGAGACCACTGACTTTTAAGTGCAGGTGCTGCAAAGGCCTATTTTTTTATAGAATAAGATATTTTTTTGATAAGTGGGAGGGTAAGTGACTTACCTATGCTTCCTCAAGCAAAATGTATCCTAGTATAGATTGATGCAAATTCTGAGTGGTTTTCTTACATAACAGTTGATTAATCAGGTTATTTTTCCCCTAGGCTGTGTACCAGTATAGAGCTGCCTTTGTACGTTGTGTTCACCTGGAGATAATAAGCTTTTTTTTTTAATTCAAACTCTTTTATTTTATTTTATTGAAAGTTAACCAAGTCTGGCAAAAAGATGAAATAGTAGTTCCTAAACTCTTGGATTCTGTTTAACTGTCCTGGGAATTTAAAGATATTTTGGATGCAAGGTGGGATTTTAGAAACAAACAGGAGTTGGGCCTTTGCTCAAGGGTTTCTGATCCACCCTCCCAGGACAAGTAGTTATATTTTTTTGATGCCTAAACCCCTTTGAAACTCTGATTTTGTGCACCTTCCAGATACTTTAGCTCATCTTCCCCATGTGCTGGTTTTCATCTAAAGAGGAACCAGCTACGTTAAATATCACCTTGCCCATAGGCTATTTTGAAATTTGGTGTTGAGTTGGTTAACTTTTAAAAGGAAATAATATTTTTGTATTGAAAAAACAAGATTTAACTTTTATCTCCTGCTCCCACTGCTCTAATTCTGCAGATCCTTGTATCTCTGTGTCTACCTCGTTGGTCGCGCACTTTGTGTTTCTGCTGCTTCGCCCTAGTTAGACCTGTTGGTGGAAGTTGAGTGGAGCTCCTAGCAGAATTTGTTCACAGAATCCCAGCATGGTGGGGGTTGGAAGGGACCTCTGGAGATCATCTCATCCAACCTCCCTGCTCTGCCAGGCTCACCCAGAGCAGGGTGCCCAGGATTGCATCCAGGCGGGTTGGGAATGTCTCCAGAGAAGGAGATTCCACAACCTCTCTGGGCAGCTTCTTCCAGGGCTCCGGCACCCTCACAGGGAAGATTTTCCTTATGTTTAGGTGGAACCTCCTGGGTTTCAGTTTGTGCCCATTGCCACTTGTCCTGTTGCTAGGCACCGCTGACAAGAGTCTGGCCCCATCCTCTTGCCCCCCACCCTTTAGCTATTGATGAGCATTGAGCAGATCCCCTCTCAGTCTTCAGGTTAAACAGCCCCAGGGCTCTCAGCCTTTCCTTGCCAGAGAGATGCTCCAGTCCCCTCATCATCTTTGTAGCCTCTGGTGGACTCTCTCCAGTAGTTCCTTGTCTCTCTTGAACTGGGGAGTCCAGAACTGAACACAATACTCCAGATATTGCCTCACTAGAGCAGAGTAGAGGGGGAGGAGAACCTCCTTGGACCTCTTGGTCACACTTAATGCCCCCCAGGACACTATTGGCCTTCTTGGCCACAAGAGCACATTGCTGGCTCATGGGGAACTTGTTGTCCTGCAGGACTCCCAGGTCCTTCTTCACAGAGCTGCTTTCCAGCAGGTCAACATTTCTTGATATACATTTATTTTCTTTGAAATCACCTTTCTGTGTTTTTTTCTCTGAAAATTATTTTTATATTTTCTAACATATTTAATTATCCTTCCTACCTGGACCATCTACATACATACATATAGAGATACAAATAAGGAGATTGTATCTATGTGTTTACATAATTGCAAGATATATGAGATTATATGTAGTATATACAATATAGTCATGTGTATATATTTGCTATAAATACACCTGCACACACATATGCATTTTTTTTCCTGGTAGCCTCTTAGTATAGCTATAGAGGGTGAGAAATGCAAGAAATAGAAGCAGAGGTGGCCAGCTCTAAAGGCAGGAGATTCATTTGGAAGCAGCAGTGGACAGGGAACGTCTTGCCCTGCCCGATGGCAGCGGGGCTTTGCTGGCTGTCCTTGGCCCCTCTGAGGGTCCTTCTGCTTTTATTTCTCGCCCTTGGCTCATCCCAGGCTTTGCTGCTCTCTCCCTGTCTAGTCTTTCTGCTCCAGAGGCCCAGGGCAGAGCTCTGGTACCAGGATGCTGCTGCTGGCCCCTGGCAAGAGTTAAAGATGGATCTTTTTATATCTTAATGCAATATAAAACTATTCATTCTGCCTTGAGAGAAGTATATTTTCAAGAAACCCAATTCCTGTTCCTCTGACTTTCTTGTTGCTTTGTTCTCCTGCTTTACAGCCAGGCTTGGAAATTATTGAGGCCATGAACCGTTGAGAGTGATATAGTAGTAAAAATATATGATGTGAGTTTGTTTAATTTTCTCTCTGGTGCTTGGTGGTTTAAAATGCAGGCAATTAAGTTTTCTCTTTCCCATGTTACACAGATATTGGATAATATCTAGTGTCCAGAGATTTTTTTTTTTCACCCTAGGAAATTGAGAGAGATGTAAATAGTTCTGCAGTTCTTATGATTATTTTTTTTTGCCAGTTAAGACGTATTTATCCCATCCTTTATTGCACAAACTATTTTCTAATTGAGCTTCAACATTGTAGAAGACTTAGGAAATGCTGATCACCCAGCTTTAAGATGTTAATATGATTTTTAATTGTTTTTATTTTTTCTTCTTGCAGATGTTCTGGAAGGCTACAATGGCACAATCTTTGCTTATGGACAGACATCATCAGGAAAAACACACACTATGGAGGTATGGTGGCAAAATTAAATCAATTTGGTAGCAGCAGTAGAATTAGATGTACCAATTACCTGAACGAGCCAGCACTCAGCTGTGAGTGACACATACAAAGAGCTCTGGGTGTGTTTAGCTTCTGCTGCCTTTAAGCTGTAATATTTCTTTCAAGGTGGAGTTTTTTTCAAGAGATGTCTACAGATAATGAGCTCAACTAACGAGTGGCGAGTGAAAAATATCAAGTACAGTTTCTCCGTATTTGTCATAACCATTTAGATATGTGTGTATTTGAAAGGATTTGAGTGAGGTTTGTTAATCCACGAATGAAAACACTAACATGGGTCTGTGGAGTTCCCTTGCATGCAGGATTATGAAAATTTATGCCTTGGTTATTGGTTTTCTCATTTGCACTCCCCTTCTGGGAATACCACTCTCACATGCTGCCACACAGATGGATGGGTTTGAGAATTGTTACTTTGGAAGAGAATACCAAATTAGACCAAATTCTACCAAATTCCAGTGGCTGGAGTCCTAAGTCTGTTCATATTTCTGCTACATAAAGTGTGACACTGTAGGGTTTTTCCTGGTATTTTTTTTTTACCTCTTCGGTTAGAAGACATTTAGATATTTCAGTCTTTTGCTAAGAAAAGAGGATCATCTAAGCATTTAATCCTGCATAGGATTGTTCCATCACAACTCTATACAATCTGGGTGTATGTGTCTTGGAGCATTTCAGATCAGCTATGAACTTTGAACAGGAGGTCTACAGCAAAGTTTGGCTAAATGAAAGTTAAAAGCGAGCTTTCATTTGTTTAACAGCATCACTTTTGCTACACGATTAACACAGATGACCTACCTAACTTGAAGGTTAAAGGAGAAGGAAAGTGTGATTCTCTTGAGCCAACAGACCCTGGTGAAATTGCTGTTCGATTCCCACAGCTGCTTCTTTCCTGGAGGATGCAATAACTGATGCCTCACGTCTAATTAAGCCTGTCCTTGGGAAGATCAGGGAAATCACTAGCTCAGCCCTCACAGATGGCAGAATGGCTGAGTAATCCACCAGCTCTGAATGTAATTAAATCAAAATGTCTGCAGGGCTTGAGCTGGTGCTTCCACATGGCACAGGGAAAGATCTCTTAAAGCCAATTTATATTAAGAATTACAAGCTGTGATAAAGAAAATGACTGTAGAAAAATGGCTGGTTTACTTCTTTAATAGAGAAAGAGCTGTCATTTAAAAGTGGAATCAAGTCTATATTCAGTTTTAATCCTCCTTTTAACCTCACATCCTCTTGTAAAGTTGCTAAAGTACATTGTGGAAGAAAAAAAATAGTTAGAAGTTGAAGAAATAGTAAATCCTCTTGGTAAAGCTGCTATGGAGGATTTTGTGTGAAATGTGAAATGCTTCATAGTGTTAGTGTTAAGCTTAAACAGGACACAGTAGTCTAATATAGCCAGGATAGGCTTTCTGATGTACGTAGGTCTTTCTCCTGTGCTAAATAAAATGTTTGCCCACCTGTACAGCAGGATGATAGACACCTTCTTAAAAATATTTTTACCCATAAGATTATACTGATGGGCTTTGACCTTATAGTAGAATTTCTTATCCTAGGTCCCTACAGATTGTAGTTAGGATGTCAGCATCCTGAAATAAAACAGCACTGTCTCAAATGTTACACTTCACTAGCTACTGCCTGCCTGCTACATTTAAATGGGGAAATTAATGTTCTTATTAAAATGAGAGGCTTTAACAAGCAGAGAACTGTCTGTCCAGGTGCTTTGGGGGTGTTTACTAACTGCAGTGTCAGCAGCAGCACATTTCTCCAAACTCTTTTTGAGGTTACAACCATGAGAGTGGTTTGGGTTTTTTTCTATTCTAGCTTTCCAGTGAATTTACCTTTACCTTTCTCTTCCTTTCCAACCTATGGTCTTCATAAATTGTAGTGGGACCTGCTTCAATCATGTCTTGTTTTAATAAAAATCTATTTGTAGTAGAGTAATAACGAGTGTTTTTCAGTGCATTGCAGACCACAGGTGTTACAGCATTTTAAAGATCTTTTCTTCTTAAAGCATTGAACATGATCTTGCTTTACTAAAGTTTCTACTGACTTAAATAGTGCAAAGGCCCGATCCCAAGAATTTGGAGATGCAGAGGTTGAGTTACATGTACACTTAAGATATTTTACAGATTCATTTATCTTCTGAGCTAGAGAAAATGATGTAAAGGAAAGAATAGTTATTACAGGGCTTGTTGGGTTTTGGAGAATATTTAATTAGATAAGTTGTCACTTCCCCACAATGATTAGGGGATATGTTTCCCTGGTGCAGTGATCCCAAAGCTGATGCACCCCTGTGCAGACAGAAGTCTTTGAATTCAAACCATCCTTTGGCTGAGCTAACAGCCCAGCTTGATCAAAGCTACTGTAGAAGAGGGAACACTGCATACTCTGGCTTTTTGGGTTCTGTAGCTGCCTTAGGAATCATGTGTTTTGCAGTATTTTAGAGTGTAAACATGCCTTTGATTGGATTTGTGCGTGCTGAAGAAACACCAACAAATCTCCGTTTATCCTAGCTTATGAAAACCTCCTTTCCCCTCTTTGGGGGAACTCCATCTCTGTGCAGTGCTACAGGGTAGTTGGTTGGTTTCAGCGAGCTTTTCAAGGACTTCAGGAGAAGGGATGGATAGTGTTTCTGCTCAATAACAGCACCATGTGACGGAACCGAAGGAAAACAAAGTGATTCTGGTTTTGTTTAAAAGCTTTGGTTTGAGTCTATGTTTGTACATACAACTTTTCCACTCCATCAGGGATTTATTCTATTCAATCACCTTCTTTTTTGATCCTCATAGTCTGAAATAAAATGGTGTATCATATGACAAGGTCTTTTTCATTTTTGAGAAGCTTAGTAGGATGTTGGATGTGATATAGAACTTAACTGCTTCTGCTGCAGGAGGTAACATTATTTGTATAATATAAATAAAATATTCATGATTTAGAGCTGAGTGCTGCCAGTCAGTCAGTCAGTCAGCAGTGTCATTGATTTATCTATATTCCCTCCTCTTTCCCCTCCCCCCCCCCCCAAAAAAANTGTGTGTGCAAGTCTAATAACTCCTTTAAATACAGGCTTTGAGATAGAGGGAGAGATTATGTCAGTCCTTTGTGTTAAATTTCTTTTGTCCTAGGTTAATGCTTAGAAGTTGTTGGTCATTTCACCAGCTTTAGCATAAAGGAAGCGGTGTCTCTGAAGCCTATATTTGAATAGGCTAATAAAGACTGCAAAACTTGGAAAGCAGGTCAACGTGATCCACTAGTCGTTCACAAACATGCATAATATTGAAAAACATATGTACATGTGTATGATTTTCTTCCTGTTTTGCTAAGAAAATGTTGGTGATCAATGATTTTTAGCAATTACAGATCAAATCTAACTTCCCATGGTTTGGAATTATGTGGTTACTTGCTATATTTATAAAAAAGAGAATAATTCCCTACCTCTGTTTGGAGTAAGATGCTTTGTTGTGCTGATATGGACAAAGATCTATTATATATATCTAATATATATATCAGAGTTTCTAGATGCTATATTCTGATGGAATTTTATAACTCCATTGCATATTCAAGCAGTTTCATACAGGATTTGGAAATAGCAATACAGTGTCTGCTGTAGTCAGAAAAGGGTTTTATTTTGAGTTTATATTTCTATTCAGTTTTCAGGTGGTGTTGGCTTTCCTGTACGTGTCTGGCTTTTTCAAAAAGATCAACGTGACTGAAAGGAGTCACACAGCCAGGGAAATTGTTGGTTTTAGTTAATATTCAGTTCTTGAAAGAATAGAGGGAGGTGGTTGTGCAAACGAACATGGAGAGCAGCGGTGTTTGTAAGGCACAGTACTCTGGCAATAGGCCCAGCAAGCTCAAATCAGAATATATTACTCTAATCCCCAAATCCCCACAACCCAGATTTCCCTTTAGCTTTCTGTCATGGTGGTGAAAGAGATACAAAATGTTTTAATACTTCTCCTTCCTGACATGTTTCCAAATATCTGATTTAACTGGGAGAAGTGGGCTGTGATTTGTACATTTGTTTGTGTTTATTTGTCAGTCTTTGGTCAGAGAGTGACAATGTAAATAGCCTGGCAAATGGCAGGAGCCAACAAAACAAATGGGTGCTCCATTGGGTGATGGGTGCTAACACGTTGTTCTGACACCTTTTCTATGCACTTACATCAAGCAGATCCCTCCTCACCCCCGACCAGCAGACACATTCATAGGGGCCGGCTGGAGGAAGGTGTGTTTGAATAAGGCTCTCTCCTCTCTGGTGCCTGAGCAAGGCTTTCCAAGTGACGATTTGGTTCTGTGTCTGCAGGGCAAGCTGCATGACCCTCAGCTCATGGGAATCATCCCGAGAATTGCACATGACATCTTTGATCACATCTATTCCATGGATGAAAACCTGGAGTTTCACATAAAGGTAAATGCGGAATGACGTGTTACGTAATGGGTCGGGTGGAAGAAAGTTGAACTGGATGGGAAATTCATTGCTAGAACATTGTGCTGCAGAATTTGTCCTTTCTCCCCCTTTATAACTCAAAACACCATTATGTTACCGAGGATATTTACTAGAAATAATCTAACGCAGTTACTAGCCTTTGATGGAAATTTTTCTTGAGTGTGTTTTCAGCTCAGGTTTGCTAATCTGTTGGTTGCCTTGTCTCTCTCTCACCACAGTTGATAGGCCAACATGGTAAAACACTTATTTCACTGCATCTTCTCCAAAGACTGTACCTCAACCCCACTATGTCTGTAAACACCATTGATCTGCATGATGTTTTTGAGAATACTGACAGGTTGTTCTTATCTCAAGGATATGAACATTCCTCCATAATATGTGGGTTGAAAGATGGCATTGGGCAAATCATGGAAAGATATTTAGAAGTAATTTTTAGCTCAAAAGCTTAAACATGGGTTCCTTAAGATGGTGATCTAAGTCTTGACAGAACAGCTACTATGTTTTTCCATGTCCCTATCTTGATGCCAACCATGTGATCTCTCAAATTTTTCGAGTGATCTCTAATTCCTGCTGTTCATCCAGTTTCCTGAGGAGCTCTCAGCCATGGTGGGACATTGGTCTGTCTGGCAGAGCTGGGGTCAGGCTACAGCTTACTTCCAAGCAGGCATCAGTAGAACTACCCAGTGGATTGTAGGAAAAATGAGTACTTCTCTGTGCCATCCCTCTCCTAAACCACATCAAATATCCCTAGATAAATAGCTGAGCGCAGGTAGAGCATGAAAGCACTGTCCTTTCTTCTGGTGTGCCCAGGTGATGCTCTCTGAGAATGGAGCTCTCCTCCTCTGTCCCTTGTGTGCCTAAAAGTTAGAGATGAGTGACTTTTTAGTGCTGCTTGCATTAAAGCACTTGAAGCGCTTTTGGGGGTGTATATGTATATATATTTTAGTAATCTAGCAGAGTACCTCTGAACCAGATACTGATCTTCTGGAAGAACTAGATCATTTTGTATTGAGAACGTTCTCAGCAGTGCCTGTTCATGGGAGTACTCATGAAGTACAGGCAGAAGAGGCAGCCTTATGAAGTACAAATAAACCATCTAAATATTTTAGTACACCTTAGATTGTAAATATAGAGCTCTGAATTTTCATAGCAATGGCTTTTGTAGGAATGACACTGATGTCTTTTCATCATCTGTAAAGTTCTCCTGTGGCTACAAGGTAGCACTTGGATACCAACAGATGGGCACCCCCTTGTACAAGATGTAGTAAATTCCTGTCCTGGCAGAAGATTATCACTTCATAAGTCATGTTCTGCCAGCACTGGATTGTTTCAGTGGTTTCCTATCATAGTTGACATTTATGAATATCTTAACAGAAAAGCTGCCTAAATAGCAGTGAATGAGTGAGTGATTATACAAGGAGCTGTCACTGAGAGAAATGCATGTTCTGTCTCTGGGAGCAAGAATTTAACCAGACTGTCACACTCTTTTAATAACTGAACCAATGTGGAAAATTAATATCTTTTTTTTTTTTTCCTATCTCCCTTTTGAATAGAAACCTGTTTATAATAGGGAGGGGAACTTGGTGTCATCTCCTGTGTGTGCTGGTCCTCAGCAGTGTGTTAATGGGATAATATAAAGCACCTGACTCCAGTCTGGGTGAACCAGGCTGTTGAAATGAGCTTTAAATGGGATGGTGAAGTTAATATACAAAAGCAAAATATATCTGTAGTTAATAGCCGTTGTCATATAAGAAGATAACTCATCAGGATATAAAAAAATCAGATGTTTTATTTTTCACGTGGGAGAAAGTGATACTTTACTAAATAGCTTGAGTTTACTGATAACTTAAATTTGGCTGTATAGTTTTCTAGCTAAATAATCCCTGGACAATGCTTATTTACGATAACACCCCTGGCACATTTAGGTTCATTTCTGTGAGTCTTTTATTAAGAGTCATTCATTAATTCTCCCTCTCCTTAATTGTTTCGGGGTTTTTTTGAGGACAATTCTCTCTCTCTTTGTTAGAGAAAAGCTCATTTTCAGTTTCTTCTTTGGGATTTGGTTCAAAACAGAACTTTTAAATAGGCTTCATTGAAAAGTTTAATTTCATTGTTTAGGCTTATGTAACTTGTATGTTAAACCACTGAAGGTGTTTTTGTGCTGGTGAAAATATATCTCTTGCAGTTGTCAAACTGGAGCCTTTTCGTGATGGAACTGTACTGATATGAAAGTAGCTGAATTGATTTGATTCTATATTGATTAATATTTTTGTCAATTTTGCCCATGTAAAAAAAAAAAGAAGGTAAGATTTGTCTGAAGTTTTTTTTGTATACTTTCCTGATGAATCATTGATAAATGGAGAAAGATCAATGATTTGTGAATCATTCAAAACACAAGTATGTTCAGATGAAAGATGTCATTCAAATTGCGTGGGAGATGGGTTTTATTTTTAGTTGGGTGCTTTTGATTTTGACAGAGATTAAAATATAGGTATAGAGATTTTTAAATTGCCAAAGTTTAAACCAGTAATATTTATGATTGCTTACTCAGGTTTCCTACTTTGAGATATATTTGGACAAAATAAGGGACCTACTTGATGGTGAGTTCTGCATTTCTTGTGTGACTTTTTTGGCTTGTTATAGTGCTTCAAATCAATGCTTTGGGGAAAACAGTTACTTTCTTTGAGAGTGATTTAAATTAAAGCTGTATGACTGGGTTTGTGAAAGAATTTGGCAGTTTTAAGTCATCTGCTCTCTGATACTTGTGCACCTACCTCTGCAGTGCTACATAGCTTGATTATAAATCAGTGAGTAGAGAGACTTAGAGTTACAGACATCAAGGCAGGCCTGGGCCTCATTTGTAATGTATATTTGTAAAGTAAAACTGTGATTTAAAAATGTACATAGTGTTTGTTGAGGCTTTTTTGTGAAAAGTGAATTTTAAAGAAACAGGTACAAGATTGACAGAACAAGGAACAAGTTTTACATCACAGAAATATTAGTAGTTCTTAAGGAGTGGAAAATGACTACATTTACAAATTTAATACATTCACAGTATTTGTCTGTCATGCCTATAATTGACGCATTATTACCCATGGAATATGCCAAATAATCTTCATCTTTTTTTCTAGTGTCAAAGACAAACCTTGCTGTACATGAAGATAAAAACAGAGTCCCATATGTTAAGGTACAAGGAAGATTTGGCGCTCAGTTTTTCATTCTTTCTCACATCTGCATTTATTTACACATTTCCATTTGTATCCTGGTGCGTTTGCTGAAATGCTTCAATTCACATTTGGAGTCTTGAATGTTCAAGTAGTATTGGTCTGTGGATTTAAGCAGTTTCCTGAAATATTAATTGGCTTGAATCATATTTTCCTGATGTTAAACATTTACATTTTGTTAGCATGGTGTTAATTTTAAGTATTGATGTTCCCATTTCATGTCAGATATGAAGGAGAACATCTTGAAGAATTTTTTGTTGCATAGATGCTTGTAATCTTGCAATTTTTTTGAACAGATTTGTTGCATTAGGAATTTGTTTTATGACTTCCTGGGCCCTTACTTAAACGTAATATACTTGTTATGAACATACGGCATACATATATTGTTCTGTTTATTCTCATCCTGGAGAGGACAAAGAAGCTCTGATAAAATAAAGGCAGAGAACAAGGACTATGCATCTTGTCTTGTAGTTTGAGAGAGAAAACCTAATTTGGGTATGTAATCTAACCCAAATTATTAACAGGAATTTGTGCTGTATCACTCCCTTTGTTCTACGTATAGAAACTCTTATTCTGCATCTTTGGATTTGTCTGATTCTTTAATCTTGTGAAAGTAAATTGTCTCTCAAGTTATCTTGTGGACTCCTCCTGAAAGTCAAACAAAGGCATGTTTTGGTCCATTGCCTCGCTAATGATCATGTTGGATGTTGATGGTTCTCCTAATTTTGTTCATCAGTGATAGATATTCTTCCTGATGGCATTTGGAGTACTAGGACACTTCCTAAACTTTTCTATTTTCAACTTGTGTACTTCTAGGGTTGTACAGAACGATTTGTATCTAGTCCTGAAGAAGTTTTGGATGTCATTGATGAAGGGAAAGCTAACCGTCATGTAGCTGTTACAAGTACGTATTCCGTATTTTCCAGCTGTAAAGTATGTGTGGTTGTAGCTTCTTGATGGTGTATTGATTCTTCATGTTCCCAAAATACTGAGTTACTTTTGTTAATGTTGCAATGATGCACAAATTATAGCACTCTAAAATTAATAGAGCTATGTTTTTTTTACCACTTCGTTGCGTACAGAAACATTTATTGGCTTTCAGCTTTAAGAACTCCTGAATTTAATACATGGCATATTATAGTATTGTTATACAAAACATTGAAATGTGTCTTGTTTCACATAGTATAGATATTTTGAAATTATATACAACTGAAATTATTTATGTACATTCTTCTTTGTGCTACAAGTCAAGAACTCAGAGCAATTCACTGGTCAAATAGCTGTTGAAGACTGCAGAGCAATTATCAGAATTTGCCTATTTATCTCTTGCGAGTTAGCCCAGTGAAGCAGTGACTTGGACTGAGTTTCAATGATGGCAAAGAAAACAAATCTTCTTGAACTAAAAAAACATAATAATCGCTTCAGCCTGTGCCAAAGTCGTTGGCGTTGTATTGCATGCAGCTGACTAGCAGTGCGATGATGCAAAGGGCAGGTATCTTTGGCCCGTTTCTTATTTATACTGCAGGATGTCTTTGATCCAAGCACTGAGTTTGGCAGAAGCTCCTCTCAAGTCTTGGTGGTGGAGTGGGGTTTGGAGTATGGTTTTGTTGGGGGTTTTTCATTAAAAAAAAATATTTTGTTTTTTATGACGCACTGAGCAACTTCTTTCTCATCCATGTCTCTACTTTCTTGCTTTGCTAAATACTATATTGCTTTAGTTTTCCCATTCCTTTCTCATCATACTCATAGAAATGTGTTCTCTTTTTTTCTGAATAATGTTTCCTCCCCTTGTTTCTGCTATTCTATTTAATAAAAAATATCCAAATACACCTTTTTCTCTGATACTATCTGTTGCATTTGTGCACACAGAAAAGATCTGACAAAACTTGCCACAGAATGAATTTTACCTAGACTGAAATGGCAAGGGGCAAATTTGGAAGTGGTGTTGACAAAACCTGAGTTTAGAGATGGAGCAGAAAAAGAGAGTTCAGATAAATATAAACATTCCTGAGAATGGAAATGGAGAAAGATGGTAGTGAGGTTTAAAGTAACAGAGAAAATAGGGAAAACAGATGAGAAAGTGGTTTACTGATTCTTAATATTTTTTGCTCCTTTATAAAAATTCAAGCGTGACACGGTTGCAATCAAACTTAGAATAAGTGGAAGCTGAAACTATAGCTGCCTGTGTTTTACTTGCGGCCTGGGTGAAGGAGGAGTTTTAACTATATAAGCAATAAACATCACTCTGAAGTTTGAATTTAAATAGTGTGGTTTTGATGAAAACTTTTGCAACGTCATAGAATCACAGAATGGTTTGGGTTGGAAGGGACATTAAAGATCATCTAGTTCCAACCCCCCTGCCATGGGCAGGAACACCTCCCACTAGGGTGGGTTGCTCAAAGCCCTGTGCAACCTGGCCTTGAACACTTGTTGGAAAAGATCAGTAGACATCATCACACAATTATACTGAGACCTGTCCAGCTTTTTTTTTTTGCAATTATTACTTCTCTTTAAAGTCCCTTGCTCGGCTCAAAATTATTCCTCTGTCCAGGATGCTGAACATACATCCTCCTTGTAGTACTATGTCTACAGAATGTCTGTTACACCACAGCAATTTTTTGTGTGAGCTCTCTGTACTCATGAAGAAGAAAAAGACAGAACCTTTATTTCTTGCTCTATCTGTGAAATGTTATTGTATTATTCTTATGTTCTGATTTTTTTGTTGTTTTTTTACTATTTCTGGTAAAATTTTATTGCTTCATGGGAATAAAAAAGCTTTAAAAAAAGAAAGAGAACATTGAAACAACTTTTTTTTTTCCCAGGGCTGTCATTTATCATGGATGAGGTTGATTTGGCCGTGTTGGGAGAAAGCAGGAGCTCATTCTCTACTTCGTGAGCTGCATTTGCAGCTCTTGGTGTTGACACCGCTGTCAATACGGTGGTCTGGGCTCTCTGCTGAATGGCCACTTATTTTTGAATTAGCTAACCATAGGCTAGCTCTGTTGAAATATAATTTCTTGTCAGGTTTTAAAGTAATTTAAACCAAACCTTTCAAATGTAATTACAGATATGAATGAACACAGCTCTAGGAGCCACAGTATCTTCCTCATTAATATTAAACAAGAGAATGTGGAAACTGAGAAGAAACTCAGTGGAAAGCTTTACCTGGTAGACTTGGCTGGAAGTGAGAAGGTGATTTTTCCTTTTTCCTAAACTCTGAATGATCCTCATGGCATTGAGCATGTGAACGCGGGGGAGTGCAAAACTAAGCTAGGTTTACAGAATTCTTCTCTTATGTTATCATTGGTATGAAAATCCTTTGTTAAATTTATTTTTTTTAATGAGGGATGGAAAAAAGGAGCAGGTCAGAACTACTGGTATGAAATACAAGCCCCCAGAATCTGCAATAGGTCTTCATTTAGAATGAAATGGATTGAGCCAGTGAACTTTTATATAGCTTCACATTTAGTTACGAGTATTTGAAGAAAGTAATGTAATTTTCATGGAATTTGTCTAATTTTACAGCTATTTTAATTTGCTTATAATCAGATGTCCTATTTCTAAGGTTTCTGTAATTATTTCAGATATTAGATCAATGAAATAACAACAGTTAATGCAGTTGTACAGCTGAAATCTATTTGACGTTGCCTGAACAACTCTCTTGTGGTGACTACTTCTACTTTCCAATATAGAAAAGAACTTGTATTTGCTTACCAAAAGAGTAATGATGCAGAACAGTACTGCAGTGGAAAAATGTCACTGCTTCCCACTTCTCATTCTGATTTCTTCTGCAGTGTTCAAAACTGTTTAACTGTAAATGAAATAAATTATAAGCCTCGTCATTTTGCAACACCATGGAATTCTTTATTCAAGCTGGATCCATGGTAACTACTGTGAACATAAAAATAATTACTCACAATGAAGCAATGTCTCTGGCTGTGGTCATAGATTTTTGTTTCTATCTGAAAATGAGAATTGAAATAGAAGATTTTGTTTGATAGGCTGGGCAGCTTTCAGGTTGCTCCCTGGGACGCACTAGTTGATAACCCATTGGTACAATGCAGAAGCCACTCACCAGAATAATTAATCATATTAATTTCTATTATTGCATTTTAAAACTCTTGGTGTTTAAAAGCTGAGTGCCTAGTCAGGCTCTACTCTTTTCTGAATACTACACTTTTGTGGTTCATTATGTTTGTTTGGACATTGTACAGAAAACCTGAAATCAGGGTTTCTGCGTAGATTGTCTTCTTAAAAGATACTATTATGTTTCCTTTTATGTTATGTGGCATTGTTAGAGGCAAGTACAGAGACTGTACTTTTAATGTAAAGAAAAATATATGGATTTATATTACTTTTCTTTGCCCTTCCCCACCCTCTCCCCACCCTAAAAAAAGAGAGAGAGAGAAAAGGCTATAAAACTGTGTTGCTGTCTAAAGAAGTGCTGACCCAGACCACTAAGTTTCGTGCCTGGAGCACCTTAGGATGCAGTTTGTGGACCAGTAAATCCCGATTCAGGATGAGTGAGATCACACTTTTTCTGTCCTGATATTCTTGATCCGTGAAAGCAAAATGCAAAGCCAAAATCAGAGAATCCCAGCATGGTAGGGGTGGTTGGAAGGGACTTCTGTAGATCATCTCGTCCAAGCCCCCTGCTCCTGCAGGCTCATCCAGAGCAGGGTGCCCAGGATCATGTGAAAGCATCTCCAGAGAAGGAGACTCCACAACCTCTCTGGGCAGCCTGGGCCATGCTCTGGCACCCTCACAGCAAAGAAGCTTTTTCTTATGTTTAGGTGGAACCTCCTGGGTTCCAGTTCGTGCCCATTTCCACTTGTCCTGTTGCTGGGCACCACTGAGAAGAGTCTGGCCCCATCCTCTTGCCCCCCACCCTTTAGCTATTGATGAACATTGATCAGATCCCCTCTCAGTTTTCAGGTTAAACAGCCCCAGGGCTCTCAGCCTTTCCTGATCACAGAGATGCTCCAGTCCCCTCAGCATCTTGTTTAATGGCATGTGCTGTGCCACTGAATGTGCCCTCAGAACATACCTCTGGTGTTCCCTATTTATACAGCCAGCCTGGTCTGGGAAGTGGTCCCCAAGTGTCCTCAGGTGAGCAGAGACTGACCAGTTCCCCTGAACAATGTAAGGGTCAGATAGCTCTTACACTGGAAGAAAGGTGGAATGTATTACAGGCTTCCACTAACAAAAAAATGTAGATAGAATTCTCCTCCTTCTTGCTTTGTTTTTCTTCCAAGAGCATCTTTAACTGTTGCACTGTCTGGATTGTAGCTGTATTTGTACAGGCCCTTGCTGACAGCCAAGCCTGACTGTTGCCTGCTCTCTTTGGTAGGTCAGCAAAACTGGAGCGGAGGGTGCTGTTCTTGATGAAGCTAAAAATATCAATAAGTCTTTGTCTGCTTTAGGCAATGTGATATCTGCCTTGGCAGAAGGAACTGTAAGTAATCCTGTTGTGTGTTGTTGAAGAATGGCTTTTTATTTATCTCTTTCTTTGCCATGCACATAAAAAATAAGCTAACATTTCAATTCAGAAAGAGGAAAATATTAGCTTTCCAACCACAAAATGGTGACACTTTTGCTATTCTGCTAAAGATAAGAAACTAATTCTCAGTGATTTCACTTGAGTGGTTCTCCAATCCTAGCATGATCAAAACAATTACTCTTCAGAACTGTATGCTTCAAACCCATTAACCTGTCATTGTCGCCTCATGTTCTCAATCATTATATCATTATTTTAAAAAATTGTTCTTGTGTCTTGTATTTTGATTAGAAAACCCATGTTCCATACCGAGACAGCAAAATGACCCGAATACTTCAGGATTCCCTTGGTGGGAACTGCAGAACCACCATCGTGATTTGCTGTTCTCCTTCTGTGTTCAATGAAGCAGAAACAAAGTCAACCCTGATGTTTGGCCAGCGGTGAGTCCTACTTGGCATTAGATTGGATGACACTTAACTCAGGCTCTTCCACATGTTCCGAGCCAGCCATGCCAAGGGGAGCGACATCCTGGCATTTTAATATAAGGAGGCTATGGTTTCTGGAGTTGCTCAACAGCAGTACTGGAGAACTTGAGGAAACTGTCTCTTCATTCCTTACAGTACCAGAAAAAGAAATGTTAATGTCAGCCAGCAGCTGCACTACTTAGAAGCTCTGGTCATTTTTCCTGCAGAAAGTACAAAGCATTATCATAGTTCTTTGAAATTTTATGGGGAAGATAATGGTACTGTGGCAGTTGCTGTTGGCTAACTCAGTGGAAAACATTCGATTTTGCTTTATCTGATATTGCTTTTGATGCTTTTAAGATGTGTCTTCTCCTTGAATGGCACCTCAGGGATTATTGCTAGGGTTGTAAAAAATGTTTTTTTAACCATTAAGAAAAATGAAGAATGTGGACACAGTGTAATATTGACAACTTGGATGGATTACCATGATAGGTCACAGACATTTTTATATGTTTGAAGGATCTTAACAGTTTAGGAACAAGTCCTCAGCCACAGCAAGGGTAAAATAAGTGTGTAAGTGTTCACAAAGAAAATTTCTCTTCTCTGTGTGTTTGTTGGCAATAGTAATATAAAATACATTTAGAAAATTTACAAAATAGGTCAGGCTCATTATGTAATTCCTGCTTTTGAGGAGGACCCTGATACTTAACCCATTTTGTTTTATTTGTGTGATAGCAGAAAAAAAAAATCACTAGCAAGTTACGATCGTTTGAAATAGAATTTATTTAACCATTTGTACAATACAATACATTTGTCTTTGGGTTGTTTTCTACCATGTGTCATTTTTGCTTCGAAGCCCACACTGTTCAGGAGCATTTTATATTTAAAAGTGAAATCATGTTTAAAGATTAATATGACAATCTTCTGTTAATTCATTGCCCCACTTCTATACTTCCATACTTCTTCGTGAGGGAAGATGGTCCCTTTAGTGTGTTCATATAAGAGTATGTAAAAGTACAGGACAAAGAGCTGCAGTTGGTGCAGTCCCTCTTCTTGGAGAGCTGTGGATTGTTGTGGCTTGGGACTGGAGGGCGCTTCTGCAACACACTTTCCCTCCGGCATTGCCAGAACCAGTATTAACTTGTCATCTGCTGCTGGGATTTGTGGAAGCTGGGGGGGGACTCCTGCACTTTAGAAAGCATTAATTCATCTGATCTCCACCTCCTATAGCATTTCCTTCTCTCACTGCAGAACTATAAGCTACTCGCTGAAATAACAGCATGCAGGAAAAACTCCCCAAAGGGAACTTCCCAGGTTGTTGCAGTAAATTTATATGGAAAAGGACTATAAAAGTAACCAGCAGGTTGAGGGAGGTCATTTTGCTGCTCTACTCTGCTCTGGGGAGATCCCCTGCAGTGCTGGGGCCAGCTCTGGAGTCCTCAGCACAGGAGAAACGTGGACCTGTTGGAGCAGGGCCAGAGGAGGCCACAGCAATGATGCAAGGGCTGGAACCCCTCTGCTGTGAGGCCAGGCTGAGAGAGCTGGGGTTGTGCATCCTGGAGAAGAGAAGACCTTCTTGCAGGCTTTCAGTACTTCAAGAGGCCTATGAGAAAGATGGGGACAGACTTTTTAGCAGAGTCTGTTATGACAGGACAAGTGGTGATGGTTTTAAACTAAAAAAGGGAGACTTAGGCTAGATAGAAGGAAGACATTTTTTTCCACTGAGGGTGGTGAGACCCTGGCCCAGATTGCCCAGAGAGGTGATCGATGCCCTGTCTCTGGAACCATTCCAGGTGATGTTGGATGTGGCTCTGAGCAACCTGCTCTAGTTGCAGATGTCCCTGCTCAGTGCAGGGGGGTTGGGCTAGAGCTAGATGACCTTGAAAAGTCCCTTTCAACCCAAACCATTCTATGAGTCTCCGAAGTGATTGCTAACATTATTGGGTTAAGGGTTGCTATGCAGTTTTAATTCACTGTTGCATGATGAATGTAAGTTGAAGTTAATGAAGATGTAAGCTTCTACTGAAATCCCATATACTATAATGTGCAGCACATAAATTTTGAGTAAATACAAATATTAAGATGTAGTAATTAAAAAGCATTAACAATTCTGAAATACAATGAGCTGCACAGATTTTGTTGGTGGTAAATGTTTAAGTGTGTTGATGGTTCTCAGTTTAAACCTCCCTACGTACGATTTTCTGACTGCAGGTGGTTTCAGATGAGTATGAATCTTGCACCTCTGTTGAAAAGAAGAGCAATCCCAAAATTCCTGCTAATTCTCTCTGGATAAGGCTCCAGGGCAGTAACGCAGCTTCAAGGGACATTTAATTTTAAATAGATGAGTAGGTACCGTGTTAGGTTTCAGTCCATTTGTTGTTATGCTGAACTCTCCACAGATATGGTTGGAAGTAAAAAGAAATGTAAGCAGTAAAATGTAATCGTTCAGATTAAGGGGATTAAAAGGTAGTATAGCTTTTTTATTTTATTTTATTTTTAAGTCTAGATTAAAATGGATTTGGTTTTGCTCTGTAATACCTAACAGTGCTTCAGGATCTCTGAAAGGCTGTGTGCCTGGGGACTTGAGGAGCTGTGGGCAGAAACTGACTGCACATCCTGGCTAGCAGAGCTTGGTGTGATGGGATGTGACTTAACACTAGAAAGAGGAATATTTTTAAGATGTTCCTCAGTGAGGAGGATGTCAGCTGAAAGAACTGGGAGAACAGCTAAATATGTTGTGAGAGTACTTGGTTGGGGGCTATTGTGGGGTTTTTGTTTGCTTCAGAGCTGTAGAATTGGGCTGAGATGGGAGCTTCTTGTGGAGAACATTCAATTGTAAGAGAGGAAATACAAGGAGGAGGACTGGTGATGTACTAGACCTGCAGAGCAGCTCTCAGACTACACATACACAGTGTTATTGTCAGCATTTTGGATAGGAATATTGCTGTCTACGAGAAAAGGTTTCTTTTACAGCCTCTTTGGTTGCGGTGTTTCATTTTTCTGATGTGACAGCATTAAAGGCCTGGATAACATTAAAGGGAAGGTATATGAGTCATGGGTCGTTACTGGTTCCTCCATCTTTTCTACAAGAAAGAGTTATATCATCGTTAAAATAAGTGTTAGGAGTAAAATTCATCTTCGCAGGCCCCCTTACACTAATCAACACGTACACATGCTCCTCTGTTAGCAGGGAGTCGATTTCTTCTCTTTTTGCTCCATCTTTTCTTTTGGTTTTATATTGTTTTTAATTTTAGTTGGTAGTAAGTACTTCATCCATCATTAGGATAACACAGTCAATAAACTTTATAATGTGACATTTTTTTCCCCCAGTGTAGTTAAATGAGTGGAAACTTGAGCCATGCTTTTGGCAGAGACAATATGTAAAAGCCAAGCATTAGGCATATTTTAAAAGTACGGCCTTATTTAAAAATGCTTCTAAGGTCATAAAACTCCTGCTTGCCACATAGTGCAAATCGCTGGAGCACAGTTTGGAGTATGAGGCATAGATATGGGAATGTTTTCTTACTAACAAAACAAACTTTCAGGACTTTTAGTGGATGGCCACCTTTAAGGGATGCTTTAGAATCAGTAAGTGGAGCTGTGAAGAAAATAATTAAGATCATGTGCTCGCCCCAAAGGAGAGTCAGCCTGTGTATCTGTATCTGTAGTGTCTTGCATTGGCATTTCAGCCCACGCTTGACAAACCAGTGTAGGAGGTTTGTCTGTTATTCCTTTACTTTGCCTCTACTTCATGCAGTAACACTGGAGTCATTTGAAGGGACTTGGTGTCTGAAGGGCAAAGATCTGAAGCTTTCTTAATTGATACTGATTTGTTTGTTTTTTCTTTTTAAATGTGGATTTGCTAGAGTAGGTGCTGTGCATTTTTTTTTGCCTGCTTTGCATTTTCTAATGCAATTATTTAGGTTCCGTTGGAGCTATGCACTTTCATAATAATAAAGTGGTGGTGGGTGTTGTTAGAAGGGTTTAAATTTTGTGATATTTTTGCCTAGAGAGGCAGTAACTCACGAGCCTGCCATGGTGGCACAGGCACGAGTTTAGGCTCCCTTCCCACTGAGGACCTTCCTCAGCCCAGAAGTAGCCCAGTTACCCTCTGGTGATCAGCGATTCTCCTCCTTTCCTTCCTTCCACCCCCAAAAATGTGTTTGAAAGTGCTATTTGGCTTTCAAGAAGGGTAAGATTCCATATCTTTTTGTTACTATGTTGACATAATTCATGTGTGAAATATGGCTAAGTTTTGTTGGTGAAGTTTAAGGAATGAGGCGAGCCCATGGTGAGACACTGGTGTAGGCTCCCAGGCCAGGAGAAGCTGCGAGGCGACAGCTTACCTAACAAAGCAATAATGGCAGGACTTGGTTTTGTCCTTAATCCGAGAACAGTTTCCAGAACTTCTCTTTTTGGAGGAATTTGAAGAGGCAGATCCATGTCTGCTCCAGATGACTGGCTGTTGAATTTTGATATGGAAAAATTTCTATTGAGGCTTCCAGTAGTAACAGTACTGTGGTTTGAGGGAAAATGGAATCATTGCATTGCATTTTAGAAAATAAATTGCAAATGTTTAGTAGTTTTCCTTTGTGTTACAGAAAAATTTCTGAATCCTTACTGTTTTATTGAGATAAAAGTTGCAGAGCAACTGATACCTCCTGGTTTTGTTGCACAGAGCTAAGACGATTAAGAACACGGTGTCTGTGAACCTGGAGCTGACCGCGGAGGAGTGGAAGAAGAAGTACGAGAAGGAGAAAGACAAAAACAAGAGTCTAAAGAATGTTATCCAGCATCTAGAGCTGGAGCTGAACAGGTGGAGAAATGGTACGTACCAGACAATGGGAATGGGTACAGGTCTCTGTGTTTTTAAGTTACATATGTTTAAATCTTGCCTTCAGTCACAGCAGTCCTATTAATTTTAAGCTCACCATTCAGAGTTGCAGAGTTCATAATAATAACTTAAAGGTGAAGAAGCAAAAAACAGGGAAACCAGCAGCAGCCATTTACAGAAGGTAACATTTCAAATGCTAAATATAGTGTGATATCAGATGTAGAGAATACAGGAAAGCCTCAATAATTTTTAATAATGTTAGTAATATTAATAAAGAAAAGGTAAAATGCCACTACATTTAGGTCTTTTTAAAATGAACTCTGCTCCTCAGAGATGAGAATCAGTTCTGATATGCTTTAAGGTAGATCTTGAGGTTTCTTTTATAATTGAGTTTAACATTAGAATAATAAGTCCCTTAGCACAATGATTAGAAGATTAGAGTCCTGATTAGAAGAATGACCACTTGTATCCTTCTGTGGCTTCTAAGTGAAATGTGTGTTGAGAACAGCCAATTTTCTGTTTAGAAACACAGGGAATTGCTGTTCAGGGTAGGTTGTAAGATCAAGTGTAGGATGGTTGAGAAGGAATAATATTTCTGTGCATACATACTAATTAAAGAATTTTTATTTAATCTGCAACATTGACAGATAATTCTAGCGAACTATCCTTGCTTTTCATTTTTATTCAATGTATAAAAAAAAGCCAAAATAAACAAAAAAAACCAACCCCCAAGAAGCAACATACCAGCAAACAACCCCTCCAACCCTGCACTCCCTTGCACCCTGATATCCCAGCAAACGCCCATTGGTAAAATACTGCTTCTTTGGAGTCACTTTTATTTTCTAAATTGCTTGTTATCCAGGTCCTACGTGTTGATGCATCTCGCAGTTCAATAGTCTCTTGCAAACGTGAAGTATCTAAAGCGAGAACAAATCTGTGATATCATTATTAGTCATGATTTGTTTTGCACAGTCAAGTGTGGTTTTGAACATCCTGGGTGAAGTCACTACTTTAAAGATAATACCTGCCTTTTATGGGGGCAAAATTTGTTTCCTCCTTTCAGCTCCCTGCATTGTTTACTTGCCTTTCAGATGAGATCGTTACCTAATGATTGCGTTCTGTGTCTTTCTCTGGAGACTCCAGCCCAGGGAATAGTTCCCTTATCAGCATAGTGCAATTGCTATGGAGACGGTCGGTCTGCTGCTGGTGTGAGGAGTGCTGGGGATTTATAACCCGCTCATCATCTGCCTTTTTCATTCTGTGTTTGCTAAATGTGGCAACTTTAATTTCCTTCCCGTTCTAGAAATACTTTTTTTTTTTTTTTTCAGAAAACTCTGACTAGATCCTTTCTATATGCTGTGTAAACAAGCCTTATAACAGGCTGTCTCTATTGTTTTGTCTAAACATACACCTCATCCCCTCCGTCTGTCCTGCTTCTCTCATCACTGTTATCCAGCAATACATTCAATGCATTCAAAATACTATTGATTTCTTGTCTGACCTTCTGCAATAGCATCATCTGGAAGGATATCCTGTCAAAGGAAGCTCTTTACAAATGAAAGTGTCACAGCGATTGTGTCTTGAATATGAAATGCAAGATAGATGCATAAGTATTCCGTTGGTGTAGCTTATTCCATAAATCTAGGACATAATAGACAAAATAAAATTGGAGGAGAAAATGGGTGTGCCCAGTTTTCAGTGAAGCAGGATTTCAGCAGCCCTGTATCCAAGCACACAATTTGCTCTGTGTTTTACAGGCAGGAGGTTGTTCTTGTCCAAGGAATGAAAATCTAAAGATTCACTCTGGGAGAATCCTGATGGATTCTCCTCAACCTGAGGAGCGTTCTTGGGTGCACAAGGTCCCACGGTCTGACCGAGCCCACCTTTCCTAGTCTGCTCCAGTGAAATGCAGCAATGAAAAATCAATTCACATTCTTCACATTAATAATATAAAACATCATCAAGCCATTAGTAATAGGGCAAAAAACTATTTTGTGTGAAACACTTTTATAGAGGTTGTGGTGCTTGGTTTTAAATTATTCTTCTTTTGTGCTTTAAGCTTGAAAACATTATCTTCTCCACTAGTTGCCCATGCTCTTCCATGCCTCGTTTTGTTTTGGTCTGGGGCCTGAATTAGCCTGCCTTTTTGTTTTTTTGATGTATTTATCCTGTTTCCTTGTTTCTCTGCCAGAAAGATTAATAGTGCCTACGCTGTTTTCGCAAGAGGAATGGCTCGTAAAACTTTATAGGGCTAAAATATTCTAGCTTTCCACAGAAAAGGGAAAAACCTGTTTGTGCAGCAGTGTTGGATGTAACCATCCTGCACCTTGAGCAACGTGTGCAGCATTCAGTGGCTCACAGAGTCTCTCCCCAGACTCTAATGAGAGTAGATTCAATTTCTGGCATGAGTGCCTTGCCTGTCCCTCTCCACTGAACTGCAGCGTACTTGTAATTGCAATGCTCTGATGGTACTGAAGACAATATTCCTCGGAGAAAATGATTTTGAAAGAAAATGTGTAGGGAGAACATCCTGTCTGGTATGAATAGGCAACATCTGCAAATTGGTGTATGCACTTTAATTTTGGCTGTGACAAGGCAGGAGGTGAATATCATTTTAAATGGAGCTGTCTTGCTTCTTGTCCTGATGCTCTCACAGTTCATTATGGGGAAGGGAGAGTTGATAAGGCAGTTGGATATCTGGATATAAGAAGAGACATTTAATTGCCAGTAGGCTTTAGGCTGAAAGTCGGATTTTTTTCCTCCTTATTTACACTTCTGTTAATCCATGGAGCTAATCCCAACTATAGAGGGCTTGAGTGAAAGGAGTTCAGTGCTTTTAATGGCAGCCATTTGAGCTGTTGCTGCGTTTCTAACCCTGGAGGTCATTTTTCTAACAGCGATGGCCATCCTTCCACACCGACTTTTGCTCATCATTTCTGTGCACAGCAGTTGCCTGCCTTGCACAGATGGATACAGCCCTTCTTTGCTTTGCTGAGTCCCTCTCAGCAGCTCTGAAGGACCATCCTAGGATGTCCATGTTCTGGGCAAACCTCTCTCTTGGATTATAATGCATGCATTGTGTGACTGCAGGAGAAGCTGTGCCTGAAGATGAACAGATCAGCGCAAAGGACCAGAAGAACCTGGAGCCTTGTGATAACACGCCAATTATTGACAACATCACACCAGTTGTTGCCAGCATCTCGACAGAGGAGAAGCAGAAATACGATGAGGAGATTGCCAGTCTCTACAGACAGTTGGATGATAAGGTGGGACTGTTTGGTTTGACTCCATTTGCTGGGTGTGAATGGAAAACTAAGCCAAAATCAGTGGGTTTCTCTCTGTATTTCCTGAGCACCATGAACTGGAAAATGTCCCAAAGTTCAAAATACAATCACTGCATAAAAACAAGTCTTGTCCTGTCATGCTGGAGCATGTCCAAAGAANCAGCTATCTGCCTCTGTGCCTCTACACATAGAGTTTCAGGGCAAGTTTGCCTTTAATTTTAAGGGCTCAGTACAGGCTTTTCAGCGCTCCTTCTCTTCAGTGTTTTCTGTAAAATCCCTGAGCTACCTATACCATCATCTTGGAGTCACAGGTGAAAGAGGACAGAAGAGATGCTGTATTGTAATTATTTTTTTATGTTTAGGGTATACTAGAACTTTAAGGAAGATATGTAACTGTCCCTTGGATCTCTTTTGTTCATGTTGTTCTAGCTGTGAACGCTGCCTGGAGTGCAGGTGGATTTTTTATTTATTTATTTGCACAGCTTGAAATACATCATTGACACTTAAAGCTATCAGCAGTGTATTTACCGAGCACTTGCCATTAATAGCTTTGGCTTGTGTGAAGATAAGAAGTGGGGGAAAAAAAGACAGAAGAAAACCATTGACCATTACAGATGAGAACAGCTGGTACTTGATAGCTGTATTTGCTATCAGAAATCAATCTATTAGCCTGCTTGTCAGTGAAACACAGAATATCAATTGTCTCTGGTAGGGTAAAAAGCAACCATTTATCTTGGAGTTCCTTTAGAGAAGAGATCCATCACAAGCCCAGGGATGGACAGGGTCAGGGGCTGGGCTTGGTGGGCCTCCTGTGGCGTTTTGGAGGAAGGACTCATGCAATAGAGTCCATCATTGATTCTCTTCTGTATTTAAGATCAGTTCCTACCCCTGAGGATGCAACAAGGAGGTTGACATGCCAGGAAAATCAGATGCCTGGCTGTGCATTACCTGGAGTATTTTCTTCTAGGGCTGTGATAGAGGAGGGAAATACAAAATTCTGCAGCTGAGATGTCAAAGTTCTGTATTGTGGTTTGAGCTTCCTCTTCCATTAATGCAGTGCAAATCTAGCTGTAAATTGTAGTTGGTTAATAAATCTGCTCTTCAGCTGCAATTTGGGGACAGAGTAAGAAAGAGAGTATGTGTAGGTATTTGTACATCTATAAAACATCATATGTGCTGACAAAGTCTCCTGCAGGTTATAAGGTGCAACTCTGACCACATCAGTGCCTTGTTTACCATCAGAGGCACCTCTACGTAGGTATATACTAGAGGCACCTGCATGCATACACTGCATTTACTATGGAGCTCTGTGTATGGATATTTTTCTCTCTTCTCACCCCTCTCAAACGTGCACAAGGTTTGCTGTGACATTATTCCCCCTTCTTTTCTAGAAAGGGGAAATAAAAGTGACCAAACAAGAACTGTGAAAAGGAACTAAAAATCTCCAACTCTGTTTCATTGCAGGATGATGAAATCAACCAGCAGAGCCAGTTGGCAGAAAAACTAAAGCAACAAATGTTGGATCAAGAGGAGGTAAAAAAAATATTTAAAAAAACCCAAACAAACCAAACTCAACAGCAACAAAAAACCACCACCCCAAAAACCCACATACACAAACACCAAACAAAAATCCCCTCTCAGATTATTAGAGTTGAGATACTCGTGTGAAAAACATGCTAAATAATTAGACATTTAAAGAAATCTATATATTTATGCTTCTGCAGTGTTAAATATACTGTGCAAATTCCAGATTCACAATTATAAGCAGACTCATCAAGGAAAACCTCTGCAGATATTTTGATTATCTCAGCATTTATTATTGGAGCTGTGTCCAGAATAGTTTCAGTTACTTATTAAACAGCAGGGAGTCCTGTTAGGGGAACAAGTTTTCTGGAGCATAAAAGTAGTAAGAAATTAAAAAAATCTCTATTCTACACCTGGGCCTAATCTTGGGCTGGAGCTGGCCCTAGAAATGTCACATCAAGCCCTCCATAGGTTTCCTTGAATAAAACAAGTGCAATGTAGCTGNCAAACTCCCCCTTGCATTTTGCTTATGAGCCCTTTGTTTAGTTATTCTGTCACAATTGTTGTCCATATTAAGTGTCTAAAATTCAATAGGGAAGAGAAACCTGTGTGACAGCTGGATTTAAATTTCAAATTTTGTAAAATCCTCAGAAGAGCATTAAGCCTTGATAACTCCTTTTAATAGCATAGCATCCTGCTGGGAAGTGATACTGCAAATCCCAGGGTAGGAGTGTGGACAGTGTTTTTCATTTCAAACATGGTTTTCAGTATGTCTGTATTCTTCCAGGTATTCAGATGCTATGGACTGTAGGTAGTTACAGATTTGACACATTATAAAAACTACCCTTGGTAATAAGTTACTGATGTTCACTACTTTGATACTGAGAGAAATCCGTGAGACTGAAAAATTGATTATTGGTACTGCCTCAGACTTGCTTTAAAATCTTGGATTGCTCATTTTAAACATTTTATTTCATTATTTCTGTCCATAAAATGGATATTTGTTATTTTTAAGATGGGGAAAATGATCACTAAACTGGCAGTCAAATCATTTCCTTGTCTGTTATTTTTTTATGAGAGGTTTTAAAGATGCAAAATCTGGAAATAACACCAAATCACCAAGTTCCCCAAATATTGCTGTGATATTTTGTAGAAGATTTCTGGTTTTCAAGGTGTGGGAAACTGGAGAAGGACCACTCAGACCAAGAATATAGCCCTAGTGTGGGGTGTCCAAAACATGGGTCTCTCTTTGCCCGAAGCTGTGCCATGATTCTCTCAGAGCGTGCCTCTCCCAGCTGCCCAAGCCACTTCAGCTGGAGTACAGCATTATGCTGCCTGCTTTTTTGGGATGTAAAACCTCTCTTGTAACTGAAAAATTATTCTGTCGGTGTCTCAATTCTTATCCACGCCCTCAGAAAGGCTTAGCTCCCAAGGTTTAGCTCCTTAACAGGACAGAACAATGTATGAAAATGTCTGTGACTCATCACTCATGATTTACCTGCCACCTTCAGGGACTTATCCTCACTGCAGGAATTACCAGCTTTATTTTACTCCATGATTAAGCTCTTGGCACAGCTTTCTTTTGATTACTCTCTATTGCTTGCTACCCATGGCCATGGCTATACAAATGTCCAGAATTTTATGCATTCTCAGCAAGGTTAATTTCTGATGCACGTTGTTTACACCATCTCACTTCTCTCATCTTATATCAGTGTTCTCATGTAAAGCTTATGTTCCCCTCACGGTTTTTCTTGTGTCTTGTTTTTTGTGTGATATGCATTCCTTTCTTGGTGTTAGACATTTGGCAGCGTGCTGTATGCTGGCTTATTCCCCCCATTCATTGTGTTCCATAATCCATATTACATCTGGAAGATGAACCGAGTTTTCAGGGGCCTCTAATCCCTGCCTTACAGACCCCTTTTAGCACATGTTCTAGTCTAGCTTTGCTGACTTACTGAAATCTCTGCAGCTGGTGTTGCTGGTTCATCTGTGAAGCTTGTCCATCTCCTGCCTCTGAAACCTGATGTGATATTTTGGTTTTCTTCTTGAAGGAAATTGAATTAATTTTTCAAGGTTTTGTCTTCCACACATAAGCTTCACCTGCGTGGTGGGAGCAATGTACCTGTTCTCCCTTAGAGCCCTGATGAGCTCCGTGATATATTAGCTGCAGAGCAGCTGCCTCAGTCCGCTTCCCCCTAATTAACCAGAGTACTTTTTTTCTGCTTGATTAAGCTAGCAAGTTAATTATAAATCTAAAGCATGCCACAGATGGCATTGTGCTGATACGGGTATCTTTTAGTACCTTTTCACTGCTGGCTGTTTTTTAGGATGTGTGTTTTGGGGGGGATTCTGAATCTTCATGTGGTCTGTGAACGGTTCCACCAAGTGCTGCATCCATTGTCTCCTTCCCTTTGTTTGCAACCAATAGATACAATGTGTTATTAATAGCTTTTTAAGATCTTGGTATATTTTTCCACGTTATATCAACAACCACCTTCTGGGGAGCTGTGTTTATGCTCTAGGTGATACATAACACTTCCCTTTACTTGAAGTCACAGTAATATTCACACAGAAAATTTCTTAAGTAAATGTAAATAATAGTTCCATCTGTGTTTAGTAGAAAGATTATTTTAAGCTATTTCGTTGTTTAAATATTTACATGCCATCTGGCTTTGGCAATTCAGTGGGTTTTTCCGTAACGTGAGTGCACTTCTGAGGCTGCAGTATTACCAGTGAGATAAATTTCCCTTACATCTGAATCCTCTCTCCGCCACTTTGGGCACGTGCCAGTGTCTGAAGCTGCCTGGTTGGTTTCCTATTTTCCATTAGCACTCTGAGCCAAAAAAAGCAATGTCTTCTCTGACATTCTCCTTTTAGGTGGTCTGTTCTAGAGAGAGGTTTCTGTTTCGCTTGGGGTTTCGCTTCTTCGTGGTCTGGGAGCCACTGGACAGTGGTGGAACAAGTCAGGAGAAGTCCTCCCAGCACACTTCAGTAGTGTGGGTTTTGTTCTCCAGTCCAAGAAAGCTGCAGTAGAGTAATATTATACTAATCCTACATAGGGAGGCTTGGGAATAAGTGAGTTCTGTGCATGAATGTCCAAACCTTGCTGTTAGGATGAGCACAAATGCCTTCTTGTTTCTCATGCACTGGTTTTATATGTTAATTGTTCTATATTTTATGTTCTTAAGCAATGTTAAGTCCTGATTTTGTTATTATTCTCAAAAGTACAATATCAACAGTAAATGTTAGATGCCACCTTTTCTTTATCTTCACGTCCTTCTGCAATATATGACAGCTGCTGGCTCTGGTTTTGTGCTAAGAACCCAATAGCTGAATTTTCAAAATTTTAAAATCTGAATGAAGGTGGAGTGGAGCAAGGGCAAGGGAGGCGACCATGTAAGACATCACTCTCACCATCAGCACTGTCACTGAAACATCAGCATCTCTTTTAGTACCATCCAAAGAGTAAATTTAATGAGTTTTACAAATACTCGCTAGTATGTGTGAAGTCTCTGTTTTATTCTTCAGTTAATATTTTGCCTCAGCAAATATGAGCAGCTAATCTGTCTTCAGCATCATGCTTCAAGAGATGGCTAAGAATAATCATCATAGGTTTGCTTATCAAAATGTTTCTCTAATGCCACAAGACCTTTGAAAATGCCTCAGAGAGCCCTTTTTTTGGTTCAGTTCAAGCTGTGAGCTTGTGTTCAAACATTTTACTTTGAGGTATTTTCTGGTCCTAGCTGCAGCATTGGATTGAGGGCAGAGCATTTATCTGGAGCTATGATACTGTTTAAAATAAGTTTCTGCCTCAGTCTTTTGTCATAATAGGATTTGATTAAGAGTTTTCATTGAAGTTCAGAGCCTTTTTTGCTTCCTTCAAGTACATTTATGCTGAATGTGATACTGTTTCTGGTAGAGTAGCAGGATTTCTTCTCTCCTCCTTTCTCTCTCTTGGACACACTTTCTTTCTCTGTCTGTTTTTGCCCTTTTTAATGTTGTCTTTTGATTGAATTCTTAGGTGACTTAATGCTTCTGTGATATCTGGTTTCCAGCTTTTGGCCTCCACCAGGAGGGATTATGAAAAGATTCAAGAGGAGCTGACCCGCCTTCAGATTGAGAACGAAGCGGCCAAAGATGAAGTGAAAGAGGTCCTTCAAGCCCTTGAAGAATTAGCTGTCAATTATGACCAGAAATCCCAGGAAGTGGAGGACAAAACAAGGACCAACGAGCAGCTGGCTGATGAGCTGGCACAGAAGAGTGTAAGAGCAAGCGGTTTATTGTGCTGGTTTCCTCCCAGTCCCCTAAACTCTGCACCTCCCCTAAAGATTCCCAGAGGGGTTCCCAGGTAGCTGCCAGCCTGGGCCATTTCAGGAATCGTTCAGCTACTGCTGCCAAGCACGTTATTATGCAGTTTAAAAATTGGAGTAGCAGGGAAGCTGCTAAAAGATCCATATTTGCTGATGCTACCCTCTCTTCTATCTTAATTAAACAATAAAATTAAGGTAATTCAGACACTGCTTTATGACAGCTGATGGCAGATTGTGGCTCTCTTGCAACTTCTGTGTTTTGCGCACCAGAGCGCAGCTGAACTGGATGTGGGAACTGGCCATCCTGTGTTTTGGTTATTTAAAAACTGGATTATGCCAAAAAAGATGTGAAAAGCTGCTTTATGCAAATCATGGCATTTTGTGTTTCTCTGGACTCTGTGCTGTGAGGCAGGGATTTCATGTAGAGTTCAGGGAATCTCAGGGAAGGAATCAAGAAAAAATCAGCTTTTTTCAGCTGATGTGTACTGATCTTAAGGAAGAAATCTGTTATGTTCCTTAATTCATTATACAAACAGAGGAAGCTGTTGTTAACAGGCCTGTTTTCATGGAAGACTTCGTTACCCACTTCAGTGAAACAGATTACTATGAAATCCATTTGAAAAAAATTGAATTTTATATCCTTCTATACCTGCTTCTCTGTGATTAACCTTCTTTGACATGTATTATGCAAATAAGATTCTTAGCGGATTTGCTACGTTTAATAGATCTAAAGTAGCCTTGTTAGCAAGTGAGTTGTGAAAGTGGATTATCCTACCTGAAAGGAGGTTGGAATGAGGTGGGGGTTGGTCTCTCCTCCCAAGGAACAAGTGATAGGACAAGAGAAGACAGCCTCTAGTTGCTCCAGGGGAGCTTTAGGTTGGAGATGAGGAACAATTTCTTCCCCAAAAGGGTTGTCAAGGCCTGGCTCAGGCTGCTCAGGGTAGTGGTGGAGTCCTCATCCCTGGAGGGGTTTCAAAGCTGTGGAGATGTGGTGCTGAGGGCCATGGTTTAGTGGTGACCTGGCAGTACTGGGTTAATGGTTGGACTTGATGATCTGAAAGGTCTCTTCCAACCAAAACAATTCTATGGAAAGGTGGAATTGTACAGGTCAGTATGTTGGGCCAGTAAGGCATCTTCTGGAAAATAAAAGATGATACCATATAGCCTAGGTAACACAGAAGAACTGATGCCCAGTCTGTGGAGGGGAGGATAATTTCTGCTTTTAAACCTTTTCAGAGTGCCCTGACAGCGACCCAGAGGGAGCTGGGCCAGTTACAGGAGCTCAGTAACCATCAGAAGAAGAGAGCTACTGAAATTTTGAACTTGCTGCTTAAGGACCTGGGAGAGATTGGAGGAATCATTGGTACTAATGATGTTAAAACAGTAAGTTGGGTGTCTTTATTGCTTCCCACCCCGGCACCTCCTGCAGTATGGAAATACTTGACATGTAATATGTGTAGCACAGTGGTCCTTCTGCCAGGACACTGCTATTGAAACCCTGGCTAGAGCACCCAGTGAATCACTGAAGAGCTCTTTGTCTGGGTCAGAGGTAGTCAGTGTCTGTGCACATAATTACCATTTTTATTCCTAGCCAGACTAATGCAGCCCATCTGTGTGTGGATGCATTTATCAATGGAGAGGCACCAAGTTCCCTCCAAAACAATACACATGGAGCATTGCTCCTTCGTTAGCTGGCATGACCCAGTATTCCCAGAATCTGAAGAATCTCCAGTGGTGAGATTTGGCTTCTGGGTAACTACCTTTTTCGTTTGAAGTTTGTCCTAAAACTGTTGTGTAGCTGAAGGTGAGGAGCACTCAAAACCAGAGAGGTCTGTGCTGATGGCTCTCCAGGGTATGCAAGTGAGAAGATCTTCATGGACGCTGTGGTTTGCTGCATTCTTGTGTTCTTTACCTTTAAACAGTGACTGACTTCATCACAGAGCTTTTGTGTGAGTTTCTGAACACAAGATGCTTTAAAATCACTGATTTCCAACTGGTAAATTTATGCTAGATAAATAAATAAATACATGACAGTAAGACCAACTTAACTTTTATGAGTTGACCAATGACCTTTATAGAGGAAAAATTGCAGAGGATCATTTTCCTCTGAAGTAAGAAGGTAAGAATGGGAGTGATGGTAGTTGAAGTAGCAGAAAACTTGGCATCTGAACATGCCTGGAGATGGTGCAAATCTTGGCCAGCTTTGCTTTGAAATTTGCTTTCTCTCTGGCTCTTGGGTTTGCAGGTACAGTAGAGGAGGTAGCTACTCACTTTGTCACACTTCTCCTGTTGTAGATGAGCAACATGCTAAGCCTCAGAGGAGATATTTGTACACACAGTCATTGCAAAATGGCACAATGGAAACTTTTAATGGCATGGAAAATCTTCCTGGTGATGTTAATGCCATCTTAGAATCGTAGAATCATTTTATCTGTCTATTTAAAACCACATGAAAAAGAGGAAAAAAAGAACCTGGATCAGAAATTAATTTTCAAGATGTATGTAAACTCCTTGCAGCTCACTCCATCTTCTTGCTTTTTGTTCACTGCTCAGTTTTTAAGTACTCAGCTTTCCTGAACATTCAAAGCTCAAAGCGAGTATGTGGCTGGAAGCTTTGAGCTGACTCTGAGAGTTGTTGATATCCTGCTAAAGCCCCCTTAGATCAACAGATGTTCCAGCCTGCTCTTACTGCAGAGGACGCGGTTCCTGTTGTCTGATGTAGTTATGCGGATGCCAGGACCACAAGACCAGACTTTGCTAGATGTTACAGCAACCTCTGGTGGCCATTGTAATAGAAACTGTAAGAGGAAATCTTTGAAAATGGAGGCAGAGGCTGTTTGATACTAATTTTTATAGTAACTAAGATGTCAGCATTTTACAGGACAGCTGTCAGTATAAATAAGGCCAGATTAAGAAGCTTTTAGAAGAATAATCTCAAATTTGTTGGCAATTAGTATCTTCTCAAAGGGTGCCTAATTTCAGACCAGACCAAGAGTTTTGGAAGCACTCACATTTTTTAGGTTGTTGGGGGACGATACAGCACATGTTACCTTCATCTTGTTGGTGCTGGAAAGAAGGTGAAGAGCAGATGAAGTTGCCAGCCATATGCTCACTGAAGGAGAACCTTCCCAGCTCCTCAGTGAGTTACATGAATTTAAGTAGTTAAAGAAAAATGATGAAGAGAAAGATGTACAAATAAAAGGCACCACATTAAGCCAGGGAAGGAAGTGATGTATCAATAGAATGATACCAGTATTTAGAGAGTGAGCGATTACTTTTCTCGTGCCAGGTGAGATTTCCAGACCTACGTCTGTGTTACAGCTCCTTATAGATGAAGCACAACCCTTCAAGAGGATACTTCTTTAAGGAGTACTTTGAAAATGCTTTCTTTCAGCTTTTAGCTTGAAAGAAGGAAAATTTCCTGTGCTGGTGACCAAAATATGCTCTTGCCGTGATGCTTGATTATTTTAGATGTTGAATCACAAAACAGATGAAGTACAATGTAAGCACAAGCCTTAATTTCTCACTTTTGAGGCTTGTCAGTGAAGATTGTAAGAAACAAAGTGGTATAACATATTTAAAGGTGACCTGAAGGTCTGTGGGTACTCCTTGAGGGCTGCTGTGCTTTTACAGTGGCTTCCTAGCTCTGGACAAGAGTTTCACAGCAGGAAGAAACTCTTTAGTTGTGTTGACTTACGTGTAAGAACCACACCTTCAAGATTGCAATCTTCTGTGTGTTTAGTTAGCAGATGTGAACGGGGTGATTGAGGAGGAGTTCACCATGGCACGCCTTTACATCAGCAAGATGAAGTCTGAGGTGAAGTCTCTGGTGAACCGCAGCAAGCAGTTGGAGAGTGCCCAGATCGACTCCAACAGGAAGATGAACGCCAGCGAGAGGGAGCTTGCCGCTTGCCAGCTCCTCATTTCACAAGTATGTTTGCTCCTTCTTTGTCCTTTTGCAGCAAGGTTTGATGACTTTCTCAGCCTCCTTCCTCATGAAATGTGTGTGCGAGGAGCAAGAAATGAGGCTTCAGGGAGCAGAGTGGTGTTTTTCTTGTCTGTTTTGTTGTTTCTTCTCTCTTGTCCCATTCCTCCCCCTCAATGTTTTTCAGCACATTCTGCAGCAAAATCCTGTCCTGCTGTAGATCTCAAAATGTGTTCTGTGGCATAATACTGAAAATCCTCCTTGGAGTGATTTCCTTAGTGTGAATTTGTATCTTGTACCTTCACTTTAAAAGCAATCTGAGAGAATAAGCAGTGGTTGTATGGTTCCCTAGCAAAGATTTGGTGGTCCCCCTGTATCTGGCCTTTTAGTTTGCTACCCAGAGCTAGGCAGCAAGATATAAAATAGTACATTGTGGAAAAGATTGCGCTATGAGATAGAAGTCCAGATGGTAGGAAGGCTTCACAGTGGGTGGCAGTTGCAAGCAGTGATGTTTGCTGCATCCTGCTGCAGGAGAGGGGCTGACTTCTCTGACGTGTTCTACTGCTTTGAAGTGGACATGTGAAGGGACAGAGACGATCCAGTTGACTGTTTCATTTGCTACCAGTTAGTCTAAGAAAACACGGAGCCTCTTGTCCTTCAGAAGGTTGTCTTTATTAAGTTCTACTTAATAAAGCTGTAGCTGGAGGTGTGTTTCTTAGTACTACTGGGAGTAGTACTACTGGATTCATAAGACTCAGAATGATTTGGGTTGGAAGGGACCTTAAAGATCATCTAGTTCCAACCCCCCTGCTATAAGCAGGGACACCTCCCACTAGATCAAGTTGCTCAAATCCCTGTTCAACCTGGCTTTGAACACATCCAGCGATGGAGCATCCACAATTTCCCTGAGAAACCTGTTGCATTGCTTCACAACCCTCACAGTGAAGAATTTATTCCTTATATCTAATAAAAATATCCATTCTTCCGGTTTAAAGCCATTACCTGTCGTCCTATCACTACACGGCCTTTTAAAAAGCCTGTCCCCATCTTTCTTGTAGATCCCCTTTAAGTTCTGAAAGGCCTCTATAAGGTTTCCTTGGAGCCTTCTCCAGGTTGAACAACCCCAACTCTCTCAGCCTGGCCTCACAGCAGAGAAGTTGCAGCCATCTCCATGGATTTCTCTGGACCCTCTTGAGCAGGTCCATGTTTTTCTTACACTGGGAACCCCAGAGCTGGACACAGTCCTGATGGTATTGATTGTCCAAAAATTAAGTAAAGTTTATTAAGTAAAATCAAGTAAAACCTATACTTTTCATCCTGTCTTAAAGTAGACCCTGGCCTGGCATGGCCACATAAGGAAATCATCCTGCCAACCTGTGCTGCTCCCTTTCCTGGGAACTTGCGTTAGTAAAGCAGGTTAAGACTTGGCTGGCAAAGCAGCTGTACACATGCTTCTGCTGGCAGGAAAGGAGCAGGAACATGGAGCTTGGAATAAAGGTCTTGGCAGTGGGTGGTGGGACAGTCTCTTTCAGCTGTGGTGTTGGCCTACGCTGAGCTGGTGAAGGAGTGAGCAGAAGGAAGCCTTTGTGGGGTTGGTGTTTGTCCTCTTATGCTGTAGTCACACTGGTATCACAGAGACCTTCAATGCTTGGAGCTTGTCACAAGCATGACCTAACTGTTGTCCTCAGTACCTATTTACAGACAGGATACTGGAGGTTTAGGATTTGAGTTCCTGCTGACGATTACTCCTCTCAAAGTCTGATCTTTATAGCAGCACCAACCCAGAGGTCTCAACCCCTGTCTGCTGAGTTAAACTTTAAGAACAGTGAACCACAAGTGCTTCAGTGTCATTATTAATAGGATATAATAATTTCCAAATAGTGTTTTGATTTTATCCCAAATTAGGAAATTCAAATTCCATTTTTGATGTTTTTTTATTCCCTATGTTCTTCACTATTTTCTATTTAAACATAAGCCCTTCTAGTTCACAAGGATGTTAGCAAGAAACAAATCATCAGGATGGCTGGGGAAGGTTGATCTGAGCTTCTGTAGGTTGAAACGTCCCAGAAGCCCAGTGTCCAGGTGGTTTGAGAAAGCTGCTGCTGTTTGTTCAACACCAACTCATGAGCTTCCAATGATGTTTTGGAATTATTACCTGAACTGTTCAGTAGATGTCTTGGGCTACTAAGTGTGACCTTTAAAAACACAGACTGTTTTGATCTGTTAGCTCCTTCTCAGATCTTTTCCTGTATTTTCTCCTAGTCACCTAGGAGATGTGGAGAGCTTTCTATTTTTCCTTGTCTATGTAGGACTGTACCTGAATTCCTAGGTAACAACAACATCTCATTGCTATTCCCTTTGTCTTTAAAGCATGAAGCAAAGATCAAGTCCCTTACAGACTACATGCAAAATATGGAGCAGAAGAGAAGACAGCTGGAAGAGTCACAGGACTCTCTCAACGAAGAACTTGCCAAGTTGCGCGCTCAAGGTACACCATTGGGTCTTGTGATCATCATTTCTTTTACCAGTTCTATCTTAGAAAATTCGATATTGGCTGAAGTTTCATATGTACAGCAGTTGTACAACATTTTATTGTATTTTGTGGAATTTTCATTCCATCTCCTGATCTTCCTGCCCTACTTAAAAGAAATATCCTGGTTCTGGAGGCACCATTTCCCAGCAGAAAGTGGAAGGGGACAAGGAGGTTTTTGATAAGTAGAGTTACAAGGAGATAACAGTAGGTTGCAAAGGTGCTGGACGGGCTGAAAACAATGTGGCCTGTTGGAACAGGGGGTTTAGGTAGTATGGTCACAGCTTGGGTTCTGCAGAGTGTAGCTGTTTCTGCCCCTCCAAAGCTGTCTCCCCTGGTCCTGCTGCCCCCTGCAAGAAGAGGAACTGTTGGGTTTTTTTTCAAATGACTGGACACAGCACATCCTGGAACCATGTGTTTAATTCTTGACTGTCTCCAACTTTCAACAGAAAAAATGCACGAAGTCAGTTTCAAGGACAAAGAAAAGGAGCATCTGACTCGGCTTCAGGATGCGGAGGAGATGAAGGTAGTATGGTGTGCTGCAATTTTAGAGGACATTTCTCAGTGAGATTGTTCATTAAGCTGATAATTAGGGTTTAATTTTGTCTTCCTGTACACTTTGTGTGCTTTTCAAAAACACTTCCAGCCTCTGTCAGAATTGCCAGCCTCTGTTAGAAACCCTGACCTCGTGTAATTGAGTGACCTTTGCAATGTGAAATTAGAGAACTTGCTAGCGTTGAGGCTGTTGACCAGATGATGGAAAAAGTGAGTTATAATCTGAGCATCTGAGATGAATGCATCTTCTGAGACCAGTTTGTAAGGTGAACTAACTTCAAAGGGTTGAGAGGTTCAGTGGATGTGTTTGCTGAGTTGGAGATGCATGGGATCCTCAAATCACATGAACAGAGAATTGAAATATAAGACCAACTACATTGTGTCTATTGTCGAGAACAATTTTGTTATATATGACTTAAAAATTATATTGATTCACCTCTATGTTACTATTAGTAGTGAATCATGCTACTGGGGTTAATATAATTAAAGTGCTAAAATATTTTATGAGGCCACTTTCCCAAATAATTTGGCAAGAATTCTGTCTGTCTCACAGAAATAATGGCGACATATAAACCTGTTTTCTGGTGTTTCGTTCTTCCTTTGGAATGCAAAACATTGGTAGGCAATAATGTGCAAGTTGTTTCTGATGGGCTTGAAAATTGCAGAAAAGGAAAAACACAATTTTACAAGGATAGTGATAGAGTTTTGTCACCTCCATTATAAAAAGTTAATTATTAAGGGTTGTACAGTTATTCCTTACAACTGGAAGAACAAAAGCAAATCTTTTATTAGTAATTTAAAGAGATGCATTGAATTTTTCTTACCACTTGAGGTAATCCTAGAATTTAAATAACAGGGCTGTGGACAAGCAATCCTCAGAGTGGAGGAGGGTGTTTCAGGTTTTACTTCTATCCCAGGTATAGCTGTACACATATTTTCTTGGTGAAATAATGGAGAACTGGTAAAAACAGTATCATTCTTGGCACTAAGACCCTGGCTTTCACATGCAGTAGTTTTTGCAAGAAAATGAGTAGAAATCGGTGTACATCTGTTGCTAAAAACTGTCAGAATTAAATGGATGAGTAGATGGCATTTTGTAATCCTAAAAAGATATACGAGGCTGATTCCTGAATTAACCTGATTTGATAAGCTTCACTCAATCCAGACAGATGGGTTGATGTCACTGACAGGTAAGAAGGAAGCTAGGCTGCGTGTTACTCGGCTTGTTTCATGCATGGCTCTGGTTTTTGCTTTCTGCAGAAGGCACTGGAGCAGCAGATGGAGAGTCACAGGGAAGCCCACCAGAAGCAGCTGTCCAGGCTGAGGGATGAAATTGAAGAGAAGCAGAAAATAATTGATGAAATCAGAGAGTATGTTCACACACTCCATCTCTGTTCCTGTCCTCTCCTGTGCCACTGTAGGGATGTTTGGGGGGTGGTTTTGTTAATTTTAATTGATGTCTATATTTTTCATCGTCTTGCAGAAGGTAGTGGCCTTACATGCAGAAGCCAACCCTCTAATTATTTTGCATGGTGGATTATAGTGCCTAGTTCTTTATTCTGGAGCTTTAACAAGTCCATAAAATTATAGAGAGGAAAACAAAGAATAATGTTACAACGGTAGGTCAGTAGGTAAGAGAAGCTTGGAGGAGAACACATTTTAAAAGATAAAGGTTTTGAGAACTTCTTATAGCAATGAGTCCTGCCACAGGCTTTCTGAGAGTTTGGGTGACTCAAATGTGACCCATTTTCACACCCTGAATATTTCTTCCTGACACAGCAATGTAGCTCTGTTAGTCAGATACTCCAGTACTTGAAAAATGGAGTTCTTTGCTCCTGTACTACTCTTTTTGTCAGTGCTCATAAAATCTAGACAATCCCAATGTAGCATTCATTCTTTCATCATATGAATTGTGTGGCCAAAGACTAATAATAGGGAAATGAGAAACATGAAGTAGGGGGACAGAAAGATCACAACAGTGTGTCCCCTCTAAGATAAAGGAAGCAAGCAACTGAATTTAATTCCCCAATATGTGTAAATACTGTTCTTCAGCATCTTTAGGCTTAATTTCTTTCAGAATTTTCCAGTAGAGAGTTACAGCTTTATTATCTCTGTCTAAGCCCATTTTGTTCATGGAGATTTACCCACCCTTGTTTACGGTGTTCAGGACTGAGCTGCACTGACTTTTTGTTTCTCATTCTAGTATGAATCAGAAGCTGCAACTGGAACAAGAGAAACTGAGTGCTGATTATGATAAATTAAAAATTGAGGATGAGGAAAGAGAAATGAAACTGGAAAAGCTCATGTAAGTCAACAGTTTTCTCATCTGGTGTCCTTGAATATAGTGTCTCTTGATGTGTCCACAGAAAATGTGCTAGTGAGAGGCACCTGTGTTGAAATATTCACACTGAAAATACCATTTCAGTAACAAAGCCAACATGTAGTACTACTAAGTGATTACCAGTTGCTCCATATTTTTGTATCTTGGTCTTTTCAGTAGTGGGTTTGATACTTGCCGAAAAAGATTTTTTTACAGCTCTGATTTTATGGAATTTCATAGCCAGTGTTAAATCCCATTCCTTAATCTACAGAAAAATGAGCAAGAAAGAAGTTGGAGGTTTGGGTTGGGTTTGGGATTGCTTTGGGGTTTTTTGTTTTGTTTTGTTTGAGTTTGATTTTTAAGTTATAAATCAGATGTCTGAGTAAAAGCCTTTCCTGAAAATGAGATATAAAAATTTCATGTGAACACAAAAAGTGGAGATGGTGGCTCAGCCATTCCCTATGAGAAGGCGGCATATTTGGGACAGTTGAAACCATAATTACAGATGCAGAGAGATGTACAATTTGCTCACATCTGCAGATGTTCTACTTAAACTGAATATTGATTGATTCTCTTCCGTTTTATATGACAGCAATGTTTTTGATTTGTGTTTAATGTTGTGACCTCTCTAGACTGCTTAATGATAAAAGGGAACAAGCAAGAGAAGATCTTAAGGGGCTGGAGGAAACAGTGGTATGTATTAATTACACTTGATTGAGTTTTTTCCTCTAGGTTTTCATGTGTCCCTGCCCATGGCAGGGGGTTGGAACTAGGTGATCTTTAAGGTCCCTTCCAACCCAAACCATTCTATGATTATCAAACACTTGTGTCTGCGTCCAAGGAAATGACCCAATTTGTATCACAATAGGCCAAATTTGTGCATTTCACTAAAATAATGGAATTGAATTTTTAAATTTAAGATTAAATACTATTAGTTTTGCCTCTATAAGCTGTCACTGATAAATCTACTGGTACTCTTTGTTTACTTGTTCCTTCAAATCACCTGGAATAACCAGAGCACTGAGTAGTGTAGCTACAGTTAGGTGAGTGATATGTACCTGCCTCTGATGTGACCAGCATAACAGCTTATGGAGAAACACGATCTTGTGCAAGCAATGTTTAAAATGCAGTCTGTGAGGCATGACTTCAGTTGGGAAGCTGTTGTTGCACGGTTTTGTTGGAAGCTATGTTTTTATCTGTAAAATACACAAGTTTTCTGAAAGATCTCAGAAGCTGGTCAAAACCATAGCTGGTTTAGGAGCATCACACAGAGATTTTTGCTACTGTTCACATGGTTACTAACTCAGAACCATAATCTTCTCCTCTGTGTGGTGCTTTAAAAATAAAGATTATAGTGGCCTCAGGATCATTTGCAGTTTATTACTTAAGCTGAACTATCAAGTCCTTTCAGCGTTGGCTCCTGATGGCTCCCCCAGACATAAGCCTTGTTAAAATAAATGCATGCGAGGGAGAGATCCAGCCTTTCTGCTATGAACTGTGCTTGTCAGATGCTTGTAGAGCTTGACTTGATTCACCCTGTAGGCCGAATGAGTAAGGCAGCTGGAAATCAGAGGTAGGCAGTATGATTCCATCAGCTTGCAGGAACCCAGATGGTATTTTTTTAAAATTTTTGAATAAACATCTTTGAACCATCTTACATGAAAATTTTATTCACCTTGTTAGAGTTTTAATAATCACTGCAGCAGGATCTAAAAATCAAGCATAGCAAATTACATGAGCCATAAAAGGCCAAATGGTTGCTCATCTCCACCCACTAGTATGGGGAGGCATCAGGATCTGTGGGCATTGTGTATCATTTAGATGATTACATTGAGGAGGAAGGGACGAAGAACAGTTTTGGTGGGACCACAGCTGCTGCTTTTCTTTGACTCATTCTCCTTCCCAGTGCTGGGGTGCTGAATAAGCAAAACAAGGGGTCCCATGGGAGGGAGTTATGGGGTGGTGGTCTGGAGGTGTCTGCACTGCAGCTGTGTTTGACTTAGAGTGGCACATGGTGCCTCTTCTGGGTACCACACCCCTCTTAAAACATAAATAAGCTGTGCTTGGAATGTCTAGTTTCTAGTACTTCATGAAGGAAGCTTCTGGTTTTTTGATTCTAATTGGTTCTGCCTTTTTCTTTTGATTAATAGAATTGTTTAGGTTGGAAGTGACCAAGTCCAACTGCTAACCCAGCACTATTGAGAGATAAAGATAAATAATTCAAATTCAAAAGCTTGTAGTCATGGTGGAGCTTATTAAGCGATTCATTTAAATTCCATTCTGTGAGTAGATGAGCATAAAATGGAAAAGCTAAGATTGCTCTTGTTGTTTTTGGAAAGACAGTTCTCTTCAGGGTGGCTTTGGTGTAGTGTGGGGTTGGGGTGAACAGTCTATCCATATAGTTTCCTTTCCTGCATGTGGATTAGTGCTTCCCTCCTCCTGGGAGTAGGTGCAGGGTTGCCACTTCTTGTATCACACCTTCAGTCTGGAGTAAGGCTGAACCCTGAGAAGTGGATGGACATAAAAAAAAACTAAGGAAGCCTGGGTTTTTGCCAAAACTTAAAAAGCACTTAAACATCTTAAGTGCCTGTGAGGAAGCATTCAGAGAGCAATGGAGAGTGAATCCAGAGGTCTTCATGTCACTAGATGCATGTAGCCGTGGCCAATTTGTGAGATTTCAGCTTTCTGCTGTTGTTTCCCCACACCCTAAGACAGAGTCAACATATTTTCAGAAGTAGCTTTGGTGTGGTGAGCACCTTGGGAGGTGGAAGACCCCTTCAGTGGGGAACAGTGTGGGCACCATCCTTCTGTGAACTGCACATACCTGCAGGCATGTGCATCTCTATAAGAAAATCACAATAAAGTCATATTATTAACATAAATCTGAGGAGAATTTTTACACCTGAGTATCTATGTGTTACTGGTTTGTGTTTTTAATTATTATTTTGATTCCAGGCAAGAGAACTTCAGACTCTTCATAACCTGCGCAAACTGTTTGTCCAGGATCTTACCACCCGTGTTAAAAAAGTAAGACTCTTAAACCCAATCCTCATCTTTTCTGCAGTATTCTTGTGATTTGCTGGAAGCCTTTATTTTTATTGCATGTTGGTACAAAATGGGATATTGTCTTTTTAAATAACAGTGAACAATAAGATTAAAACTGTTCTGATGATTATTATCTTTTATTTAGTCTTAATTTCTTAAGGACCAGTCTTGGTGGTTAAGTGAAATTCCATTCCAAAATTCTCCAAGGTGGTATTATGCAATATAATATGCACTGAATGCTGGGGCTCTTACTTTCCAGGAGCTTGTGACTAGTCAGCCTTTTCCTGGCAAAATTATCATTTGACAGAAATTAATGTATTTTCAACCTTTGAAGAAGAGTCAGAAGCTGCATAAATAGTCACAAGCTTTGCAATACTTCTCAGTCCTTTAGAGTAGCTTTGGGGGAGAGTTTTTATGCTTTTTTTAAGGATGAAAACCCATATTACATAAACAATGTCTCCCAGGAATGGGAAAAGGGTATTTGTCCACCAAAATCTTTGGTATTACTATTCAGGATTTCTCCATAGTTGTTCAGTAAGATTAATTTATTTTTTGTGTAGTGGGGAATGTGGCTCTTAAATATAACATGAAATGGTAAAATTAGTTCTGTTTAATTTGGGTCTCTGGAAGACTCTGAGCTTCCTTTTGAGTTTCTGCCTGGCTTTGCTGAATGCTGCAACTCTCTGTGCAGAGCGTTGAACTTGACAGTGATGACGGAGGTGGAAGTGCTGCACAGAAGCAGAAAATTTCCTTTCTTGAGAACAACCTGGAACAGCTTACAAAGGTTCACAAACAGGTAGGGGCTCCGCTTCCTTCTTCCCTCCTTCCCTGGGCCTGTTGGAGTGAGTCCAGAGGAAGCCAAGAAAATGACCAGGGGGCTGTGACACCTCTGCTGTGAGGACAGGCTGGGAGAGTTGGGGTTGTTCAGCCTGGAGAAGAGAAGGCTCCAGGGAGACCTTCTCATGGCCTTCCAGTATCTGAAGGGGGCCTATCAGAAAAGACATGGAGGGACTTTTAGAGTAGTGATAGGACAAAGGGTGGTGGCTTTAAACTGAAAGAGTGTAGATTTATATTAGATATAAGGAAGAAGTTCTTCACTATGAGGGTGGTGAGACACTGGCACAGGTTGCCCAGAGAAGTTGTGGGTGCCCCATCCCTGGAAGTGTTCAAGGCCAGGCAGCATGAGGCTTGGAGCAACCTGGTCTAGTGGGAGGTGTCCCTGCCCATGGCAGAGGGTTTGGAACTAGATGGTCTTTCTTTGAAAATAGACTCCAGCAGTTTTGTCAAGACTAATTGTCACTGCAGTGGTGTAATGCATAAAACCCAGAGTAAAGTGAGGGGTTTATTACCTTCTGTGCTAATAGCTGGTTTCTAGATGGATTGTGTATCCCCAGTTGTGACTTGGGGTCTAAAGCTTCTTAGTGGCACCCTTGGAGGTGACTTGAGTGAAGTCAACCAGCAGAGTATGAAAGCAAATATATTAGAGTCTTTCTGTGCAGTGCAGAGGCTGATGTTGCCCTGGGATGCTGAGGCTTGTCATTTCTGGGCATGTTCATTTCTGTCTCCTCCCTCTTTCGTGGAGTCCTCCTTTTGTTTGGAATTCTGCTGTTCAAAGAGACAAGGGCTATGGAGAGCCCTTCACACTAGGTACCCACCATGCAAACTTGGTATGGAGCGGATGTATAATAGGCAACTATTTTAGGTATATATCAAGGAAAGAGCCCTACCCTGTGTTTACTGGAAGTGTGTCTGTATCGGTGTGTGTATATGTCTAGGTAGAACCTCATTAGATAAAACTGGATGATTTCTGCCAATAACGCTTTCACCCTCTTGTCAGACATTGGTATTTCTGAGCTGTGTCTCACTGTTCAGAGCACAAAACAGCTTCTGATTTCATTTTTCAATAGTGACATAACATTCTCCAGTGCAGTTTTCTAAAGCTGTTATTAGTGAGACACAGTGCTCACCGAAATTTCCTTTATTTATTCCTGTGGAAGTGCCAAAAGGCCAAGCAGTGCCGGATTGTGACAAGTGTCCGCTAAGGTTCAGTATGTTGCAATTCCCAGGGAACAGATGGTTTAAAGACCTAGTTTCTAAATGTGGAAATCGGGACATGTTAGGAGTGTTTTTCCTTTTACTCTTTTGCCTTTTTTGCTCTCAGTTTATGCATCTGCTGAGTTTTCAGATACAGATTTTTATAGCTCTCATTAGCATGTATTTCCTCAAACCCAACCAGGAGTCCACATCTCAAAAGAAACTTAAAGGGAAAAAATGACATTGGACTTGATCTGAATATGATATCACTCTGCTCTTATTTCATATCGTAACTATTTCGTAGGACAAGGGTTCAACACTTGCAGAAAAAGCACATTGTGACAACTTTTGCTAAGCTTTGTGTTTTCCTTCTGGCATTCAGCCTTGACTAGCAGGTGTAAAACATTTGGACTGTCAAACAACATGTGAATATTCGTACATGCTGTTGCTTTACTGTATTATTAATGTGGTATTTAAACCACTTGACTCCAGAAATGGGAGGATCACTTCTTTGGAACAGTTTTCTGTTGACTTCTAGTAGTGGTATAATCTGTTTGGTAGAAATTGTACTGCATTTCCCAACTGTTTGCATAAAAAAATCAATCCTCTCTCTTGGCTGTTGTTACATGTCATGATAGATGTTATTCTGATAAGTGATAAACCTTGCTCAGGTTCACAAGGAAGTGCATGAATTCAGAGTTAAAATCACAGAATCATGAATTCTGAGTTGCATATAGTCATCACATTTATAGCTACAGGGCTTAAGTGATGTCTTAGCCATGCTCAAGGTATTAAAATTTCCAATTTTCCCAGATGCTTGTGCAGGAAACAAGTAGGCAACCATGTCATAACCACGGGAGATGATGAATTTTTAAGCGTTATTGTTTTGAAATAATAAGATGATCAAGTATTTATGAAATGCTGGACATTTCTGTGTTCTGAAGAAATGCAGAGTTTCTGCCACAGTTGCTCTTAAAGCCTAGGAAGGCAGTTATGGTATTAGAGTGGCCTGCAGTAGCAGGCATTGTCCTGGAGCCTTCACCCTCCAGAATGACATCTCTGCAATTTTGTTGAATGAAATAAACTTTCTCATAGCATATTTTTGCCATTTCTTTTCTTGCAGTTGGTACGTGATAATGCAGATCTTCGTTGTGAGCTTCCTAAGCTGGAAAAACGACTTCGCGCTACGGCAGAGAGAGTTAAGGCCCTGGAGAGCGCACTGAAGGAGGCCAAGGAGAACGCCATGCGAGACCGCAAACGGTACCAGCAGGAGGTAGATCGCATTAAGGAGGCTGTGAGAGCCAAAAACATGGCACGGAGAGCACACTCTGCTCAAATTGGTAAGGACATGGAGCTAAAGGGTTGGCGGTTGCTCACATACTTCATGGTTGGTCTGTTTGCTCATGTTTAAATAGAGAGAGCTTTGAAAGCAGCAGTCCAGGGCCAACCATGGGGTCTGCTTCTCCTCTGCTGCACAGGAATCTTCAAAGACTTCACTTTTTAATAGAATCTGCCCTGCCTAAAGTTAAAGTGCCTCTGCTATTTAACTCAGTAAATAAATGGCATAGTGGGTCCTGTGTGCCCTTCTAGTGACCTGAAAACTTGTCTCTTTAAATTAGTCTCTCACTTTCTTCCTCCTCCCCCACTCACTTTCCTTCTGCTTTCACTCTTTCCTTGCCTTTCCAGACCTTGTCCCTTCTCTCTCTTCCCCTGATTACTCCTTGTGATTTAATTTGAACTGTGTAGAGCCAAAAATCTTCCTATATAATTCAGATGCACGATGTATCTTTGTGGTGCAATCTGAATGCGCGTGTACAATCAAATGGTGTTTAAGACAGGGCAATTTTTGAAATGATTTTGGGATTTCTGAAATAGAAGGATAATATTGTGGATGATGATGCTAATGCTGGTGTCTTAAAATCCTGAGAGGGAATTAGGAGCGCAGTTATTTCCTGCTGTACCCTACCTCTTGTAGAAAGCCATTGACAACTTTGCTTCAGCATCCTCTGGAATGGTGCAAATAGTCAAATTGCACATAGAAAGTATATCGTGATCCATCAAGTGGGTCCAGACTTCACTCTGTTGTATGGACAGTCCCTCATCTTTGCAGAGCTGAGGGGCATGCGTGGAATGGTTCTGTCACAAGCAGAAAATGGATATGTTTGTTGTTGGCCGAGGAGAGGGTACTCGTGTTCCGCAGAGCTCGATCACGGACTGCTCTGCCAAGCTCGGCTCCTTGTTTGGAAACAGTGAGGTTTGTACTGGAGGAGAAGGTGAGGTAGAAGACCTTGTGTGAGAGCTAAATGTTTTCTTTGTTTTCCCACTTCTACTCTGCAGCCAAGCCCATCCGCCCTGGTCATTACCCAGCGTCTTCTCCAACGGCTGTCCATGCCATCCGAGGGGGAGGGATGTCAAACTCCAGCTACTACCACAACACCAAATAGATGAGAAGTAAGGCCAAAGTAACTTACTCATCTGTTCTTTCACCTGCTTTTCTTATATTTGTCTTGCTTTTAGAAGACCTGCAGTATTTTTTTTTTTCTCATTTTAGTAGGAGTCGTTTGCTGATAATTTAACTGTGAAAATTAGTAATTTAAGTGAGGAGTGCCTTGTTAGAATGCTTTGCAAGCTGCTGCTGAATGTTTATGTTTTAATCACTTATCACTCTAAACTTTTTTTAATAAACTAAAATGCTCTGGTAAATCTGTACTGAAATTCACACATAGAGGTGTGAAAGTCAAGCAGTAAAAATAGAGTTCTAGAGGTTCCTTCTGCCAGTATAATTTTCTGTAACATGAATATGATTCCGCATTGTGATATTCCAGTGTGGGACAGGGGTAGAGCAGTCACAAGTGGCCACAGCACAGAGCTCTCCAAATTTGGCAGACTTTCCTTTTGTTTCTTTTGCTTTACACTCTTACTCTGCTCTGTTCAGGAAAAAAATGTAAATATTTTACTTTAATTGTAAGGGCTTGAGGGTTTCTCCTAAGCAAAAATCTCACCTTGGAAAGAAGAGCAGCATATTCCCATGAGACAGCTTCACGTACCCTACTCTCCCATTTGTTTCTTTAAACGCTCATTATTTCTGAGGTATTTTACACCTGCTGTTAGTTTAGATGATAACTTCATGTCACAGACATACCAAGAGTTGCATGGTAGTGAGTAGCTGTGAAAAGCAGCCACTGGAGTGCTAAATTGTCCCTCTGAGTTTGTTTTTTTTCCCTCCTTGAGGATTAATGCTGTCTTATGACTCTCTTCTAATAGTATGTTGTTTCCTTTAGGCTCTCGGCATTCTTGGGCATTTTTTCTTCTTTCTTTCTTTTCTTTGGAGAATGTTTCATGTCATGCATGCAAACCATCCATCACGTCGCACTCAAGCTGTGTTGTGTGGATTGTTTCTGTTCATTGTGTTTTCTGTGAGCTCTGTAGCTGCAAGCAACATATTTTCCCTGAGGATGAATTAGGGCAAGTCTTTGCTGGGTGTTTTTTGTGCATTAGTTCCTTCTGAACTGAAATTGGTTTCTCCTTCTCTCAAGCTCTGTCTGTCTACTTCATTGCATTTCCATCTCTGAAAGAGCAAAGGGAAGAGAGTGGGATACAGAGGCATGTAAAATATTTCCAAACATATATCATAACAGCTGCTCTGTGGGGAAAAAACTGCTACCTGCCTAAAAAAAGCTGCTATCTGTTGGATGGGGATCTGAGCAACCTGCTCTAGTTGCAGATGTCCCTGCTCACTATAGGGGAGTTGGAACTAGATGACCTTCAAGGTCCTTTCCAACCCAAACCAGTCTATGATTCTATGATTCTGAACTGAGTATGCCTTCAATATACCATCTGCTGTGAAATTGTTAGGCTCAAACAGGCCACACATTAGGTATAGGCACATATCAAGTGAACAACTGTAGATTCATAAAATTATTAACAAAATAAGTACACTTAAAACTAGATGGGTGTATAACAAGGTAGGAGGGATGCATCCCCAGCAGTGTGGGCAGCAGGGCAAGGGAGTGGTTTCTGCCCCTCTGCTCCATCCTGGGAAGACCCCCCTGCAGTGCTGAGGCCAGCTCTGGAGTCCTCAGCGCAGGAGAGACATGGACCTGTTGGAGCAGGGCCAGAGGAGGCCACAGCAATGATGCAAGGGCTGGCACCCCTCTGCTGTGAGGCCAGGCTGAGAGAGTTGGGGTTGTTCAGCCTGGAGAAGAGAAAGCTCCGGGGAGACCTTTTTGCAGCCATCCAGTATCTGAGGGAGTCTTTTCCAACCAAAATGATTCTATGATTCTATAGCCTACTGAAACTATTCAAGCACCTTGTACTGGGATCTGTCTTCGTGAAATGCTCAGTGCAAACAGGCTGTTGTCTTTATGTCCCTTATCCTAAAGTTTCTGATATGTTCCCAGCACCTCCCCATCCTTGAGCAAGATGAATAACTATATTTAATCTGGCCAGACCAGGGTTAAACTCGCTAACAAGATGCATAAATTAATAACCATCATGGTTTCCTTTAAGGTGTTCATAAAGATGTGAGTTAGGAACTAACCACAGTTTCCACCATTAATTTAGGGTAAATTTAAAAACACCGATGCATCAGTATGTATGTATGTATGTATTTATTTATTTATAGAACCTTATCTTAAACATGGACAAGGGGGTTTTTTAATAACTATATAGGAAAATGCATCATTGAGGAGAATATCTTTCTTTGCAAGGCTGATTTTGTATTAGCTAATTTAAAAATGAGGGACATTTAATTCCCTCCATGGTGCTTTCTCTATGGCTCATGGGAAATGTGGCTGGAAAAAATTCAAACCCAAGAGATTTTAAAAGTCTGTATGTCCAATGTTTTATAATCAACTTTAAATCACCTTTGAACTTAATCACATGCCTTGAACTTTGCTTCTGGATCAAATCACAATTAAATTAGTGAGAAAGATGCCTGTATAATGTGCATATATGTTATGTAAAATTATATAGTGTGGTTTAGAATATATTAATCTGATATTGTATATAAAATATTATATACAATATTTCTGTAAACACATTTTTTATATATGTGTGTATATATATCAGGAAAGCACCTCTCTGTCAGGAAACATATAGAACAGAAGGATGTCCCTGTTCACTGCAGGGGGTTGGTCTAGATGACCTTTAAAGGTCCCTCCCACCCAAACCAGTCTATGATTGCCTTGGATTTGTATTTTTTTATTTCTTTATTTTATAAGAAGTTTTCAAACCCAACTGCAGTTACTTCCTTTACTCATCATGTAAGATGCGCACACATCTGCTTTTCGGCATATCCAAGTGCCAACCAGTGGAGAGAAAAATCATGTTAAAAGAGCAGATTGATAAAAGGGAAAAGAAGTTAGCCCTTCAGGTTGTTGAGGGATGTATTTAGGCCAGACCTAAGGCCATGCTACAGGTGACAAAGAATGAACTTCATCAAGAGAATTGTTTCATCACAACTGTGCCAATTTGTGGGCTGGAAACTTTAAAGATCTGACAAAATTCTTCTCTGAGACTTAGTAACCTGGGCCCTGGTCTCATGAATTGTTAAAATGATGCTTTCTGTGACTGGTGTTGGGGGCTCTTTGGTTGCTGTTTATCGTGTTTCTGTGAACTGTGGGTATCCACTGATTTGCATATCTGCTTTCTAATCTCCAACATCCACTAATTACCATTACCTTTCTTGCTTTCTTTTGACAGGTCAATTCCACTTAGCATGTTAAGGACTGTCATTAAGTCACTAGTTTCTTTTTTTCCCCCCTCTTCAACCCGATCCACGTCCTGTTCATCCTGCGCTTCCTACAGCCATCTGCAATGCACTGGCCCCAGGTCTTTTGAGCTTCGTAGGATCTCCACATGTACAGAAGTGTTCAGCTCAACTCTTCTACAGATACTTGTACAATGTATTTAACATAACCATCTAAGTAACAATAGGAAGTCTGCCACTCAGAATCTCTCACTGACTGCGTTTGACCCCTTGGCGCTGTTTAGGTTGGGGCTTCTACACTCAGATTGATGCTTTTTCGAAGTCCTCTGTTGCAGCAGTAAATCCTGACTTCTGGCATCAAAGAATTAATTATTCAATGACCAAGTGCCATCAAAGGCAGGTGATTGTGCTCTGTCATGACTGATTTACTGTATAATATACATATTATTTTATATTTTTAGGGGACGAAAATGTGCTGCTATATGCTTTAATTTTACTGCTTACATTTTCAGAAGTAAATTTCCCCAAAGAACTATTTGTAATATCCTGATAAAAATCTTTGGACTGTATAAAATAACCTTTATTGCAGTACCTGGTAAAGATCGAACGGGATGCAGAGAAATCTGTTAGTATAGCTCTAGGTTTTGAAGTTTGGTAGTTACATGAATATATCTGTGTGACCTATCTTAAATCTAAGATCTGATCTGCTTGTAGTTCTCCCTACGGTGGTGGGTTTTCCTGGAGTGCGATGTGTTTGTAAGCGTTGTTCTTTATGGAATTTTGAAGGCTTTCAGAATGCTGTGGAAATCTTGTCTTGGAAGAGCTGACAAGCATCCCCCCCCTCCTTTCTTTCCCCTTTCCGCACGCCTTCGGCAAGCCCTGATCTGTTCACACTGGAATTCAGACATGGGAGCGAATAGTCCCCTACCAGAACAAAGAAACAAACAAAATAACCCCCCCAAACCCCAGCCCCTACCATAAAAAAATGAGAGAGAGAATCTAAAAGAAGGTGAGAGTTGTCTACTCGAGCTGTCCTTTGCAGACCAAATTTGGGAATACGTTTGTTTTCAGAGGTGAAGAGCATATTGCAAGGGGAAAAGAATGTCTTTGTAAGGTACAACGTGCAGATCGTCCTGCAGCTGGTATGCTGTGCGCACGGAGGCGGGGACGAGCTCACTCGCCTGTCTTGGATCTCCCTTTCGTGCCAGACAGAAAGTTTCCGTCTTCTCAGCAAGGGGGCACTGGAATCGTGCTGGAATTCATCCCTTCGGCAGCAGACCCTACCGCTCCTCCTCCCTGCCTACCGCTTCTGGGCCATGCACACGTCTCCTCGCTCCGATGTAAACGCCACGTCTTCATGAAGCGCGGACCCTCGGAAGGTTATGGCCGAGCATAGCCCTCTGGTGTTATTTTGCAGATGTTTGCTCTTATTTAATTTGAGAGAGATTTATTTTTTTTTTTAACTTTCTGAACATGTTTGTTAGTAGACGTAGAACTATTTAGTTCATGTAGAGCGTTTTGAAAGATTGTGAATTGACTTAAGATATTTTTTTTTTCTACTGAATTTATTTAGGTCGTTGCAAAGTAAGTTGGACTTAATTTAACTGTTTGGTTTTTTTTTAATGTTGCACTATTCCGGGGAGCATTTTGCTAAAAATATTTAATGAAGTTGCAGATTTGCATGTATTTAATTTATTTTGTATTTTCCAAAGTTTTATATTTTCTTTATGTGCATGTGCACTGCCAGAAAAACGAACTGTGAACTTGCCATATGCAATCTTTAATAAAACGACTCATTCAGAACCACTCTGTGCTATCTTATCAGCTGTCCAGAGCTGAAATTTCTACTATGAATTCACGATCCTCTTGTTTGGGTGTGAAAATGGTGGTCTTGGAAAAGATACCAAACTGAATTGCTGCCAGAGATTTTGTATTGTAGTAAAACCTTTGTTCTGTCTCTTGAATTTGAAGTTCAGGAAATATATTGTAGATGCAGCATTAGCTTAAAAAAAAATAAACATCTTGAGTTCCTTGCAGCATCGCCCTTCGTTACGTGCGGCGGTTTGGAGAGCTTCCTTCAGCTCGAGGATGAAGTTAACTTTGACATCTCTTCATGGTGCTAGTGCTGATCAGCCAGTCAGTTCATCTAGCTCAAATGATGGAAGCGGCTCCAAGTTAACTTTTACCTCCAACCTGCAGAAAGGCTTTTGAGAACCGAAATCATGCCTTAGGTCAAAATTCTCAAAATGCCGAAGATATTTATTTGATTGGAAATTATTGTCAATTGAACTTACTCTGCTTCTATGTAGACACTTGCTTTCTTAGCCTGTTTTAATTAGGCAACTTCAGTTTGTATCGTAGATTGTATATTCAACTTTTGTACCATTTTTAAGTCTTACACATTTTATATCTAGAAATGAAACTCATTGGTCTGCTCTGCAGACCTCAGAACCTGTCTTCTGCTATTTCCACCACTCGACGCTATTATCACTTTCTTTGTGCTCTGAATGTTGTGTTATATTTATTCTAGGCTCATTTTAAGGTTGTGATTTGTACAGAGCAAATTCAATTTCACATCTAAAATGTCGTGCATGGGACAAATTTTGGTGGAAATACCGTTCACAAGTGGAAGAAGTACTTCAGATGGAACTATTGTTCTTTTTGCTAGTAATTAAAAAGTATTTCTTGCTCTCTTGAGCTCCTCTTAGTGATATGTTCAAATATCTTGTGTTTGTCCTTGAGTTCATGTTTCATTGACTTGTTTTCTCAAAAGGAAAGTTTTACACCTGGAAAGATCTTGGCTGATGCATTTTTAAGTTTGTATTTAACTCAACAAGGGTAAGAGTGGATTATCCTGAATATACTGAAAACTAAAAACCCTTTACTACAATAATTTCTGCCTACAGAACCTTATGAATAACTTAAATTTCGTTTTATAAAGCCCAATGGACTGCAATGCATATTTGCCTGAAATCTTGATAAATAAATCTTGGGAATAAACAAAATTTTAAGATGAACTTTGTTGTATTTTAAGAAATGAGTATTTAAACCAAATGATGATGAAGGCCCAAAAGGAAAAGGCATGCTGAGATTTCTGTTATTGGAGGAGAAAGGCCTTGTGTAAACACGAGTGAAGGACATCTCAATTGGGAATGGAAGGCAACCAAAAATATCAGTTGGCAGGATAATCTCAATCTACCCTTGCTTTGATTATGGTCTTCACTGTGCCTGTCCGAAGTGGGAAGTGCACTGGAGAACACTCGCAGTGCAGGACGGACACCGCTCCACCAGTTCCTTGCTCGCTCTCACAATCGCGTCCATTGAAACACTTTTCATTGTGGGAGAGCCACGGGGGTTGAGGCATTCTGTAGATTTATACATGTCTAGTTTGTAAAGTGTGTAACGTGTACTGCAGATGTGTATTCTCTGGGCTCTATGTATCTTTACAGTAGTGTTCAATTTAGGAAAAAAAATTAATGGTGGACACGTTTTGCTGGTAACAAGGGGAAATTTTTTGCCATTGCATCAAATGATGCTGAAATGTATTAAACTCTTGATAGCAGACCTGAACCCTCCTTCCCCCATCCCATGGAGATAAGTCTTTTATCTTCATTCTAAAATTCTCTGAGATGGATGGATACACTGGCAGACTGCATGATGTATCATTCGAAAACCGTTACAGTGGAAAATAAAATTGAACTAAACTTTGTGGTGTGAGTGTTGTGTGACACGTTACAGACAGTGCCTGTCCAGCAGCACCACCCCTGAGAGTGTACCCGAGTCCACAGCAGAGATACTCTCTGGATTTTAGCATTTTCTCAAAATCTGTAGAAAGTAATTAGAAGGCTTGGGTGACTCGCTGGGAAATGAACACAGGATTATTTATTTTTTTATAAATAAGTGCACCTTCTCTACTCCCTCCCCATGGAAATATTCCTCCTTCCTACCCTTTTTCAGCAGCCTTGAGGATGACAGTGGGGGACTCTTCCACACACCCTCTTCATGCGTTTCCATTTTTATAAGAATGTTATTCCTGCCTCCTTGCCACCTCCCATAAGTCATCCTCGGGAGCTTTATAAACAGGCTATTTTCAATAATTATTACATTTCTCAGTTATGTCATTACTTTTCTACTTAGTAGTGCAACTTTCTGGCACTCCAGAAGTTCTGTAGAAATGGATTGCTGAGAGAGCTGCATTTGTTCAGCCTGGAGGAGAGAAGGCTGAAGGGGGGCTTACAAGAAAGCAAGGGAGGGACTTTCTACAAGGGCTTGTAGTGATGAGGGGTGATGGCTTCAAACTGAAAGAGAGGAGATTTAGATTAGAAATTAGGAAGTAATTTATCACTCTGAGGTGATGAGGCACTGGTACAGGTTGCCCAGAGAAGCTGTGGATGCCCCATCACTGGAAATGTTCAAGGCCGGGTTGGATGAGGCTCTGAGCAACCTGGTCTAGTTGGAGGTGTCCCTGCCCATGGCAGGGGGATTGTAACTAGATCATCTTTAAGGTATTTTCCAACTCAAACCATTCTATGATTTTTGCTGCTGAGCAAATTTCTAATGAGGACTAAATAATGTTTCATCATTACTTATGTATGCTTGTGCTGCTCTCACATGGGGCCTGCTAGGAACCCAGAACCATCAGAAATCGGAGCGATGCTTTATCAGTGTTCTTGCTGGCGATGGGTGGTCGGTGGTGGACGAGGGCCAGTGTGGCAAGTATGGGTCTCAAAGAGCTAGGTAAATGCCACCGAGCAGCTAAGCTAAGCTAGGTGCACTAACTACATGGATGTACTAATACAACCAGACTGATTAACCCGGTGTTTAGTAGGACAGGCCACTGTCCTAGCAGGCTTAGACATGAGTCTGTTAAAATGTGGAGTATATTATTTCTAAATCAGAATGAACTTTTCATCCTGCTGCTGTCGGTGCACAGGAGGTACTTCCTCATGCTGAGAAGCTGCAAAGCTGCTGCCTGAGGGACGAAGATCTTCAGCTCCATTAGGAAGGAAGAGGTTTTCATAGAATTGTTTAGGTTGGAAAAGAATTTTTAAGCTCAGTGATCTTTCCAATGTAGATGGTTTATATTGAGGAGAGCAGCCAGGGAATCCCAAGTGTTCCCCACTAGCCCTGCAGAGGAAGGCAAATGCTACATGGTGCCATGCCACAGAGATTTTTCCATGAGTTAAAAAGATGCACCCTTTAAGATCTTTTAGATAAAGCTTGTGCCTGGAGGACAAACTCAATTACAGAGCAGACTGTTTGCAAGTGTATCCCTACAATTTCGTTCTCAGAATGTGGAATTGCGTCAGTTAATTAACTCTATCAAAACAACACAAATTATTGTATCCATTTCCAAGATCCAGCTTACACCAGAGTATGGTGAAAAAACAAAGGATGGGGGTTTGCATCCCTGGAAAAATACTCACTGCAAATCTGCTATTGTTGATGAAAATACTTCTTAGCTAAAACTTAAATACTTTACATTTCTCTTCCAGCAGAGCTGAACTCAATGGAGACTCTGTTTACCCTAAAATGAGTTTTTCAGTAGTTTTGGCTTAAGATAGCTGGTGGTCACACTTTATCAGCTCATATTCGTAAGCTGCTGATACCTCAGCCAGGCTGATGCCTGGCCCCATCAGCCAGTCCTGGAGCAAAAAAGTTTTGGTGGCCATCTCCATGTCAAGGAGGCATCTACAGTCCCACCAGGTTAAGGATGGTTTTAGGAACTGCTGAACATCAAGCCGGTTCCTCGGGTTAGCGCTGGCAGCCCATCCTGCTCCTGCAGGCTCCTGGATTGTCAGATTGGAAGAGTGTAGATTTAGATAACAAATTAGAAAGTTCTTCACCATGAGGGTGGTGAGACACTGGCACAGGGTGCCCAGAGAAGCAGTGGATGCTCCATCACTGGATGTGTTCAAGACCAGGTTGAATGAACCTGGTCTAGTGGGAGGTGTCCCTGCCCATGGCAAGGGGGTTGGAACTAGATGATCTTTAAGGTCTCTTCCAACCTAAACCATTCTCTGATTTTCCTTCATATTCGCGTGAAAACACTGCTTTGTCATCTACAACCTGAGATGCCCACCACCTAAGCACTGTTGATTCACAGCGAGGGACACAGACCGAGCTCCTCGTCTGGAAAGCCCTTGTCCCACAGCCAGGCGCCCTGTCACACACCACCCTCCCACCTGCTCCACCGTGCGGCTTAAAGGCCGAGGGGCCGGGTAGGACCGTGACTCTCTTCCGCGACGGGTGGCCCCACCGCCCTGCCTCAGGTGCCCGTCCCGGGGCGGGCCGCGCCTCAGCCCGCGGCGGGCGGGCAGCGGGGGTGTCCGAGCTTCGCTCCCCGCCCCGGCCCCACCCCCGCCGGGCAGCCGGCACCGCCCGCCTCCCGCCGAGGTGCTCCCGCTGTCCTGGCCGCCTCCTCCTTCGCACGCCGAGCCCCGGGGACCGCCGGCACAGAGGGTGAGTTCCCCCACAACCCTTCCCGGGGGGCGAGGAGGGGAAGGGGCCGCGGCGCGCGGCCGCCGCCATCGCCTTCCCTCAGGTCGGAGAGGCGGGAAGGGGGGGCGGGGTCCCCGCCCCCCCGGCTCCCCCTCGGGGGGGGGCCNTGGGGGTTTGCATCCCTGGAAAAATACTCACTGCAAATCTGCTATTGTTGATGAAAATACTTCTTAGCTAAAACTTAAATACTTTACATTTCTCTTCCAGCAGAGCTGAACTCAATGGAGACTCTGTTTACCCTAAAATGAGTTTTTCAGTAGTTTTGGCTTAAGATAGCTGGTGGTCACACTTTATCAGCTCATATTCGTAAGCTGCTGATACCTCAGCCAGGCTGATGCCTGGCCCCATCAGCCAGTCCTGGAGCAAAAAAGTTTTGGTGGCCATCTCCATGTCAAGGAGGCATCTACAGTCCCACCAGGTTAAGGATGGTTTTAGGAACTGCTGAACATCAAGCCGGTTCCTCGGGTTAGCGCTGGCAGCCCATCCTGCTCCTGCAGGCTCCTGGATTGTCAGATTGGAAGAGTGTAGATTTAGATAACAAATTAGAAAGTTCTTCACCATGAGGGTGGTGAGACACTGGCACAGGGTGCCCAGAGAAGCAGTGGATGCTCCATCACTGGATGTGTTCAAGACCAGGTTGAATGAACCTGGTCTAGTGGGAGGTGTCCCTGCCCATGGCAAGGGGGTTGGAACTAGATGATCTTTAAGGTCTCTTCCAACCTAAACCATTCTCTGATTTTCCTTCATATTCGCGTGAAAACACTGCTTTGTCATCTACAACCTGAGATGCCCACCACCTAAGCACTGTTGATTCACAGCGAGGGACACAGACCGAGCTCCTCGTCTGGAAAGCCCTTGTCCCACAGCCAGGCGCCCTGTCACACACCACCCTCCCACCTGCTCCACCGTGCGGCTTAAAGGCCGAGGGGCCGGGTAGGACCGTGACTCTCTTCCGCGACGGGTGGCCCCACCGCCCTGCCTCAGGTGCCCGTCCCGGGGCGGGCCGCGCCTCAGCCCGCGGCGGGCGGGCAGCGGGGGTGTCCGAGCTTCGCTCCCCGCCCCGGCCCCACCCCCGGTGCCGGCCCCCGCCCCGNTCGGTGGGGTGCCGAGCCCCGCGGCCCCCGACCCCGCCGGGAACCAGGGATTCACTCTCCAGTCTCCCGGTTTGGCGAGGCAGAGACACTTTGCGGGAGGGAGCGAGACTGTGAGAAACGCGGAGCGTTCGGCGTCAGGTGCTTCAGTTCCAAAATGCAGAGCGTGTTTTATAGGGGTGTTGTAAAATTGGAGTTATTGCAACATTGCTCTTGGTGATTGTACCGCTGGGGAAAAAAAAAAAAAAGGTGCTTCGTTTTTCACAGACGTATCAGCAGACTCTTCACTCTTTAGAAGTAAGCACATTAGGCTTCACTGTACAAAATATTAAAATATCTACATAATGAAGCAAATACAAGTAAGTAAATAATGCAAGCAATTAAAAGAGACAAGCCACCCACCCTGGCTGTGCATAAGCAGGTGCCGGGCTCACGCCGGCAGGTTGCAGAGGGGCTGCCTGTTGTGTGGGGTTTCACCTGGGCTGCTTCTACATCTTTCCCATACACAAATACATGATCTTGTGTTGAAGGAGGCTGTGAAGTCCTTGGAATGCTGGTGGTGCTCATGTGGTGCTGAGGGCTTGGTTCTGTGCAAGGCCTATGGGTGCTCTGGTAACACGGTTAATGAAAACAGTCCTGGGGTTGATGAGTGTACACAGTTTGCGCGCATAGAACTGGCTTGCAAGACTCAGCTGGTTGATTCCTAAGGGCAATCTCAGGAAAATAGGTTCATATGGTTTCCAGTCTGTCAGAGGGTAATGCGGCTAGAGCCTGGAACCGCAGATGCAGAGATCAGAGCAATTGCAGAGAACCATTCACTGCAATCTTCATAAATACCATACTGGTAATCCCAGATGCTCAGATAATGAGTTTCCCTGCCTCAATAAACATGTTTCTGTTTAAAATAATAAAATATTAAATATTGAGATCACTGTTTCTCAGGTTGGTTTTGCATCTCTAAAGCTTTCAAGCTTCCTCTGTAACTATGACCCTCCTGATTGCGGCACCCGGCTCTGCCTCCTCAGATGAGATGGTAAGGAAAGGACAAAAAGCTAAAGGTTTACGATGACAAAGAACAAAGTCCTGCCTTGTGTTTGGGAACACATGCACCAATTGGGAGAATTTAAAGCTGAGAGAATACATCCTCATTTTGGTGCATCTGCATCACATCGCCAGTGCTGGTTGGTAACCTGACTGAGCAGAACAGTCCTGTAGGTGAATTCCAGAGCTAATTGTGGATGGATGTTTTATAGCATGGATGAAGGGAGTTGTCCTGTTTGTTACAGTGGGTATGGCTTGGTGATTCATCAATCTTTGCATGGTAATACTTTAGCTCTTCTAGTCAATCCACAAGTAACTTAGCTACCAATGTTGCTCTTTCTCATCATGCATTACTTGTTTTAAGTCAATGAGCACTGCCCAGTGTGATAACCGCAGCACTCTGTTCACAGCCAGTTGCATCCTCTCAATGACAACCCTTCCAGAGAGAATAATCTCAGGGCTGCTTGCCTTAGCCTGGTTTTGTCAGAGCCATATCTCCAACGCTTGACATCTGGCATTCTGGCTCTGTGATGTTAACCGTCAGGAGTCTGGTAAATCCTGTAATCAGCTTATATAGGATGGATCCCATGTGTTGATCCTTGAAATGCTTCTGATGAATTCTACCCTCTGGCTGGCACCAGGTGCTGGATGCTTTGTCTGGCAGAAAGAGAAGAGGGAGAGCATAGCCAAGGTGAGGGTAGATATGGTCTCTTTGTCAGGGAGGCGTGTAGTTGGCAAGTGCAAGGTGCTGCAGGGGAGAGAATCCATCTTACAAGAATGGGCACCTTTTCCTGCACCCTTGGGAACTCTGCAGAAGAGACACCTGTACCTTGCAAACTCATAGCTCGAGTCATGTCACACAGTCAGTTTATGGCAATCTCTTCTTGCTTTGTTTTCCCTATCTGTTCTCCCACAGCTGAAGCTTGGGCAAATGGGATGTTTCCTTTCATACTTGTCTAAGGACAAGTCATGTCAGTTGCAGAGAAGAGCCTTGTCTGAAATCAGGAGCTGCAAATTTAGATTACGAAACAGAAGTCACCATGACAGTTGTGCAGCAGCAGTACAGTAGCTCATACCCATCCCTGCCAGACACTTCCAGTGCATAGAATAGACTCATAGAATCGTTTTGGTTGGAAAAGACCTTTCAGATCATCTCGTCCAACCATTAACCCAGCTGCCAGGTCACCACTAAACCATGTCACTCAGCACCACATCTCCACTGCTTTGAAACCCCTCCAGGGATGGAGACTCCACCACTGCCCTGGGCAGCCTGGCACAGGCCTTAGCAACCATTTTGTGGAAGACATTTTTCCTAATATGCAACCTAAACCTCCCCTGGTGCAACGTGAGGCCATTTCCTCTTGTCCTATCACTTTTCTCCAGGGGGAAGAGACCAGCACCCATCTCTCTACAACCTCCTTTCAGGGAGTTGTCGAGAGCAAGAAGATCTCCTCTGACCCTCCTTTGCTCCAGGCTCAACAACCCCAGGTCTCTCAGTCACTGCTCACCAGACTTGTTCTCTTGATCCTTCCCCAGATTCATTGCCCTTCTCTGGACACACTCCAGCCCCTCAATGTCCTTCTTGGAGTGAGGGGCCCAAAACAGAACCTGAGATTCAAGGTGCGAGGTAGCAGATAAGGAACTCAACAGCAGAGGTGAGAAACAGAGCATTGCAACACCTTACATATTAAGGATGCTTAATGTCTCGCAAGGTAGTTGAAGAGTGAAGAATTTTCCAGGGCGCTCTGTCATTTCTCAGTCCAAATAGGCCCGAAGCCAAAAAAAAACCAGCCCACCTCCCCTCTACCTTACTAGTTTGAGCGATTCTTTAGAACAGAAGTCCTCCATCTTAAAACAAATTTTGCCACATGAGTTCTGATACTTCAGAAAATTCCCCCCTTTTTTTAAGTCTAAACTCCTCAGGGGTTTTTTTTTCCCTTTCTTCATACCCAGTAGCTGGATTTTGTGGATTCAAAGGAAAGGAATGCTTCAGTTATTTGCATGTGTGACTCAGGGCTGGTGGATGGGGTGCGTGTCTGGCAGCTCAGAGGTGGTGAGAAGACGTGTATGGTAGTGCCACGGCAGTAAACTTTGGGAGCAATTTTGGATTGCAGCTTTCCTTAGGGATTGAGTCCTGTTGTGTGATGCACGTGGTGATTTTCCATTCTTTGCTGTGAGAGTCTTTTAGCGTGAATAAGAAGCTTCATCTTCTAGAATGTGCGTGTGCTTTCAGCAGACATCCGATGACTGGGCAGGTTGTTCCAAGTGCCAGGTGAAGGCTCAGGATGACTGCCTGTGTTGGTTTTCTTGCTTGGAACCTAGTACCCGTGCGAAGCCAGTAGGCAAGACATGAGCTACGATCTGTTTTCACACTGAAACAGCACCACTGTAGCTACGCCAGCAAAGCGAGGTTGGGATTTCTTGCCCGAAGCTCGGGGCTTTTTGATGTACCCAGTTTGAACTGCAGGCTTTGGCGAGAAACCAAATCAGGGTAAAATGGTGTTCATTTGGTGGTTTTTGTCTAGAGTTTGCTTTGATATTTAAACAAATATAACCCCTTGTGTGAAATCTGCTTGAAGTAAACTTACAAACCCAGTTGTTAATATTTCTTTACAGATCTGGAAATAGGGCAGTAAGGGGTTAGAACGTGAGTCTGGTTGTTAAAAGATCTAGGCTTTAGCTGTATTCTGACTTGCTGAATGGTCCTAGACAAATCGTAGAATTGTAGAATTTTTGAGTTGGAAGGAACCTTTAAAGGTCATCTAGTCCAACCCCCCTGCAATGAGCAGGAGCATCTTCAAACAGATCAGATTGCTCAGAACCCCATCCAACCTCACGTGGAATGTTTCCAGGGATGGGGCATCGACCACCTTTCTGGGCAACCTAAGACAGGGTCTCAACTCCCTCATTGGAAGAAATTTCTTGTCTAAATCTTCCCTCTTTTACTTTAAAATTATCACCCCATGTCCTGTCACAACAGACCCTGCTAAAAAATCTGTCCCCATCTTTCTGAAGGCATAAATAGTATAAATAGTCTGAACTCAAAATTTTGAAATCTAGATGTTTTCACACCCTTCATTTGTTCTGCTCATAAATTAGTGTGTCCACAGGAACCATTTTATTTCCTCTGTCAGTCAAAGTGAACTTGTTGTGTCTCTATAAAGAAATGTGTCCACTTAGAAGCTTACATTGGTATTTCCAACTGATAGAGGAGCTGACTGAAATCCTTAGGCATATCTTGGGTCACATAGATTGAAAACTAACATCAGTTGTAGGAGCGATACTTGATTTATCTCTATTTGCCCTAGGTTTAAATACAAGCTATTGTAATTTCTGCCTGTTGTTTAAATGGAATTCAATGAACTAAAAAAACCCCATAAAATACTACCTTTAGTGGTCTGTGAGCCCTTTGTATGGTAATAACAATCCGTTCCAAATTTGCTCCATGAAATCTTGTGGTGAACTCGTCAATTATCTCTTATTTGTATCTGAAATCCAAGGTGGCGTTGAAGCACTGGGCTGTGGAGTGTGTTTCAGGGCTTGGAAGAGGAGGTTGCCACACTAGGCTGGCTCATCATCTCAGATCTGTGAAGCTGCCGCTGGCAGTGATGAATAACTAGCGCTTCGGGGAAGACTAATATCCTCTATTACGCACCTACCCAATTGGGCAATGTCAAAAACAGAAAGATGGGCGTAAGATTATCTTTCTGACCCCTGCAGATCATGCCCTGAAGTGCGGTGATTACCCTTCTTGGAGTCTAAACACGCATAAGTGCAGAAAGTAGTTAACAGTCATCTAATCCTTTTTTTGAAAAATGCTGCCCCAGCTTTGTCTTGATGTGAATAAACCTGTTGCGGCAAATTGCGCTAATTCAGAGCTCAACTTAATGCGGAGAAATGGAGCTAAAAGCTTATGAAACAGAGAGAGGTGCAGGCGTATGGTCCTTGTGCTGCTAGTGTGATGGGTGTCTTCTCCGTGCTTAAAACCTTGTCTGCATGTACTGGCTTTGCCTTAGTCTTAAACTTCATTGAAGGGCAGATATGAAGAGTTTTGGTGCCTACCTAAACAGTGCTTGTTAGATGTGAGCTTAAAGTAGTGATGTTCCTTCTTTCAACTGCTAACTAAGAAAATCCATTTTGACTATCGTTTCTTAGGGCCTCTTTTCCTCAGCTCATGACTTTGTGGCTGCAGAGCATCAGGTGGGTGTTAAGGGGTCTAGAGCATGTGTCTTACAAGGAGCGGCTGAGAGAACTGAGGTCGTTTAGCCTGGAGAAGAGGAGACTCAGGGGAGACCACTCTCGACAACTCCCTGAAAGGAGGTTGTAGAGAGATGGATGCTGGTCTCTTCTCCCAAGGGAAAAGTGATAGGGCAAGAGGAAATGGCCTCACGTTGCACCAGGGGAGGTTTAGGTTGCATATTAGGAAAAATGTCTTCCACAAAATGGTTGCTAAAGCCTGTGCCAGGCTGCCCAGGGCAGTGATGGAGTCCTCATCCCTGAAGGGTTTCAGAGCTGTGGAGATGTGGTGTTGAGGGTCATGGTTTAGTGGTGACCTGGCAGTGCTGGTTTAACAATTGGATTCCATGATCTTGAAGGTCTGTTCCAACCAAAAGGATTCTATGATTCAGGTCCTGGCACTGTTTTCTGACTAGGGTCATCATTTTTCCTTGAAGTCCATTGTCTCCATCTGTTGCTCCTGGCTCAGGGAATGTCACATCTTCCTTTCACTCTTTAGCAGTTGTTTTTGTAGTTTCCAGCAATTTGTGGTTGCAGGACTGTGTAGGATGATCCTCTAATGGGCATTTCTTCCAAGAGTGGCAGTACGGAGAGTGTTACCAGCTGCTTGATCTCAGCTGTCCAGGGCAATGTTGTGGCTCCAAAATAGTCTGCTCAAAGGGCAGGTCCTGTATCCATCCTTTAATACTAAGACAAACATTTTTTTAAAAAAGGATTATAGAGGTTCAGTTACTGGAACTGGTGCTGTTACCAGAACACACTCATTTCCAGATGCACTGGGATTACAGAGTAAATGTTGAATTTTATTCTATGCAGTATCCCTGAAGAAACAACCCTTTCTTAGTCTCTTTTTGGTACAGGTCAGTTGATCATTCCACTTGTGGGTGCAAGTTCAGTGTAATGGTGTCTCATGTGCCATACGTGGTTTGTAGCATTAAATTAGAGGATGTTTATATAAACATAAAAATTATTTTCAAGTATGTATATGGAAAAAAAAGCAGATTCTACAGAAGTCAAAAAAGCAGTTGGTCCAAACAAGCTGGAGTTGAGAGATAGTTGTGAAAACACCACGTGGTTGTGAGGGTGGAATCTTCCTCTGCAAAGCTAATTCTGGGTGCTAATTTCTGCCTGGGCCTGTATTCTGCTCCTCTTAATTATTTTATTTTCTTAAGATTATTACAACACTGCCTGATACCAATCTAGTCTGATAAAATTCACAGCATGGAAGGGAAGGAATATTACAGTTTGCAGTTTCAGAAAAGAACCTTGCTGTAGGGTTTTTTCTGTTGTTTATTTGGGTTTTTGGACAGTCCCTTGACAACTTAAAGTCACAGAATAGTGTGGGTTGGAAGGGACTTTCAAGATCATCTAGTTCCAATGCTCCTGCCAAGGGCAGGGACACCTCCCGCTAGACAAGGTTGCTCATAGCCCTGTCCAACATAGTCTTGAAAATATCCAGTGTTGAGGCATCCGCAACTTCCCTGGGCAACCTGTGCCAATGTCTCACCACCCTCAGAGTGAAAAACTCCTTCTTAATTTCTAAATCTCAATCTTCCCTCTTCCAGTTTGAACCCATTACCCCTTGTCTTATCACTACGAGCCCTTGTCAAAAGCCCCTCCTCAGCTTTCTTGTGGGCCTTCTTCCAATACTGTAAGACCACAGTAAGGTCTCCATGGAGCCTTCTCCTCTCCAGGCTGAACAACCCCAACTCTCTCAGCCTGGCCTCACAGCAGAGGGGTTCCAGCCCTCGGATCATCTTTGTGGCCTCCTCTGGACTCACTCCAATAGGTCCACATCCTTCTTGTGCTGAGGGCTCCAGAGATGGACCCAGTACCCCAGGTAGGATCTCATTCATGAGAGTGGAGGGGGACAGTCACCTCCCACTTCTACCAAGGATGCCCAATGCTCTCTTCTACTTCATACCCCAACTACCATGTCAGCCTGTCATCTTCTTGAAAACCCACTTCAATCATCTCTTCTAACAGGCAATAACCTGTCTTTAGGCCAGGACATATCATAGCTGCCTGAATAATGATCTTCTACTAGCACCTCGCTGAAGCTACAGTAATGACCACTTGTCACTGGGCACCCACATTCTGATAATACCATATCTATAATGAATGACTGTTGGATTTAATCTGGATATGGCTTTGTAATTTATTTTTTTTTTACTTTTCAATAAGGAATCTTCTTTGATCAGATGCCATGAAATTGATACTCTGCACCTTAATAATTATGCTTCAGATGAAGTTATTTTGGTTTAACAAAATCCAAGGGATTTATTGCTTTAATATGTGTATATAATTACCAAAACATAAATCAAACTATATAATGTTAGTCCTCGAGTATTGTGGTTTTACAGGAGTGACTGTTAAATAGTAGAACAGGATTCGGGAATTCTCACTCTTTCATTAGATGAAAGAGGCAAAGGATAATGAAGTGTTTAGGCTTGAAGAGAGTATCGCTGTTAGGTTTAGGAGGACTTGCTTAACTCTATAACATTTCAGAATTATTTGGCTTCATTTACATTACAGGAAAAAGGTAGAACTTACAGCATTGGCTGCTCTCCTTGGAGGACAGTGAGCCAACGGGAATGAGGAGCAGGAAGTTGTGTCAGTAAATACAAAAAAGGCCAGTCCTGTTTACAGAAAATGCTGTCAAAATTCAGGAACAAAGTTCCCGTCCTTCCTTTCCCTCCCTGTAATGAATCTCACACTTGGAGCAGTTACCAGGTGTAGGAGGCTCTGGCTACAAAGAATTTTACTCTGACACAAATTATGTCTGGGGTGCAAATACTTAAAATAGGTGTTTAAAATGTGAATGAGGCAGAGGAGCTGGAGAGTTACAGCTCATCTGCACAGGCTTGAAAATCTCTCTCCTTCTTTGAAGCAACTGAATGAAGTTAATAATTACAGTGTAATTAGACAAGAAGAAAGATGTATGAGGTGAGGTGGGATTTCTGCTTCACTGACTGTAGGAAATGAGCAGTTCTATGAGCAGAGCAGATTCATACCTTTTTCATACAGTTTGAATTCTACACTGCAACACAGGTACTATAAGACACTTGGAGTAATAAGGTTTTGTTTGAGCCAGCCTGTTAATTTAGCTAAAATCTGCCTGGCTTTTTGTCTTCTGGAGTCAGAGATTAAGGACAGTCCTTGCCTATCTTGAGTGCCTCCAGGCACTGTGAATTCTGTGCTGAATCAAATTGGAATTCTGGGTATCCGGTGTCCAGACTCACAACAGTTCTCTATTTTTCCTCCCTTGATACTGCAAATAACCAGCTTTTTGGAAGTGTTGAGTCTTAGGACTTCCAGCTGATAGCACTTCCTGAGACCACTATACTATACCTCCTCTACTCTGCTTTGGTGAGGCAACATCTGGAGTATCGCATCCACTTCTGGGCTGCCCAGGTCAAGAGAGACAAGGAACTACTGGAGAGAGTCCAGTGGAGGCTATGGAGATGCTGAGGTGGCTGGAGCTTCTCTGTGCTGAGGAAAGGCTGAGAGCCCTGGGGCTGTTGAGCCTGGAAGAGAGGACTGAGAGAGGATCTGATCAATGATTATGAACATCTAAAGGGCAGGGGTCAAGAGGATGGGGTCAGACTCTTGTCAGTGGTACCTGCTTATAGGACAAGGGGCAACCTTCCTTTCTCCTCCATCTGAACAGGAGGAGAAAATTCTTTGCTGTGAGGGTGCCAGAGCCTGGCCCAGGCTGCCCAGATTGGTTGTGGAGTCTCCTTCTCTGGAGAGATTCCAAACCCGCCTGGACATGATCCTGGGCACCCTGCTCTGGGTGACCCTGCCGGAGCAGGGAGGGTTGGTTGTGATGATCTCCAGAGATCCCTTCCAACCCCTACAATCCTGGGATTCTGTGGTATTCATCTCTGGATATCTGGTGTATGTATGCATTATCTTGATAAGGAGTAGTCGTGGTATCTAAAGTGAAACATGATGGAGTGGAACACTTTTCATAGAGTATCTCTCTCTATATAAATACTTCATTTGTGTCATCCCAGCTGTCCTCCTCATGTCCCAGGTTAATGAGTTACGATCATGTTACATGGTCCTTTTTGTTTTGTAATTGTTTGGGCAATGGCTTCTTTAGATATAAGAAAGCACAAATGCTTCCTGGGTTCTGAGGAGCTAGGTGGATTGTATTTTTCAAAACAATGAAGGTATCAATGTGTTATATTATTTATGGATTTGTCTTGCAGAGAATCAAAATACAACCAGTTTCTGTTGATACAGCAGCTGCCATTTTGAAGGGTGACATTAGGGATGAACTGGAAACTTCTGGAGCTAAAGATACGAGATTGAGTAAGAGATACTCAAGTAACAAACAATAGGACAAGAGGGAATGGCCTCAAATTGCACCAGGGGAGGTTTAGATTGGACATGAAGAACAATGTCTTCCCTGAAAGAGTTGTCAAGTCCTGGCCCAGGCTGCCCAGGGCAACGGTGGAGTCCCCATCCCTGGAGGGGTTTCAAAGCAGTGGAGATGTGGTGCTGAGGGACATGGTTTAGTGGTGACCTGGAAGTGCTGGGTTAGCAGTTGGACTTGACAATCTTAAAGGTCTCTTTCAAGCTAAACAATTCTGATTTTATACCTGCTCAGAGTCACCAGTGAATTCACCTTACGTGACTTGCACATTGGTGTCACAGTGCACTGGCATCAATGACTGTGGTGCTTTGTAGGCTGTGATCAGCAAGGGGTGTACATCTGGGCTTCTATCAAGAAGAAAAAAATTGCACATTGGTCCATATTCTAGGCTAATGCAGTTTGGTTTATCCTTATATTAGCTTGTGAGATTTTGTGATTCTCCAGGTAATAAGTTTAATGAGACTTGCATGTCTTGTCTAGGGTGTGGAGCAGTGTGAATGCTGAAGGTAGATGGTCACTGTTGTTGTGTTTGTTGGTGGTTTGTTTTCACTGAAAGTCTCTTTGTATGCATTTCACCATGACATGTGGTTCTTCAGTGACTCTTGCCAACTGTAATAATTCCTGGCTGTGACTGTAGGATTGATTGCTTTGTAGAAACACTCTTGATATGTAAGTTTTATACATTCCATCTCCTTGCCAGGCTTCAGACTTTCTTTTCTATTCTATTAGAGCAGTTCCCCAGCTATTGTCAATGTCCTGAGAGAATGCTGAAGTAGACTTTACTCCCTTTCCTGACCAACATTGACTTTAGCAACGCCCTAGTGATTTGCCAAACAGCTTGATGTCTGGTGGGAAAGAATTGTTTGCTGTAGTTCAAAGCTGGATTTCAGAGGTATAGAAAAATATTTCATTAAGAATTAACAGGAGAGGAAGAAAAGGCCTTTGCTGACACACTTTATTGCCATAGGACTTATTTTTCCCTGTTAGAAGTTGGTGAGCCCGCCACCCAGTAGGATGAGCTTTAAAAAAGGGTAGTGATTAGCTGTGGATTTTTGAGAAAGGTTTCTACCTTTTATTTATGCCAAAAAGATACATGGTGTCACAGAAGTCACATTAAATATTTGAACGTGTTGTGGTTTTTGTGTGTTATGTTACATATGCAATGACCAGAATTAGTCTTTCTACACCAGAATTTGGTTTTCTGATGGATTGAGTACTGGCATGGGTTTCCCAGGGAGGTTGTGAAGTCTCTTTCCTTAGAAATATTCACAAACCGTCTAGATATGGTCCTGGACAACAGGCTCTGTGTGTCCTGCTTAGTCAAGGGAGTTGGACAAGATGATCCCTGCCAACCTCAGCTATTCTGTAAGTCAGCGATCAAGTTGTCCATTTTGAGTTGTTGAAAGGAATGGTTTCTGTGCTGACACTCCTCTAGGAGCTTGCTCATGGGGGTTTAGAATTATAGATTTGTTTTGTTCAGAAAGGAGCTTTAAGATCATTGAGTCCAACCATAAACCCAGCACTGCCAGATCACCACTAAACCATGTCCCTCAGCACCACGTATCCATGACTTTTAAATCCCTCCAGGGATGGGGACTCCTTTACTGCCCTGGGCAGCCTGGGCCAGGCCTTGACACCTTGACAACCTTTTTGGGGAAGAAATTGTTCCTAATGTCTAATGTTCTCTTCTGTAAAGAGAAAAGCATATGCAAGTAACCACCTTCCTCACTGTTGCTGAGACTAACCTACAGCGTTTCACCTCTTAACTTTCAGAAAAGGAGTGGCTTTTGGGGCTGTTTCACTTCAACAAAGCAATTTTTAAAGTAGCTAGTGCTTTTGTGAGTGTTAGACACACAGTAGTAGTTGATAACATGAACCTCTTGCATGTTTTGTATTCTAGATGCTCTTGGTTTCCCATCTGTTCCATGTAAAATTAGACCTTTAAAGCATTTGGTAACTGCAGCTGTAGGGTGGAACACTGCTTCCCAAAAAGCTACATGACAAAACTACCCTTGGCTTGAAAGAAGATGAGTTTTCACCTCTTTTTTTAAAAATGCACTGGGCAAAAAGCAACTCTTCTGATGCCTTAGTTCAACAGAAAATGCTTGAAGAGCTGTGGCATGGGTCAGGATTTTAAGCAGATGTCAGCTGTTGAAGTCAGATCTTTTGAAACATCAATACAGAAATATAATGATAGTAGGTGCAGGGAATCAAAATGTAACAGTGCTACTTTCAGTTGTTTTTAAGCGTTATTCTGTATTGAAAAAAATATCCTGTGGTGTCCAAACAGTGGAAAATGTCATTGGACACATGAATTTATTTATGAACACTCTTTGTATCCCGCTGTCATGCTAGAGTAAGTACGATTAGAGGTGGGTCCTGGGAGTTTGAAGGCTGAGCGAATGCATTGTGTACAGCCTTGCCAGTCACAGAGGTGCACGTAGGGTGATTCCAGGCAGTGCCGGAAGAGGAGGAAGCGTTTCCTTCCCTTTCTTGGCTTTGGGCAGCCTTGCTTTGTTTCTGGGGACAGCTCTGCCTTCAGCATTCAGAAATGAGGGGGCAAAAACAGCTCTAGCGTTGACCTCAAGGCTTGGAGGTCTTGGGAAAGATTCACTTTGGCTGTTTGAGTTGCTTATTAGGGAAATGGTAACATGGCTACTACAGACCATGGCACTGGGCAGTCAGTGCCTGTGGTTCAGACTGATGTACAATCATGAGAATGTGGTGGTTCCTCTGGCTGGTGGCCAGATGAGACTCCAAAAACTTGTTCAGAGTGAGAATCCAGGATCTTGCAGACTTTCTCTGGATCTCAAGACAATAAATAGTGCCAAGAGACTCCTTGTACTGGCATAATATATCCAAATTGCCTTTTTCTGATTGTATTAATTGTGTTAATAACCTACCTGAATATGTTTAATTGTGGAATTCTGCGTATGCTTGAAGACTTTTGATCTTTTAAAGCGAGGAATAGTTAAGCCTCTAATTATTTCCAGAGTTTGGGGGTTTTAAGAACATCTTTCCATCTTCTTTAATATTGCCAAGAATGCATCATTGCTTCTGTGATGATGGAAAAGTCCAATTTGTATCACTCCTTTCACAGAGGGTTTAATTTACTCTGTGTGGATAGAAAACATTTTTTTCTCGGGTAATACCCAGATAGGTGGAAGGTTTATTAAAGATTTCTTTCTGTATGTGTCTCTGTGAGTTGTCAATGTAGTCTGACCCCCACAGTGAAGTAGTTATGTGGTACACTGGTTTAAGAAGAATATGCAACTGTAAAAGAAATCTTTGCTTGTGTACTTAGTGGCCAAATCAAGGGAGGTGGGATCTGCTCTGAATTGTCAGAACGCACTCTTTACTGGTTAAATCCATGTTTACCCCCTGGCCTATGGTTAACCACCACTAGATAAGATCATGAACTGTCTTCTAGCAGTGCTGACATCCGAGGGATTGATGATACAGTTCACATTTAAATGACTTTGTGCTTTATTTTTTCTATTGTCTTTTGAGAGGAACTTCATTTGCTGTGAGAAATGTTGTCAACTTATTAAGCGACTCTTTCTCAGAATAACCCATTGTAGCTGGAAAGGTAGGACTGCTCTGATAATGTGCTGAATCACATGTCTGGACATATGCAAGATATGAAACTTGAAACTTGACAGTGTGCATACATCTTTAGGTCAACATAGTTATAAAAGCAGCCCTAGTGCATCTCTTTAACTTCCTATTTTTTAGTTGTCACAGAAAAGCAAAGAGAAATTATTTCAAGTGCTACCTTAATCTGGGCATTGTCTCAGCTATTAGCATAAGTCTTCTTCAGTTTTCACTGAAGTTTATGTCAGGTAAGAGTGATATTTGAGTGGGAGCATTTGGGGTGTGCCACCAGGGTCATCATAGAGTCATAGAATCAGAATGGTTTGGGTTGAAATGGACCTTAAAATTCATCTAGTTCCAGCCCCCCTGCCATGGGCGGGGACACCTCCCACTAGATCAGGCTGCTCAAAACCCCATCCAACCTGGTCTTGAACACATCTAGTGATGGAACATCCACACCCTCCCTGGGCAACCTGTGCCAGGGTCTCACTACCCTCAGAGTGAAGAATTTCCTTCTAATTTCTAATCTAAATCTGCCCTCTTCCAGTTTGAACCCATTAACCCTCATCCTATCACGACAGGCCTTTGTAAAAGTCCTTCCCCAGCTTTCTTGTAGGCCCCCTTCAGATACTGGCAGGCTGCAATGAGGTCTCCCCAGAGCATTCAGTCAGATTAGCTCGGCAGATGAGAGGAGTGTCCTCCACCAGACTGTCGCCTGCTGCAGAACAAAGCAGAACAATAATAATCCTTGCAGCTAAGTGTCTAGGGAATCTTTTGTGGAGTATCGTTCTTACGCCTTTCCATTTGAAACTGGCATTTAAATAACGGATTTTGTTAGGAGCACCTTGAGCAATGGTTATTTCCTGAAACAATGACAATAATAGAAATTGTGTGAATTCAGGTATCTCTCATTTTCATCTGTCTGCTTGGTTCTAGCTTTTTTGATCTCCTCTTCTTGTACCTTGCCAGATACTTTGATTAGGACTGTGTAGAAGATGTACATTTCTTTGGTCATCCTCAGCACTGCTCCTCCTTCATCTGAAGTGAACTGTCTGCGTTCCATGGGGCACCTCATGGCTCTGAACCTCCTCTTAGAAGTGTTATTGATTAGTAGTTTTAATCACAGAATCGGAGAATTTAGGTTGGAATTTAATCCTAGAAGTTAGGTTGGAAAATACCTTTGATGTCACCACCGTGGCTGGAGTAGGATGCGGGCATTGGTGTGAGATGAGCTTTCTGCACAGGAGGGGATATTTGCATACCGTGATTTTGAAACAGGCCAAGTCCAACTGTTTCTGCTCTGTCTAGAAATTAAAGTTTTATGTGGTGGGTATAATAGTATGATTTTCTTTAAAAATAAGGTCATCCACTAGAATCTGATCCAGTGGAAATCAGAGGCTTACACCTGCAGAGAACTGACATGCTTATAGTTACTGCTTTGCTAGAAGAAGGATGTTCAGCTCTTCTGGCACTAAAGATTAAGCCAGGCTGTATCATTTTATTTATTAATATGAGATAAAGCAATCCAATCATAATTTCAGATTACTTAAAAAAATGGCCGTTGGTGAGCCTGGATTTTCTAGAGTACCTTTTCCATGGTGGCTTCTGTCTTGGAATTTATCTGTGTTACATTTTGCTTTTTTATCTGTGTTACAATGGCCTTTGTGCTGGAGCACGCGTACTGAAGAAAGTCTCTGTGACACCAGATGGGTTGTGGCCTCCTGAGGATTACTGATGGGAGATTCCTGGTTAATTCCCAGCACATGCTGTTCCCACAGACAACCTGGAAATGGGTGTGGTTGACGCGAGCAGTAGCAACAAAGGTATGAAGCTAAGATTGCCTTCTGGAATGGCAGCTCATCAAAGGGCTAGGAAAATCTATAAAATGAGCAATAAAATAACTTTGAAAGGTTTCGGGTTTACTCATTTTACTACTGCAGGAAAATGCTGGTAATGTATATACACATAAAACACATTGATTTATACTGCGAACATGGTACAAATTCTTTGAAGAAGTAGATAAGGGGAAATCCCTTCAGAACTCTAATAACTGCTCCTATAAACAGGTTATTTTCTTCTGGGGAAATCTTAAACGGTGTTTATCCAGGTTTCTTTACCTGAGTTGTTTCTTGCTATGTAAAGGATGCAGTTGTTAATCAGCTTCTAAGTCTGACTGAAAGAGGGTTAATTGTTAATCACTGTCACCAGTCCTCAGGAGCGTCTGAGCTAATTTGGCGAAATGCATTTTCCCAGCAGCAGCAAGTGCTGAATGTCTTCCACAATCTGCTGTAATAGATGTTGATTATACAGCTTTGACGTGTGGCTAAGTCCATGAAAACTCAGAGAGGTGTTTCAAAAATAGCCTTTAAAATGGTATTGAAATCATGGAAGTGCTGTGCAGAACCCCAACATTGTCCTGTGTGTTTTACAAGACACAGGAATTCACGGCAGCCATCAAGGGCCTCTGTTCTACCTGTGGGAAGGTGCCTGGAGCTATGCGGAAGAAGGCTGGGGAAATACAGGTTTTTTAACCACGACTCTCTTGGAAGTACGGAGCTTTATTATGGTTTACCAGAGGCGTTTATCCTTGCTAAAAATTCAGGTGATTTATACGCCAAAGCCATGGGATAAAAGAGTTGATAAGTGAAACAAAGACTGGAATGCCGATCTTCATCCTCCCAGGTGATCGCCTGCTCTTGTAGTCTTTCTGTCTGCAGGATGGACCTTTGATGTTCCCTGCAAGGTGTATCAGTTTGAACAAAAGCAATCAAGAGTTTCCTGCTTCAAATTAAGAGATGGCTGTTGATAGAACACCTTCTTGGAGAAGTGGTGGTCTGAATGCTAGCAAGAATTAACTCAGATCTCCCACATCTGAGGCAAGCATGCCATTTAACTCCTGGTGAATGGAGCTCCTGAGTGGGGCAGATCAGCCCTTCCTCCAGGTACTTCCCTCCCCACAAGTGAAAGAATCTGCTCCAAGTGCCATCTGGATCAAGCCCCTCAGCTGAAGCCCTCAAGAAGGGCTTGTGAATACAAGTGTGAGACTGAGCTGCAAGATTGGGTGGTAAGCTGCTTGGGCCTGCCTGCCAAAACCACGTGTGTCTGGAAGCAAAATTTCCCGTGATTAGAGAATGGAAAACTTTGAGGTGCCTGGGGAATCCTGGTAGCAGCTGAGAGGGTGGATGTGAAGGTTGCAGTTTTTCAGCTGTGTATCTACTGTGATTTTTTTTTTGTTTTTTTCCAAATTATTTTGGGTTTTTTTGAAACATAAATTCTTTTTTGTGGGTTTAAACCTAAGTGCTTAAAAAAATTTTGTTTAAGCTCTGCGAGAAAAATGTCGCGTCAGCTCAGCTCATCAGAATCAGCTTAGCTGTCCAGTGCACAATCTCAGAAATAATTTCTGGTGGTGGATTTGTGTAGATGAATTCCATGTGGCTAATATAAATTCTAACACAGAAATTGTTTGACTAGGGTTTTGTTTAGATTTTTTTTTCCAGTCTCTGTCAGTGAAGACTTAAAATTGAAGGTTTAGCAGGTTGTGCTTGGATGCATTTTCCCATCCTGAGTATTGACAGATCACCCAAATGTCTTTCTCAGCTGGATGAATGGATCTGTCAGTGCAGTGACCAGTGGTTTAGAAAGCTGGAATTTTTATATTCTATTTTAATAGGAAAGCCTGAGGCTGTGAATATGGATTGTGCAACACAACACCCAATAGTATCCCGACACAGGGGAAGTTCATTGTGCCTGTAGCTATAATAGTATGCTAAATACCAGGGTTATTAATCTTTCCTCACCTCAGAAACTTGTAGTCCATGCATTAATGTGTTTTTCTATACATGATTTAATTGCTCAGACTTGTAATGACTCAAAACTCCCACTCCCTCATTTCCCATTGTGACTCGAGCCTGGAGAAATTGCTTCTATTTAAAAGCAGCAAATTGTTGTTTTGATTATATTAGGTTTTCAATGGCATGTGGATGTTCATCTATGGTTGCTTGGAAGTTTAATTTTTAAGGAGAGGTATTAGGTGGCAGAGAGTAGATACATATTGTAATTTGGCAACCCCAAGAGCCTGGTGGTCCTCACCTGTGTCTCTTGTGATAAGAGTTTTAATAATATAATGAAAGTCAGAGTCTCCCTATTGAAATGGACAATCTGATTGGGTTCTGCATGGTGTCTCTATAGTGTGGTAGACACTGTCCATGGGTATTTCTTCCTTTCTTCAGTAATGCAACAAACATTATTCTGTAAGGAGAAATTACAGTTTTCTGTACAACCAGTGTATTTCATAGAGCATTTTGACATCACACTGTGCAGCAATATTAGTGAGCTGATGGAGATGAGCCCTAGTGTAGGTCCTGCAGGCAATATAGCAGCAACAGCACAGCTCTCCAGCTTCCTCGCATAGAGACAGCTCACTGGGCACTCACCTGGGAGGCTCTGAGTAACCTAACTTTCCCTTGAACTCATTCAAAACATTTTTGAAATGTAGAATACATGAAAATAATTCTCTGCAGAGATATCTCTGCTACAGTTCTGCTAGGTCTGGAATCACACTGTGAAATAAATCTAGCTTATCATAGAATCATCATGGAATCAGAATGGTTTAGGTTGGAAGTGACCTTTAAAGGTCATCTAGTCCAAACCCCCTGCACTGAGGAGGGACATCTGCAACTAGAGCAGGTTGCTCAGAGCCCCCGCCAACCTCACCTGGAATGTCTCCAGGGATGGGGCTTCTGCCACCTCTTTGGGCAACCTGGGCCAGTGTCTCACCACCCTCAGTGTCAAAAATGTCACAGAATCATGGAATTACCTAGATTGGAAAGGACCTTTAGGATCATCGCGTCCAATCACTAACCTAACACTAACAAGTCCTCAACTAAACTATTTCCCTAAGCTCATTGCAGTTGGCTTCTGGGTTGCGATTGCATGTTGCTGGCTCATCTCCAGTTTTTCACCCACCAGCATCTCCAAGTCCTTCTCCACAGGGGGTTTTATCTTTTGTATTGCTCTGATTAAGCCATTATATGTATAAATCTGTTCAAGTTAATGGGAAAGCCAGTGACAGAGAGCTTTGCTGGTCTGGGATCTGAGCAAGCTTGACTAAAGAGCATACCTGGAAATTTACACTTTAGATGAAATTATATTTTTGTTAATCAGCCTTTGCTTGTATGACATACCTCAGCACCAGCCCTGAGGGTAAGATGCTTTATAGACGAGTGGAGACCAAGACTCAGTCTGGGACAGTGATTTTCCAGTGGTAAGTAGCAGCCAGGAGTGATGCTGGGAAGGGCATTCCAGAGTTAAGGATTCCCGCACTTAACTTGAATCATGTCAGCAACATATTCACTATCTTAAAGAAATTACCACAATAAAACACCTTAGTGTTTATCTTAACATAATAAAGAAAGGTGTTTCTTAAAATAAAATATGATTAGACCTGCGGAAAGAATAGTTTCTAAATTAGCTTCAGAGGGAGGCAAAGTGTACCTTTTATTACATGGTTTTGGCTTTCACATTGCATAAGCTCAAAGGAGTAGTGCTCATTTTTCAGAGTTGGAAAAAAAAAGGATAGAAATTTTTTTAAAAGGTTTTGACATTCAATCTGTCGTCAGCATCTCCTCAAGAATGTGGGCAATGTTTGGGGGGGAAAAAAAAAAAAAAAAAGACAAAAGGAGGGAGGTTTGTTGAATGACCTTGATCTTCTTTGGAGTTCTTGTTTGGTTTTCTGCTCATTAAGCTCCTAAGATGGAAACAGACTTGAAAAGGTGAAGAAGAACTATGACATTAGATGTAGCTTTTAGGTATGTAATCAGGTCTAGAAATATCATATGTATTTGACTTGATTCTTGTTCTTTTTAACAGCAAGGACCAATATTTGAAAGTCATGCTTTTCTTCTGCACTTCTCCCTTTGCAGTGCAGCACCCAGTATATTTTCAGAGGATTTAGAAAACAGGCTCCTTGTGAGGTTTCGTCTTAATTTTTTGAAAATTAGTTTCAGTTCTTCTAGGCTACACTGACAACATTCACATGTTAAGACATCAAGGTGCTGGAACACGTCCACAGAAGGGCAGTGAAGCTGCGGAAAGGCCTAGAAAAGAAGTCTTATGAGGAGTGGCTGAGGGACCTGGGGTAGTTTAATTGTAAGAAGAGAAGGCTTAGGGGACACCTTATTTCTCCCTACAACTTCTTGAAAGGACATTTTAGAGAGGTGAGTGCTGGTCTGTTCTCCCAAAAAACAAGTAATAGGACAAAAGGAAACGATCTCAAGTTGTGTCGGGGGAAGTTTAGGTTGGACATTAGGAAAGTTTTTTTTCACTGAAAGGGTTGTCAAGGCCTGGCCCAGGCTGCCCAGGGCAGTGGTGGAGTCCCTGTTCCTGGAGGGTTTACAAAGCCATGGAGATGTGGTGCTGAGGGACATGGTTTAGTGGCAGACTTGGTAGAGTAGGGTTATGGTTGGAGTCAATGATCTGAAAGGTCTTTTCCAACCTAAATGATTCTGTGATTTGTATGAACTGTATAGTGGGAGGGATTTGAGGGTATTTTCTTTATTTGATGTTATGCTCAGCATTCTTAGAAATACTTAGACTACCTGGTTCTTCATGACTATCCATTTCTTCCTTTTTTTTTTTTTTTCCCTTTAATACAGTTTTCTGTTACATATTTATGTCCATCCTGGAAGAAACCTAAGGGCCTTTTTGTTTAGCCCTTCATACTTTGCTTTGTGCAGCTAAGNGAAAGTTTGATCTTCCCGGGTCTTTGATGATATCCCTTTTTTTCTTTTTTTTTTTTTTTCCCTTTAATACAGTTTTCTGGTACATATTTATGTCCATCCTGGAAGAAACCTAAGTGCCTTTTTGTGTAGCCCTTCATACTTTGCTTTGTGCAGCTAAGTGCTTGAAGGTCACTACTTTGCCTGCTGCTGAACTGCTGCACTGGTGAGAGCTGCTGTTGTTACCGAGGTCCTTGTGACCTTCACAGGCCTCTTACACGGCGATGCTGGAAGTACTTTGCGTGGTTGTTGGGATACTATTTGTGAATCCTCTCAGCATTCCATGCCTTAATTTGTGTTATGGACATGGAAGCGAATTGGGGCAATTGGAGTGTTTTAAATATGTGTCTGCTTATTTTTTTTTTTAGAAAAAAACCCCAAACAAGCAACAACTTTGAGTTTTGAAAAGCTAACAAATCTTCCCCACAAATTAGGTTCTCTTAGATTTTTAGTTTGTTTTAATACCATGTCTAGAACCAGACAACGTGTTTGTAGTGAAAATTATTTTAGTGCAAACCAGGGACCAGGAGGTTTCACTGGAGCTTGCCAAGGGTGAATGGGCCTCAGAGAGTGTCTGGATGGAGACTGTGAAATTAGAGGAGACATCTGAGAATAGGCACTGAAGGCCTCTTTTTAAATTACCTTGCACTGAGGGCAAGACTTCAGAGCGGGTTTTAAGCAGAATTGGGGCCTTTCCCAGCAGCTCAGGGTAACTGCACATCCTGCCCTTCACTAGAAATCCAAATCGAATCAAATTCCTGTCTCTGGCACACAGTTCTTGTGTAGCTTCATGTGAAGAATGTCAAGGGGCTTGCTAAAGCCATGATGAAGCAGGTATCTTTGGGCTAAATTGCTGTTTCAATCCATGCTCAGCCTTTCAGTATTTTTGCCCTGTGCTTTCTCGTGCTGCATTCAGATTGCTGCTGATCTGAAAGGCTGAAATCATGTATAGTGCTGATGTGATGTAACGGAGAAAGTTAGAAGCACCTCTTGAGTATAATGATGAAACTCATGCTATGAGGTACAACAGATGGGTTTTGAACATATTGGTAAAGAAACAGCACACTTAATATGCTGCAAGATAATTGTATGTGGCACTGGTGAGGCAGCACCTTGAATCCTGTGGTCAGTTTTGAGCCCCTCACTCCAAGAAGGACATTGAGGGGCTGGAGCATGTCCAGAGAAGGGCAACGAAGCTGGGGAAGGGTCTTGTGCACAAGGCTTGTGAGGAGTGGCTGAGGGACCTGGAGTTGTTGAGCCTGAAGCAAAGGAGTCACAGGGGAGACGTTCTCATTTTTGACAACTCCCTCAAAGAAGGTTTGTCTTAGTTTGAGTTAGAACCAAATCAGTTCTGTTCAGTGATTTTACTTTTCATCTGAGTCTCTGCTAAGTAACTGCAGTCTCTGAAGCACACAGCATGTTTTTGCAGACAGTGTCTGCTTCTAGCAGTGATAACACCTGATGTTTAGATTGGTGCACAGACCAAGGTCACTGCTAGATCTTGTGTACCACATCAGGGAATGCAGAAAGTGAAAGGCCGCCCCTGTGGGGAAGAGCAGCCAGGACAGGTGACCCTAAACTGACCAATGAGGTATTCCAGCCCATATACCTCATATTCAGTATAAAGCTGAGGGATCATGAGGGTCTTGACTCCTTTTCCCTTCAGAATCCTCCTGCCCCTTTTTGCCTTTGGTGGACCCTTATCCCTTCCCTTTGGCTTTCTTTCTTCTCGGCCCTGCCATTTATCCCAAGTCATGTGTTCCTGAACCCAGCTCCTGAATCTGGTTCCCATCTGCTACTGAGCCCAGTCTGGGACTTCCCCAGTGCCTGCTCCACAGCCTCAGTGGTGATGGTGACATAGTTGCCTTCAGGGGAGGTTGGGTTCGATACTAGTTTTGTATGTATTTGTATATATTCTATTCTATTATTATCTTCATTAAAGCTGTTATAGTTTTCTAATCCGGAAGCCTCTCTCTCTCTCATTCCCTTCCTCTCCCAGTTGAGAGGGAAGGGGGCCTCCCTTATCCTCTTTCTCTTCTTCTATTTTGGAGGGGAAAGACAGGATAACAGAGAGTGTCTTGTAGGTCTGGTGGATTGAACCTAAACCTTGACAAGGTTGTAGAGAGATGGGTGCTGGTCTTTTCTTCCAAGGAACAAGTGATAGGACAAGAGAAAATGGCCTCAAGTTGTGGCAGGGGAGGTTTAGGTTGGATATTAGGAAAAATGTCTTCCACAAAAGGGTTGTCAAGGCCTGTGCCAGGCTGCCCAGGGCAGTGGTGGAGTCCCCATCCCTAGAGGAGTTTCAAAGCTGTGGAGATGTGGTACTGAGGGACATGGTTTGGTGGTGACTTGGCAGTTAACAGTTAGGCATGATGATTTGAAGGGTCTTTTCCAACCTAAACAATCCTATGATTCTATAGATAGCAAAAGGGGGCTGGGGGACAGCAAGTTGAAGGTTAAGTTGGCAGTGTGGCCTTGCAGCAGGGAATGCAACCAGATCCTGGGCTTTTTTGGCAAGAACACAGCCTTGGTTGAGGAAAGTGATCTTTACCCTCTGCTTGGCCAATGTGAGACCACATATGAAGTGGTGTTACCAGTTCTGTACTCGCAATACAAGCAAGACAGTGTTGAAGTGCAGTGTGTGCATCAGAGGTGTCCAAGATGGAGGAACAGGGTGCTGGAGCACAGGAGATGCTGACCCCCCTGGGTTTGTTCAGCCAGGAGCTGAGAGAAGACTGCAGAGGGTGTTACACCATCTCTTCCCTGAGCTGGGATCACCAAATTATTAACCTTTACATAGAGAGTGAAACTCTGAAGGAAACCTTGGTGATCTAGGAAATACACGCAAGTGACAGACGGCAGAAGGAGGAGGAGGTGATGCTAGCTGGGTCTGGCAGGCTGTGCAGCAGGTTGTCCAAGTCCAAGAGTGTGATTGCAAAGCAGGGCAGTAGAGAATCCCTTTGCTAGGAAGCTGTCTGTGGAGCTGAGCAGCTGATGCACCCTCTAGTTTCTTAAAATATCTGCACATGGGGCATAAATAGATTCTTCTCTCTTCTGGGACATAACATATAGCTTGCACCTCTCCAGATTCATCAGTGCTGCAGAGCACTCTGCATCCATGTCACAAATAAAATGTTTCAGTTTATGAAGTGCCTATTTTATGAATGCAAGCAAAGCAAACTAAGGAATTTATTCACTATTTCCTATTGGCAGCAGATGTTCAGCCATTTATTCCCAGAACAGCTGGGCTCCATCACATGTAACAGTTACTTGGGAAGACAAATGCCATTGCTCTGAGCATCACCCCCTTCCTCCTTCTTCCCCCAGCTTTCTGTGCTAAGCATGGCATCATATGGTCTGGAATATCCACCTGTCCCAGCTTTGTCCCCTCTTGGCATATTGCCAACCTACAGCCTAACCGCTGCTGAGATGGGCTGAGAAGATCTTGACTCTATGTAAGCCCTGCTCAGCCATACCTAAAACATCAGCATGTTGTCAGCACTAATTTGGTCATAAATCCCAAATATAGCAGCAAATGAGCCACCATGGGAAAAAAAATAAACTGTCTCAGCTAGAGCCAGTACAATCCTGCCTGCATCTGGTGGTGTTTTCTTTTAGGTTTCTGTTAATCTCAACACATTCAAGATTTGTGCTTTCATCACTTAAAAACCCAAGCAAACATTTATTCCCTTTGCTAGGTAACAGAGTGCAGTACTGCTTTGGGAAGAAGGCTTTTTTTTTTTTCCCCCTCCTTCAGTTGTCTACTTCCAAATACTGTTCCAGATTCCAGAAACAAAATGATCTTTCCCCAGGGATTAGTTGTCCTGCAAAGACTTTTCAAATTCTTTAATCTGTAGTTTCTACTCTCTTGAAATGTCTGGAATTGATGTAAAGCATGTGCTGGTTTAATTGTCTTTGTATCCATTTTGCTAGTCATAGAGAAATTGAGAAGTTGTTTATTTTAATGTGTAGGGTTTTTCTCCAAGCCCAAGCAATTGTTTGCCTAAAGAGAGCTTTGAATATCCTGTTTTACTATGCATAAAACAAGCATGCGGTCCTTTTCATTGCACAAAAGGAAACAATTGTTCTTGAATTCTCATTATATTCATCTTGTTTCTAAATAAAAAATAAAAAAGAAGTACTTGTTTAAAATACTAACCAATTAAAAAGCATGCTCCAAATGGAATGGGATTTGTGTTACTGAAAAGAGAGGCTCCTTAATGCTTGGTGTGTTTTAAGTGCAAAGTGTGTGACCTACAGGTGTTGAATGTACAGTAATTCTATTTGGCTTTAGTCCATCAAATTAGCCACCCTGCTTTCTTTAGCTTGCTGGGAAAATTGCAAATGCATTGGTTTGTGTCTCTGTGGCAGTTGGGAGTTTAGCAGGACATTGATTCTTAGCGGACCTCCAGACAGAGTCCCATTGTTTGTCATTAAACTCTGCCAAGAACTTATCAGATGCTGTGTAATGAGCCCCCTTCTTCTAGAGGTGCTTCAATGCTGAAAAGAAACTGCCAGGAATTCCTGACTTTGATTTCATAGTAGTCATTTTAAATGAGAAAATCTTATTTAACTTTCTTTTTTGTTTCATCTGGTGTATTGGAGGACACTTGCTAAATGGGATTTTTCAGTCATAGGTATTTTAAGCATTTGTATGTGGCAGGTATTGACTTGTCACCATTAGCATTGCATTTCTGAGCTGTGATGTCATGGAATCATAGAATCTTTTTGGTTGGAAGATCATCAAGTCCAACCATTAACCCAGCACTGCCAGGTCACCATCAAACCATGTCCCTCAGCACCACATCTCCATGGCTTTGAAACCCCTCCAGGGATGGGGACTCCACCACTGCCCTTGGCAGCCTGGGACAAGCCTTGACAACCCTTACAAGGAAGAAATGTTTCCTCATGTCCAACCTAAACCTCACCTTTCCTCTTATCCTATTGCTTGTTCCTTGGGAGAAGGTTCAGTGATATGTTGCCTCTGGAAATACTGACATGCTTTCTCTCCATCAGTGTGCCAGCTCCATAGGTATGAATTGGCTAAGGAAGCTGATTTAGTAAAAAAACTCCCAAGGAAAAATCCCCAAACATGGACAAAATTACACATGAAGATGTGCATTCTGTGCCCTTTTGTGATTAACCCATGAGGTGAATTAAAAGCTCTTTGCTGCTGAAAGAGCCTGTGTAATTTCCCTGCTCTCTGATTCCTCCCTTCCTCCTTTGCCCCCGTGTCCTGCTGCAGTCCATCCACTCACCTGCGCCTTCATGTTCTGCAGATTGGACAGATGATACTGATTCTTCTGCAACTGCTTGTAGAGCTGAGTAAATTACTGGAGCAATCACAGCTACTTGGTGGTTGGACTTTCTGCTGCGAGCATTTACTCCGATGGCAGCAGATGTTGGCTAAGAAATCCTCTGGGCTTTTCTTGACCAATTTGAGGAATCAGATATTTCATCAGCTGTAAAATACTACTCTCACTGACACTACTGCAAGTGATTTTTAAGACTGTGAATGAATTGAGCATCCATTCTTTCCACTTGGCCTCACTGCTGTGGTAGAACATACTAGATGTAGTCAGTGTGTATTTTAAGTGTAACATTTCTGCTTTCCCAATTGTAAAACACAGCTGAAGGGGCTATCAAGTTCTTATTTCTTAACAGTTTTTCAAAGCCTGTCTTTGAAGTTATTAATTAGTATCCTATAAGAAACATCATGTTAAAAGTCCTAGAAGATGCCGTATTTTGCTGTTACAAGTGTTTCTTATCAAAAGGAGGTAGGAGGGGATTCCAGAAGATACAAAGCAACCAAGCAAACTTGCTAGCCATCCAGAAAAATATTTGAACTACTACTTCCTGTCAGGGAAACTGTGATTAATGACCACTGAGCAAAGAAAATTAATCTATAAAGATAAAAAGCTTCATTGGCCTGTCTTCAATCCCTCTTAATAAAACAGTACTGTCATGGGATGCAGCAAGGGAAGAGTCACGTGTTACAGCCAGTTTCCAATGGATAATATAAGTTTGAGTACACTGGTAATTATCTATTTGATCAGCAGATGCTTTACTGAATTCTGTCATAGCTTTTCAGGTGGCACAGTGACTACATCTATGTCCCCAGAACAAATCTGTGCCAACTAAACACTCCCTCTTCCTCTCCACCAGCAGACCGTGTATCCGTTCTGTCATGACGGCTGCCTACCGAGGAGAGAGCTGAAGAGCAGCTGCTGTGGTGAGAGGGCCAGAAGCAATGAGATTCACTTTTTCATTTAGTTAATCAAAGGTAAGTGATTCTGGTGTGGTTCGGCTGTATGTAAATGTATCAGGTTTTAGTACTTGTCTTTTGTTCTGACTTGTTCTCCCCAGCTGTGCTTTCAGAGTCACTCGCTGCTTTGGTTTCCTCGCCATTTATTTCCTTCTTAGTCGTACAAGTTGTTAATGAATGATGTCATCTCCCTTCTATTAAGGGAGAATCATCTTCATTTAGACTAAAATTGTGCCTAAGATTATTACAATTGTTTCTTCCACTCTCTTTGGACTCCAGATTTCCAGAAAAGCACTGACATCCTGAAAAAGGAATCTCAGCTTCATTTCTGTGCCGAGATGCTGGTCCGTGGGAACCAGTTGTGTTGTTTCCTTGCTTTTTTCCTGCCTCAATTTTTTTGCAATATAATAGGCTTGTTGCATCCTTGGATATTTAAAGTTCTTTAAGTTAATTGGGAAATCCTGCTTATAATTTTATCTGTGTTTAAAGTTACCTTTCTACTTTAAGTCACCTTTTGAAGGTGGCTTATAGGCTTCTCTCCTGTATTGTAGGAATGCTTCTTCCACACTCTTTCTTAAGATGGAGAAATGAAACTTAAAATAGTATTTTAAATGTAAGAATAATGATCTTGAAGGTCTCTTCCAACCAGAATGATTCTATGAATAAGAAAAAGAGTGATCAGAATGATTTAATCTACCTTCTGTATATGCATTTAGGTAGGTGCACTCTGGTCTATAGAATTTCTTTTTCTGAAGTTAAATTCTGACCCTACAGAGGTTGATGGGAAATTTTTCTCTTGCTTTCAATGATCAGGAATTCAATTATTTTAAGCCCTTTTGATGCTCTGCATATTTTTGTTGTTCTTATTGTAGAGGAAAATAAGTTGGGATTTTAAATTTTTTATTTTTTTAATTTTTTTTTCACCAGCCTCTCTGTTTCCTAATTTTCTGGGGTTAGTTCTTACCATTTTCTGCTCAACTTTCAGTTTGGTTCTAAAATGGAAAGAAAACAATATGCCATTAAAGGATTGTTGTTTTTAACCCCCCAAATGAAATATTTTTGGTAAGATTTCATAAATCAAACCCAAAAGTGCTCCTTTTAAAACCTGGACCACCAAAGTGACCTCTAGATTCTTACAGAAAACTTTCCTCTGGTTTTTTGAACGCTCTTGTTTTGCCTAGGTTGTACTTTAACCACGTTTTCACTGGTCCTCCTGTAATACAGCATTTTGGGCTGAGCAGCTTTCTGGAGGACAACAGGGCCAGAGCAACGCATCTGGGCATTGGAGCACGAGCTAGCAAGTGCCTCTTCAGTCAAATTAAGACCACTTCAAACTAGTTGGTGGTGCAAGAGGAAACATTTTGAGTGGTATTTCCCCCTACAAAGAAAGTGAGAAGCAGACTCAGAGCGTGTGCTGCTTACTCTGACCATGTTATCTTGAACACACATGTCCTCAGAGAGCCAAGTCAAATGTCATTAATCACTTTGAACAGTCATTATACTTTTCTGTGAATACTTGTTTTCTTTTTGGAATGGCTTTTATGGGCAAGTCCCGTTTATATATTAAAAAAAAGTCACTCTAGATATCCTCTCTCTATAAAAATAGTGAGAAGATTGTTCCTTGGGTTCAACACCTCACTGAACAAAATAGAAAGGAACAGAGTGGACTGTTTGGATGTTAGCAGGTATTAATGCAACAGAAGAAAGGAGGCAAAGATCAGTGGAGATAATAATCATAGAATTATTTAGGTTGGAAAAGACCTCTAGGATCATCAAGTCCAACCTTTGTCCAACATCTCCCTGACCCCTAGACCATATCTCGAAGAGAATGTAGTCTTCGGGTTAGTAATTTAGACTAGGAAATATATTTTGCCTCTTTGCTGCAGATTTATTACAAATTTCTGGCCCATCCAGCAGCTGGGAATTACTCAGTAAGTCTTGCAGCAAGTCCATGGCAGCCTAAGCCCAATTTAACTCTTGACTTCTGTGGTGAAATTCTCATTCCTCCATTTTATGCCTTGTGTTCCCATCTTTTTCTCTTCAGGTCTGCACCCCACTGGGCCTGGGCCATTTCAAACACGCTTAAGGTGGCAGAAGCTCCTCTACCAAAAAGCTTGCTTTGCGGGCTGAACATGGGGTTAGGTGGGTGCAGGGCCGATGCCAAGGAGGACACAAGGCTCCTTTGGCCCCTCTATATTGTTCAGTCAGCTTCTTAACCCATGATTGATTATTTATTCATTTATGACACTACATGATCGCTTCCAATGAAAATGGAAGGGAGCTAGTAGCTCTGTTCAGCCAGCAAATCTTCAGATCCCTTTTATTTGGGTGTGTTTTATTGTGCGTGAAGACCAGAGCGCATGATCACACACGCAGCTTCTGAGTGTACAACTGCTCCTTTGTCTTCAGGCTAATCCCGCAAGAAGTAGATGAAAGTGGGTTAAACATTAAAAGGCTGGCTGTGTGTGGTTCAACAGCCTGGTGGCGTGTGGTGGGTAGGCGCTGAATGTCAGCCGCCCGGAATTCCTTAGTCCTTGCAATGAGCTGGTCCTTGTTCTTCCAGAGTTACCTTCTTCTCAGCTGCCACTTCTCCTCTCGGGGTTTTGTGTCTTTTCACATTGATTCCTTTTCCAAGTCTTTGAGTTGTTATTAACCTGGTGGTCTCTTTCTCCACTCTGCCCTCTGCTTGTTTCTGCTTTTTTGTTTGGCTAAGTAGCCCGTGTGCTTTCTTGCATATGGACTAATGACAATAACCATGCTCAGCAACAACATCTACGGCATAATCAGGTCAAAATCACAAGCCTGTGCCTCACAGATCTGTTTGTTTGGGCCTGGTCACAGCCATCCATAAATCTGCAGCCATAACCCTGAAGGCTTTTCTACAGTGCAATTTGCATTCATCTGTGTCTAGTATTTATATCACCTACGTGTCTAAATACGGGCATACCTGCTGAGTATTTATTGATCTATTACCAAAGCATGTGAGGAATGCAAACCAGCGACCTGGGACCCTCCTCAGACCGGCAGGGAAAGAACATAGTTTATTTTAAGACAAACTGCTTGGGGTGGTGAAGTTCACAGGTAGCTTTCTGACAGCATAAAACAGTAACCACGTTGTCTGTTCCTGCTCATTCCAGTGCTGTGTTTGTGTAGGCATTTGTACAGCTGCAAAGTGAACTGAGACAGGAAAAAGAACGTGTGTGAAAAGCAATCTTTTCGGGGTTTATTTTAACCTGGAGCAGTCCCTCAGGTTGGCTCATGATGTGGCTGCACATGCTTTCTGGGGGGCACATTAGAGGTGGGAATGAGCAGCTGGGGACTGTCTGCTTAAACTAATTTAAGAAGTAATGTTGCTTTATCTCTAACCTGCCATCTTAGGAGGTGGTCTCACCTTACTGCTGGCTGCAGTCATCTTCCAAAGACTGGCTTACCTTCCCCTCTAGAGAGACAGGGAACTACTGGAGAGAGTCCAGTAGAGGCTACAAAGATACTAAGGAGACTGGAGCATCTCTGTGCAAGGAAAGACTGAGAGCCCTGGGGCTGTTGAGACTGGAGAAGAGAAGACTCAGAGGGGATCTCATCAATGCAGATCAATAGCTAAAGGGTAGGGGGCAAGAGGATGGGGCCAGACTCTTTCAGTGGTGCCCATCGACAGGACAATGGACAATAGGCACAAACTGGAACCTGGGAGGTTCCATCTGAACAGGAGGGAGAAACTTCTTCGCTGTGAGGATACCAGAGCCTGGCCCAGGCTGCCCAGAGAGGTTGTGGAGTCCCCTTTTCTGGAGAGATTCCAAACCCGCCTGGGCATGATCCAGGGCATCCTGCTCTGGGTGACCCTGCTGGAGCAGAAGGGTTGGATGTGATGATCTCCGGAGGTTCCTTCCAAGCCCCACCATTCTGGGATTCTGATTCTCCACTTCCTTTGGCCTTCCAGCTGCCATCTCCGGCCCTGGTCTGCATCTGGTGTCACCACGTGGCACATCAGGGTGCTGAATGGCTGTATTAGTACTTAACTTCTTCAAGCATGGGTAGTGCTAAATAATTATCAATCCAGACACTTTTTAGGCAGGAGTTCATTATGCTCATCTTTAGGAACCTGTGTGCAATTTGGTTCTCATATTTCCAATGAGAAAGATTTTATTTTTTTTTCCCCTGCACTGTACAAAACTGTTAAGAATGTGATGTAAGAACAGAGAAAAAACTTTAGAATGTTTTTTTTTTTTCCTTTCTATTTTCATCTGGGTTTATTTTTTGTTTTGGTAGATTCATAGAATCACAATGTTTGGGGCTGGAAGGGAGTTTTAAAGGTCATCTAGACCAACCCTGAAAACTAGACCATTTGATATTTATTAAGACACACATATTAAAACAAAAAAAAACCCAAACAAAATGCAGAAAAGTATGAGTACATTTGCAGGCTGATTATTTAGAAATAGAGGATATCTAAGAGATTTTTATACTGGAGACAGGAAAAAAACCCCCTTGTCAGCAACACAATGGGAGAAAATGTCACAGTTGTATGTGATCCACAGCACAGAGTGTTGGTTTCTCAGCAGCTGTGACAGTTATCATGACAGCTAAAGCCTTGGAACTTCTGTTCAGTGTTTTTAGAAGCAAAACACAACGCTTGGAGTAGAGAACTCTGCCAACAGTCATACTTCTGTATGGAAAGGGATTATGAAACATAAGCGTTTGGATGTTGATTTTTATATTGTCTGTCAAGCCTGAATAAGCAAAGACTGATGAGGTATAGCGGGATTTGTGCTTTATATCTAGGCTTAAGTTTGGTTTGACATTTAAAATGAAAGGTATGTAGGATCTGTTTCTAAAAAGACATTTTTAAGAAACCCTCACAACATTTGGTATTCAACAGCAACGACTGAGCTGTAATTTCTTTCTAGCTATCAAAACTGGTGAGTTGTTGGAGGAGTTAGATCCATATTGTCTCAGTTAAGTAAGAATATATTTCTATGTCTTGGATACTAGTCTGATAATGTGATGAATTTAAAAACAAGAAGATTTTGGTCTTAAAATACGTAACTCTGAAGTGATGTTCCCTCCTTGGTTTTCGTGCTCTGGAAGTAGCGAGCGAAGGAGCGGGGCCTAATGGTACCAGGATTATGAAAAATTCATCAAATGTTGCCGCCCCTCATTACCTAATGCACCTGGTCCATTTTTTAGCTTTTGGTGGGGTTGCTTGTCATGGAATCATCAAATGGTTTGGGTTGGAAGGGACCTTTGAAGGTCATCTAGTCCAACCCCCCTGCACTGAGCAGGGACATCTGCAACTAGAGCAGGTTGCTTAGAGTCCTGTTCAACCTCACCTGGAATGTTTCCAGGGATGGGGCATTGACCATCCCTCTGGGCAACCTGGGCCAGGGTCTCACCACCCTCAGTGGAAAAAAATGTCTTCATTCTCCTAGTCTAAATCTCCCTCTTTTAGTTTAAAACCATCACCCTTGTCCTGTCACAACAGGTCCTGCTAAAATGTCTGTCCTCATCTTTCTGACAGGCCCCTTTAAGTGCTGAAAGGCCGCAAAAAGGTCTCCCCAGAGCCTTCTCTTCTCCAGGCTGAACAACCCCAACTCTCTCAGCCTGGCCTCATAGCAGAGGGGTTTCAGCCCTCACATCATTGCGGTGGCCTCCTCTGGCCCTGCTCCAATAGATCCTTGTCTGTCCTGTGCTGAGGACTCCAGAGCTGTCCCCAGCACTGCAGTGGGGGTCTCACCAGAGCAGAGCAGAGCTGTCATATTTGCTGTCTCTATGGAAGTTATCAAGATAACACTAAAAAGATTATGTGAAAATTAATGCCATTTTGCTGTTTGCACATGTTAATGCTCTGCAAATAATAAACTATATGGAAATCTTGATATCTTCTACAGCTTTTTTAGGCGACATGGAGTTATTTCAGATATTTATGCTATCTCTTGCCACCTGAATAGATGTGTTGGTAGATGTTGGTAGCAGTTGCTCTCAGTTCAAGAAAAAAATGTCTCATAAAGCTTTCCTTTGAGTTCATTTACAGTTATATCACAGTTAGTGATGGGCTTTGTCCTATATTACTGTAATTCATAATAATTCTCAGTGTTGAAGTAGCAGTTGACATTTTAAGGACTAATTTAATCTGTTTGCTAGTAAATACAGGTTTGCACAGCACCTTTAGCTCTTTCTCAGTTTGGTACAGAATGCTGCCATCGTCTTTACGTGGTACTTGTTAAGTGTTAGATTTATTAGTGTTTTCTTTTCCTGCTTAGATGTCAGTGGTTACATTTGAACCCGAGGGATGCATTTTTTAATAATTCCCTATGTCAACTACTTTAAAATTGTGTTTCTTCGTAGCTTACACAAAGATAGACAAAGGAAATAGGTAACACAAAAGGGCAGGGAAGTCCAAGAGTGCTTTCTGTTCAGCAAGGGGAGCAAGCTCTTGGAGTATTCATGGCACTGTTCTGGTTGGAAGACATTTCTCAGACTGTCATGGTTTATACTCTCTGGAGTGTCATCTTGTGTCTTCTTTCTCTTCCATCCCTGACTGCTGCTCCTTCTCACCTGTTCATTACAGGAGAGGTTAAAACAGTTGAGCCAAAAAATAGTAATGCCAGACTGTCCAGAGAAGGACAACGAAGCTGGTGATGGGTCTAGGGCTTGTGAGGAGTAGCTGCAGGACCTGGAATTTTTTAGTCTGGAGAAAAGGAGGCCCAGGGTTAGGGTTAGGGTTAGGGTTAGGGTTAGGTTACCTTCTCAGTCTTGACAACTCCCTGAAAGGAGGTTGGAGCCAAGTGAGGTCAGTCTCTTCTCCCAGGCAACAAGCGATAGAACAAGAGGAAATGGCCTCAAGTTGCGCCTGGGGAGGTTTAGGTTGGACATTAGGAAAATTTTTTTCACTGAAAGGGTTGTCAAGGCCTGTGCCAGGCTGCCCAGGGCAGTGGTGGAGTCCCCATCCCTGGAGGAGTTTAAAGGCTGTGGAGAAATGGTGCTGAGGGACATGGTTTATGTTTTTAAGAGAAAACTTCCCAGCAGTAAGGTTTTAGTTGTCACAGGTGAGCAGAGCCTTTGGATTGCAGATACTATACTGTGAGGGTGATGAGGCACTGCAACAGGTTTCCCAGGGAAGTTGTGGATGCCCACTTCCTGGAAGTGTTGAAGGCCAGGTTGGATTAGGTTCTGAGCAACCTGGTCTAGTGGGAGGTGTCCAGGCCCATGGCAGGGAGGTTGATGCTAGATGATCTTCAAGGTCCCTTCCAACCCAAAACATTCTGTGGTTTAGTGATGAACTGGCAGTGCTGGGTTAACAGTTGGACTTGATGAACTTGGTCTCTTCCAACCAAAACAGTTCTATGGTTCTGTGACTGTGAGGGAGATCAAGAAGAATACGGGGAAGAGATAAATGACACCAAAAAGTACAGGCAGCTTGATGTCAGAGTCTAGAAAGAACAGGAAGAAAGATTTCAGACATTGGGAGAGCACAGCCACAGAATGCTTCATGGGTCATTCCCACCTTCTCCTCCAAGGTTGCCAGCTGTGGAGGCCCTGTGTTGGTATGGCCTGCAGCCCTCTGACTGGGAGCAAAGTAACAAATTATTCTACCAGTTTTCTGAAGGAGCACTTACTGGGGAACATTCCCTTGTCCTCTTCACGTGTATTACCACTTCAGAGCCACTCACAAGAGAATCATTTCAAGTGTTTTCTGTTCAAGGCAGCTTTCTGAGCCCTGGAGGCATTGGTGATATAAAGCAGGAGAACTTTCACGTGGATGGGATTTTTAAGCTATATTTGTAATTAAGTTAGGATTATTTTTTTCACTCCACCCCTGTTTTTCCCCACCCTACACTTCCAAGCCTTTGAAGAGAGGCCAGCTGTCTGGCGTGTCTGTCACGGCTCTCCTATGTCTGGAGCGCTTCCAGTGTCGGAAATTTCTGGCAGCTTATAGAATTCTGTTAAATAGGGACCATGAGATGACCACACCAGCAGAACTGCTGCATCCCTGCTCTCCTCTGTGTTACAAGAATAAGCAGAGGGACAAAGTCATGTAGTCTCCAAACTGGAAGATGGAATTAAGACTTGCTGGGATGAACTGTCTTCCTGTGGTGTGCTTGTGTGAATATGGAGATATCATGTGTATCATGTGTACAGTAGGAGTTTTGACTTTCTCTTAATGCTGTACTAAAGCTGAATGTCTCCAGTGTGTCACAGCTGAGGCAAGCTAGCAGAGATCCCACTTAGTTTTTAAGTTGTTTATTCAGAGTAGCCAGGAGAATGAAGAAAAACTGATTCTGGAACTTCTCTGCTATGAGGCCAGGCTGAAAGAGTTGGGGTTGTTTGGCCTGGGGAAGAGAAGGCTCTAGGGAGACCTTATTGCAGCCTTTCAGTACCTCAAGGGGGCCTATAAGAAGGATGGGGACAATCTTTTAAGCAGGACCTGTTTTGACAGGACAAGGGGTGATGGTTTTAAATTAAAAGAGGGAGATTTAGATTAGGAGAAAGAAGAAATTTTTTCCACTGAGGGTGGTGAGATCCTGGCCCAGGTTGCCCAAAGAGGTGGTCGATGCCCCATCCTTGGAAACATTCCAGATGAAGTTGAACAGGGCTCTGAGCAACCTGCTCTAGTTGCAGATGTCCCTGCTCAGTGCAGGGGGGTTGGACTAGATGACCTTCAAAGGTCCCTTCCAACCCAAACCATTTGATTCTGTGCTCTCTCCCTAGAAGTGTCTAAGGCCAGGTTGAATGGAGCTTTGAGCAACCTGGTCTAGTGGAAGGTGTCTCTGCCCATGGCAGGGGGGTTGGAACTAGATGGTCTTTAAGGTCCAACCTAAACCATTATACAATTCTGTGATTCTATGGCTTGGGCCTGGTTCTATACCAGTGCTAATCTCTGACCAGCTGTTAATACCAGCCCTGACTGGATTGAAGTGCTTTTTAATTGGTAAATATGAGTCCCTGTGATCATTAACGGGATGCTTTTGCTTCTATTCTGTTGGAAGCCCCCTTGGTACTTAATTTCTCTGTAGTTAAACTGCGGACAAAATAATCCTTTTTCCTTCTATGCAATATGTGTCAATTGAACCCTGGGTATTTCTGTTCTTTAAGGAACAGAAGTAATTGCACTAAATCATATGTTAGATTTGGAAATACACCTTGATATTTCTTTAAGGTTGACTCGGGGTTTTGACAGTTTTGCTTTCTTTGAGATTAAGTGTAAAATTGAATTCATCTCTATAAGAATACGACATTTATGGCTGTCAACAAATGCTTCCTGGTTGCCTGTGGATTAGTGTAAGATTAAGTATGTTTCAGGTACATGATTATTCTTTTTATGATGGAAAAATGAAAATGACTTGCCTTTGATGGTAGATGCTTGTAGTTGGTCAGAAAATTGGGCTCACTCCTTCCAAGTCTTAGGCTAGTAATAATATGATCATTTTTCCTTGCTTGATGTGCTACTAAAAGCTCAGTCAATTAATATTCTTTTTTTGTGGGTACTTAAATCTTATTCATGAATAACTTTTGAAACTAATGATAATTACTGAATTTGTGTTCAAGGCCAGGTTGGATGGGGCTTTGAGCAACCTGGTCTAGTGGGAGGTGTCCCTGCCCATGGCAGGTGGTTGGAACCAGAGGATCTTTAAGGTCCCTTCCAACCCAACCCATTCTATGATTCTATTCATGATCTTTTGCCTTTGGAATAAATTCCTGAGAGAATTGTACAACAGTTAATGAATTTTCTTGTCTCTAGTTATTGATTACTCAGATTGCTTCAAGTCAGCTGTTCTTGGTGCAGCTTAACCAGTCCTTTACATGCCTTATCTCCTGTCTTTGACTGGCTGAGGCTTTCACATACAAAGTATTTTTTTTTCTCTCCAAATGGATGGTAATGTGGCTTCATTCTTTGGGGTTTCAGCTATAAAACCCTCATGCATAAGCTGAGTGAGTTAACTTCTGACCCCATTTTGGCTAACAGTAGCAACCATCAGCAGATGGAGAACTTTATCTTTCCACAGCACTTTATAGTGTTTACACAGCGTCAGATAAGAGCTGGAGGAATTCTGCCCTATTATAGCATCACTTCACTGGGTTCAATGTGACATTGTTTGGTAGGAATAAAAAAATACTGAGATTGCTGCATAAGGCCAAGTATGCGTTACAGGATTTTTTTTATTTTTTATTTTTTGTTCAGATTCACACTTTATCCTCTGTGGAAAACTAGAATCTTTTCTATTCTCTTCTTGGCTAATAAGTGTATTTTTCACCTAAAAATACTTCCACCATGTTTTTATGGTAGTTATTTGTTGTGATGCAATTGGCTGGCTGTGTTTTGAGTTCTTTGGAATAGGCTAATGAGTATTTAATTTCTCTGTTCTCTTTTTCTCTGTTCTTGTTTTTTCCCTTTTCTCTCCCTTTTCCCCCTTTCTCTTTTCTCTCCCTTTTCCCCCTTTCTCTTTTCTCTCCCTTTTCCCCCTTTCTCTTTTCTCTCCCTTTTCCCCCTTTCTCTTTTTTCTCCCTTTTTCTCCTTCCCCTTTTCTTTTTCCCCTTCCCCTTTTCTTTTTCCCCATCCCTTCCCTGGACTGTATGCTAGGTCTGATAGATGAGCTAAAGGCCCCAGATAGGCTTCATCCTATAGGTTTTTATCTCCAGTGTCAGTTGGGAGCACTGCAGGATGGATGTGGAGCTGGTGCTTTGCTTGCTATGGGATCATCACTGCTGGGGTTTTTTTGTTTGAATTTTATGAATTGCTATTTTCCTTCTGCATAAGACACAGTGGAAGCCTGTGGATGGCATGAAGAAGGGGCAGGTTAATGTGTTGCCACTTCCTTGTAGCTGTGATGAGAGCAGCAACAACCAGATGCCCTTCATAGGAGAGGTCAGAGACCTGCCTGTTGAAGGGAACTCTCTTAGTTGGGTTGACAACTTCACGCGTGCGGGTGGTTAGGTCAGTTGTGAGTGTTTTCCTAACTTCATCCTTAAAATCATCTGACTGTACTTCAAACCCTCTTCAAGGCCATAATAAATAGTTCAAATTAAAGGTCAGGCACAGGCACACACACTTCTTGTGGTGAAATTACAGGATGAAGCAAGTGGGGTGATGCAGTGCTAGGCTTAAAGCTATGAAACATCAAAGAGGTCATTCGCACTGGAGTGGCAAGGGCAGGAAAGGACATGGAAACAGTAGTTGTAAATTTACGTAGTGCTCTTGGGCATTGGAGTTGAAGCCTCTTCTTGCACCCTTTTGTCTATCAGCAGATCTGACTGGATCGGCAGCTCTCCCTGCAGCTGGGAGGATTTTGAGGGTCATCCATCATTTAAACATTTTCTGAAAGATTTTGTTGTTGTTATATATAACCTTTAGTCTTATTTTGCATTAAAAACATCATCATACTTTATCTTCTTGGTAGGCTGGTGGAAGGACATTTTGGCAGAAAAAAACCCAGCTGTGCTGGAGAAATCTGGCTGCAATTATCACCAAAGCTTAGTGCAACTTCTTGTTCTTTCTGGCTTGCAGGAATTTAATGACAGAGGAAATAGGTCTCCCCTTTTCTGTTCTGTGTTACTCTGCTGCTGACCAGGGAAGCCCTTGAACTCTGCTGGATAACTGCTTGTGCCAGCAGACTGGTAATGCTCCTAACTGCATGTTGATGCTGCTCTGTCACCTTAAAAGCTTTTGGGGAATCAAATCCTCAGATCTTTAGCAAAAAAAGCTAGAGGTAAGCACACTTAGGGTAAATATTGACTGAAGGAATTACTAATCCCTGGTATCAACAGAGTCTGGGGGATGAAGGGATTGAGAGAAGCCCTATGGAGGGGTGGTTGATGCTTCATCCCTGGAATCATTCCAGGTCAGGCTGGCCAGGGCTCTGAGCAACCTACTCTAGTTGCAGATGTCCCTGCTCCCTGCAGGGGGGTTGCACAAGATGACCTTGAAAAGTCCCTTCCCTCCCAAACCTTCTGATGATTGTATGAATATGTGGGGGCAATATCGTAAGTAGACAGCATAATAATTATCCAAATGAGTACCCTGCTTATTTCTTTAATCAGATGATCAGTACTTAAGCAACCAAGGATTTTGGGAGAGGATGGAGGGAGACAGGGCAGGAGGAAAGTATCACCTCTTTTTGGTCTATATTCAAAGAACTTAGCTTTTAGTCTTTCTCTTTTCTGCTATGTGGTCTTTTCTAGAATGTTTTTCTTACCTCTCACAACACCTTTCTGCTCAGTGGTTTATCTCAGCTACTGATTTATTTTGCTAGATAAACACAAGTACCTTTTATAATTAATTGCTCTAGTCAAATGGTTTATTTAATTTTCTTGCAGATCACATAGCTAAGTTACAGATTTATACCGGTCTCTAGGCAAATACCATGTACTGTCGTATATTCAGTCACCTTCTGATTCTTATGGAGGACATATAGCTGCAAGTGTCTTCTAAAAGATGAAATTCCCTTCCATCAGGGACAGAGGTAGTGACCAGATGCACGTTAGGAGGTTTGTGATCATCAGGCAATGATGATTGCTGGTGACACTTCCCTTTTGTTCTAAGCTGCGTTCCCTTTTGCTGCTGCGTCCACTTCATCGCAGATATTGAAACATTTCTCTGGTGATGTATAAAGATACTTTTTGAAAGCCCTGAGGAGGTTTTGCTGAGGCAGCATCTCGTTATACTGATAATACAAATGATTAAAGCATCAGCTGGGAACTGTTCAGGAATGTTGTCTCTTTTTTTTTTTTTTTTTTTTTTTTTTTTTTCCTCCTTTTCCCTGCTGCTGGTTTTCAGTCACTGGAGCCCATTCATGGTAGATAAGCGGGAGCACAGAATTGCAGCAAGAGAGTTCTCTTATTTCAAAAGACTGTTGAACTTCTTTTTTCCTGTAATAAAGTTTATTGCTTCCTATATATTTGCCTGCTATTACAGAAGGGATACTTTCCACTTGCCGGGTAATTCGGTTCTGTAGAATTCTTCAGCTTACGCTTAAAGCTCTAAAATTTGCTGATTCAGCTCACTTTCTAGATTTTCCACTAATTAACTTGTCCTGGCCCTTCTGTCCATATTTTTATTTGATTGTCTTAGTAAGGTTTATTGATGCAGACCATCCTGCATTTCTTTTCCCTGTTTTCCCTCCTTCTATCACCACACAGTGAGGCCTTTTTGCTAACCTCTAGTTCTCAGTGCAATAATAATTAGAGTCTGGGAGGATATTCTTGCTGAACCTTTCTGTATTTGGGGAATTTAATACTGTATCTGAGACATAAAATTTTGCTCCGGGCTGACACTTGGATTTGAAGATCTGAGTTTGAAAATGTTCCTTATTGTTATTTTGTTTATATGCAGCTCTAAGTCCTTGAAGTACATAATTAATTTTCTGTTTGTGTCAACTTCTGTATAATCCTAACATCATGTAAGAGGTATCAGACCGAAAGTAATAAGCTACGAGTAATCCTCTGAAACTCTTGATTAGTCTGTTGATATTCACACAGTATGTTTTGAGGAATTCCTTGATGTGCATGTAGGACTTGTTCTCAACTGGCAATTTCTGACAGTCATTTATCCCCCCAAAAGGTATATTTCTAACCTATGAATAATCAATGTATTGCATGGCCTATGTCATGAAAATGAATGTAGTTAACAAAAGGAAACTTAGTGTACTATTAACAGTAATTAAAATGTAATTTTTCCTTCAGTTTAGCTGTGAAGTCTGATTAGGTTGGCGTATATGTCTATGTGTGTGTGTATCTCTCCCCTACCCTTGTAATATGTACCCACAGGTTGATTACTGGTTGCTTTTCACAGAATCAAAGAATGGTGGGGCTTGAAAGAGACCTCTGGAGATCATCACATCCACCCCCCTGTGCCAACAGGGTTACCCAGAGCAGGATCATGTCCAGGCAGGTTTGGAATCTCTCCAGAGAAGGAGACTCCACAACCTCTCTGAGTAGCCTGGGCCAGGCTTGGGCACCCTCACAGCAAAAAAATTTATCCCCCTGTTCAGATGAAACCTCCAGTTTGTGCCCGTTGCCCCTTGTCCTGTCACTGGGCACCACTGACAAGAGTCTGTCCTCATCCTTTTGACCTCCACCCTTTAGATATTGGTAAGCATTGAGAAGATCTCACCTGAGTCTTTTCTCCAGGCTCAACAGCCCCAGGACTCTCAGCCTTTCCTCAGCACAGAGTTGCTCCAGTCCCCTCAGTATCTTTGTAGCCTCTGCTGGACTCTTTCCAGCAGTTCCTGATTTTCCCTTGATTTCAAAATATATATTGTGAACCAAAAAAAATGTGCAAAAGACAATAAACAAAAATCTTCAACTTCTATGAAAAAACTTTTCATCTTTCAGCTTAAAAAAAGAGACAATTGAGTCAGGGATGTGGCAGACAATGATTAAATCATGGCAAGTATGGAGAAAGGAAGCTGAGAGTGGTTTTTGATGATTTGTCACCATGCAAGGACTAAGTGCCATAAAGTGAACCAGGCAGCTGGGTTAAAACAAAGAGAAGGAAGCACTTTTTTAACAGGTATGTGTTTGTACTTTGCGATTTATTGCCCTAGGTTGTTGTGTTTACCCATACTCTAGATGGGTTCAAAACCTGACAGGAATAACCCATGGACTATTCAATTAGCCAAGCCATGGGGTGTGCAATTAAACACCAAGATCCATATGCTGTGCCTGGCCCAGGAAACCCCTGAATTGCAGACTGTCAGGAAGGGGGGTGTGAATATATACAGGAGGAATTATCCCTGTAAGATGAATTATTTGCATGCTCTTCCCTGAAATGACTCATTGCTGGGCAGTTTTGGAGAAGAGAGTTTCATAACTGCTGCTTCATAACACAGTTCAGGGTCATCTCCCAGATCAACAATGCTTCCTTCTCTACAGGGGAGAAGCCTTACAGAAATAACATTTAAAAATATATTATCTAATGGGAGAGTATCAATCTCCTGCTCTCATCCATTAAGGGAGAGTATTGTAAGACATGTCAAAATACTTCTATATTGTCAGTCCAAAGACAGAATAATGAAACCAGTTGAAATCCTGCAAACCCTCCACAATGAAGTGGCCTAACAGCTGTCTTAGACGACTTCTTTTTGCCCTTCTCATACCATGCTTGCAAGTACTGAGGGATGTCTGTGTAGCCTGCGGAAAGAATGTAGATCTGAAGAGACTAATAATAATGTAAATCAATAAAGGTATGCAATAGCTTTTGTTATGAGAGACTGCAGTTTTTTTCTTGCTAGTGTTTGTTTTCTTGCTAGTGTTTATTTTCTTACTTGTGTTTTGGTTTTTTTTCCATTTTGATTGTTTGGGGGTTTTTTCTTACTAGTATTTGCGATTTTTTTTTTTTCCATTACTAGTGGTTTCTTGGGTTTTTTTCGGGGGTTTTTTTTTTTTCTTTGCATCTGTCTTTCTGGCACTAATTTGATAATGACCTTCCTGCCTAAAATACACCCAAGGTTATACAAAGGCTTTCTGCAAGGCTCTGAGTAACCTTATGAAAAAGCACATGGTGCCTTTGATTGTGAAGAGTTAGACTGTGAGCTCCCTTACACAAAAGGCATAAGATTTCTTCTTTTCCCCCGTGAATTGCTTTCTGTTTAGAGAGGAATAGTAGTAAGGCAAGTTTTCATCCGCGTTCATTTGTAGAGGTTGCTTACTCAAATGGCATCTGATCGTTCTTGGAACTGGTCTGTAGTGTATGAAAGAGGTAATGAAGAGAAACGGCTACAATAAAATATTTATTCACCCTTTATGTTGAGTTGTATGCCTGTTTTGAAACAGCGTGTGCAAATATTGCATGGTTTGCACAGTATTTTAGGTGTGCTCTAGTCGATAAACTTTATTAACAGTCAAATATAATTTGCTGCAAGTGTGTGCAGCAGTGGGTGCCTGCTGCTCTCTGAAAGGGAGAGTTACCAGTCTATTTGGAAATGCATTTAATTAATTTTTTTTTAAAAGGCAGATAGGGCATTTGGCTCTTGATTTTGGGCTTAGTCCCCTTATTACCAGTACCTAAATCTCTGAGGAAATCCTGATGATGAGATGATGTTTCAGATGCAGAAATTGACATTCACTTCTAAAATGCAACACTTGCTTTTCTGATTTACTCAGGGTTACCTTACCTGCCAGAGATTGATCATTTTTAGTAAAGCAGGAGTTATTTTTTTTCCCTACTTGTAGTCCTTCAGCATTCCTCTTGATTTGTGAACAGAGAATGAAGGAAATGGAAAATTTGCCAACTTTAATTTGTCAAATTAAATCCTGCCTGTTGCAGGCAATATGTAGAGTAAATACATCTCCCCACCCAAAGGCATTCGTATTGTTGCTTGTTAGTGTGCTGCCAGTTTAAGAATATGGCATTGTCTCCTGGGCAGGTCAGTGCGGAGGTAGAATGTGCACTTTGTCCCTTTCTATTGCTCCTCTCATTGAGTGAAAACTTTTACCTTTTAGTTCAGATTATAAATCACTTCCCATGTTTTGTTATTCCATTGACTTAACTGAACAGAGTAAGCCGTGAGGATTTATCAAGTATTAGGTTTTGATAAATACAAGCCAGTCTCTGCTCTGCAGTAATGCCTGGAAGCTAAAGATGAGATCTACTCAGAGAGGATTGCAGAGATGGGAAGGTAGGAAAGACTATTTGAAGTGTAAATAGTGTGCCTGGAAATCATAGAATAATAGAAGGTTTTGGGAGGGAAGGGGCCTTTGAAGGTCATCTGGTCCAACCCCACCTACATTGAGCAGGAACATCTGCAACTAGAGCAGGTTGCTCAGAGTCCTGTCCAACATCACCTGGAATGGTTCCAGAGATGGGGCATCAAGCACCCCTCTGGGCAACCTGGGCTAGGGTCTCCTCCGCCATGAGCATCAAAAATGTCTTCCTTTTCTCTAGTCTAAGTCTCCCTCTTTTAGTTTGAAACCATCACCTCTTGTCCTGTTACAACAGGCCCTGCTAAAATGTCTGTCCCATCTTTTTGACAGGCCCGTTTAAGTGCTGAAAGGCCACAAAAAGGTCGCTCAGGAGCCTTCTCTTCTCCAGGCTGCACAACCCCAACTTTCTCAGCCTGGCCTCATAGCAGAGGGGTTCCAGCCCCCACATCATTGCTGTGGCCCTCACAAAGATCTGGAATAGTAATGAATAGAAGCAGTTCTGTCACTTTAATTGTATAACTCTTATGTAACCCACTCTAGCAAGTGAGAAAATTGCACTGCCTGGATAGCATCACACTAAGGAGATAAGGAGAAAAAAAAAGAGAAGCAGTTGGGAAATGGGAAATGTACGTCTGGGGAAGGGAACATTGGTTCTGGACAAAACCAAGATGCTTGGTTGCTTTCTTCAGAACAAAGACCATGACTCACATCCACAGTATCTTTTGCAGTATGAAGAGATGAGGAGCAGAGATAACCCTGTCCCCTTGGTGGGAATAAAACAGATGGTGGCATTGGATTTTTTTGTGCAATAGGCTTTTGCTTGTTTCCTTCCAATATTCAATATGCCACTAAGTTGGGAATGTTTAAGATAACCAGAGCTATTACTGAATTACTGCAGCAACTGCCGGGGAGATAATTGTGAGCGAACACTCTGAGAAGTGAAGGGATGAGCTGGATGCTGTTCCAGCACAAGTGACTGGTCCTGGAGGTGGTTGGAACCTTGTCTTCTGAACTACTTCAATTCAAGCTTTTTTAAAAAAAAGATAGTAACATTTTAATGAAAAATATTTTCCAAAAATGCTATGAAATGCTCTATGTGTGTCCTGAGCAATGATGAAATGACTGAAAATGGTGAAGGTTTGTTCTTTTCTGAATGTTTTTAGCTACTATAACATGTAAGGCTTGACCTCTAGCAAATGAAACAACTACAGGATGGTGAAAGCCTGTGAGTTTTCTTTCATCTGCTATAAATAGTGATGTGATTCCAGTCCTAGAGCATGGGTGTTTATGGTGGAGAGCAGTGAGAGAAACCACACAAAACTAAGTATTTTCAAATCATTTTAATTAATCATAGAATTGTTCTGGTTGGAAAAGACCATTCAGATCATCGAATGCAACTGTTAACCCAGCACTGTGTGCTGCTAGCTCTCTTCTTCCTCAGGCCAACACCAAACTCAGCAACATCCCCTCAGCATAACTTTGTCTTTTATTCTTCATCTGTTTGCGCTTCTCCATCTCAAATTAGCCAAAGGGGAACACACCCCTGAGAGAGAGCTCAGCAAGCTGCCGCCAACAGGAACTCCCTTCAAACTGATCAGCTTCTTGTTTTCTCTCTCAAACTGGTTGATTCCTATTAATATAGCTCTAGCTTCACCCACCACTGCAACCATGATCACCTGGGGGCAGGCAGGGCCTCACACAGGTTGGCCAGGTTCTGTCTGTGGGGCCTGAAACCACTTGGGGAACAAGACATACTGCTGGGTTGGGACTCATCCATAGGTCAACTCCAACTCAGGGCCCACGACCCAGGTCCCAGCACTTCACACTACCAGGTCACCACTAAACCGTGTCCTTCATCACCACATCTCCATGGCTTTGAAACCCCTCCAGTGATGGGAACTCCACCACTGTCCTGGCCAACCTGGGCCGGGCCTTGACAACCCTTTCAGGGAAGACATTTTTCCTCATGTCTAACCCAAACCTGCCCTGGTGCAACTTGAGGCCTTTTTCTCTTGTCCCATCATTTGTTCCTTGGGAGAAGAGACTGACCCCACCTGGCTACAACCTCCCTTCAAGGAGTTGTTGAGAACAAGAAAGTCTCCCCTGAACCTTCTTCTTTCCAGGCTAAAATTAAATTTAACATTATTTTCTTATTAATGCTTAGTACCAAGTTGTGTCTATAGACGTAAACTGTGCTGCTGCTCCAGAAATTCGAACCTTGGAGGAAGAAAACACTGCAGCGTCTGGGTTTTGTAGTTGAAGGTATGGCATATATGTGTCAACACAGCCTTTGTGAACCTGTGAAAAGGAGCTTTTTATGTTTGCATTGTCCCTCCCTTGAAACAAAGGCAAATCTCTTTTCCCTCACAATGCAAGAGAATTCTGATAGAGGCTGTTCAAATAACAACTTGTGCCTAATACTGCTTCTGGGTAATAGTTCTCAGTTAGTCAAAACGGAGATTTGCTTTTTGCTGTTTTCAGCTGTCTGGATTAGAGTGTTGATGGGATGTCAATGCCATCTTACACTGGGTCAGATTGGATGGGTCAGCATTTCATTAAGCCCAGTTCACTTAAAGTGTTTCAAAACAACCCAATGACTCTTAAACCTTTTTGTGTTTGTAACTGTGTAAGGAGTTGAAAAAAACTTTGTTAGTACCCTTAGAAAAGCAAAGCCTTTTTCTCCTTATTCCCTTTCATCTCTTGCTTTTGCAGAGTTCACGTACCTCTGCAGGTATTTTCCAAGTAAATCTTTCCTTAAGAAGACAATGCTATAAAATATGCATGAAGATATCTTCTGTCGTGTATAGTAAGATTTTCCTAAAATACATCATGAAAACCACTCTTCTCAGTGCTAGGCTTCTCAGCTCACCCTTTGGTGGCAAATGCCAGGAATGCAAGTTTGGCTACAAGGGCTGGTAGACCAGAGTATTGCAAACAGAGGACCATGGCTTGGAAATGGGATTTTCATCATCCCTTCTCCTTTCGTGGTTGTATCTCATGTTGAAAAATCTTCCTCTCTAATTTAGGAAGCCATATTGAAGTAGCTATTGTTTCAGAGTGGAACAGTCTGAACTTTCAAAGAGAAAAATGTGAGGGAAATGCAGAATTTGGGTTCATCTGCTGAGAACTACATCTGCAAGACTATTTGCTGAAGATGTTATGTCAGCTGGTGTGGGGCAAGGCAGAGTAACGGCAATTACTCAAATTCTTGATCAGTCATCAGCGACTGAAAGTGCGTGCCTTAGAAATGTGGAAGGGTAGCGTGGAAGGAGGGGAATTTTGTGCACAAAACATTTTCCAGAAGTGGAGTCACTGACACTATGATTAATTTTCTGTTCAGAACTAGTCCTGTTACACTGCTAGTAACGTGATACGGGATGTGCAAGGCCGAGCTGCAGTGCAGCACTGTGGGGGATGCGACTGCAAGGAAAGTACTTTTTATATCAATTGGATGGTTGCTCCTGTTGTAGACTGTATTGACTTGGCAGTAATTAGAATTTCATTGTTTCCCAGCCTCCAGCACATTTGCAATGCAAATCAGTCCTTCTTAATAAACATCAACATCATGTGGGCCATGAAAATATGACCTTTTAAAGACTTCTGCTTTCAAAGTTATGTTTTCAGTAAGGAATTTAGTTCAGATACGCGTGTTCTTTAGAAATGGGACCAGAAGAGGTGTTCAAGAGCAGGCTGGATGGGGTTTTGAGCAACCTGGTCTAGTGGGAGGTGTCCCTGCCATGACAAAGGGGTTGGAACTAGATGATCTTTAGGATCTCTTCCAACCCAAACCATTCTATGACTTCCAAGCTCTTGAAATGAGTCCAAAACAAAAGCTTCTTAAGGCGTTCAACACAAAGACAAACTGTTCTTCACAACTGATTTTCAAACTTAGCACATTCAATAGCAGGAGTTTGTTTTTGCGGTTCCCTGGTCATAGCGTAGCATAAGTGGGAACTGCTGGTGTCTCTCTGGAAGTTTTTGCCATCATTCCTGGTGCATTCAAGGAGATGATGTTGGTTATGATTTCACGTAGTAACACAAAGCTGTTATGAACATGGGGCAAAGATAATATCAGGCAAATGCCAGTGCTATAAATTTCACACATTAAACCCTGCCAGTATAAACCAGTCGCTGACTCTGTGTGTGGGTTCAATTGTGGTACAGATTAGTTTGTGCCTCTATCTTAAACTGTCATAAACTGGTGGTGGGAGGACATTGCTGACCCTTTTCCTATTACTGGGAAAGTGGAGGCAAAATAGTACATCTAATGTTGTCTTACGTAGAAAATGTATATCTGTAGGTTTAATGAAGTGTCACAGAATCATAGGACAGTTTGGGTTGGAAGGGACCTTAAAGATCATCTAATTACAAGCCCTCTGCAGTTAGCAGGGTCACCTCCCACTAGACCAGGTTACTCAAAGCTCTGTTCAATCTGGCCTTGAACACTTCCAGGGATAGAGCATCAGCAACATCCCTGGACAACCTGTGCCAGTGTCTCACCACCCTCAGAGTGAAATGTTTCCTCCTTAGATCTGATCTAAGTCTACTCTCTTTTAGTTCAAAACCATTACCCCTCATCCTATCACTACCCTCCCTGATAAAAAGTCCCTCCCTGGCTTTCCTGTAGGTCCCTTTAAGTACCTTAAGGCCAGTATAGGAAGTTAAAGGACATTTTGCCATGAGAGCTCAGAGCCTGACACTCAGTTCAATAAAACTAGACAGAGTTGTTTTACCTTTTCTTCAAATTCTTTCAGTGCAAACTGTGAGTTTGTATGGTCACGTGTGCGATACTGAACCCTTTGTGACTTGGGAAGTTGTTGCAACTGGAGGAAAGGGCAGGGGAGCTGATTTGTTTTATGCCTTTTAATCATTCCAAACAGCTAAGAAAACAAAACAAAAACAACCAACCAAACAAACCCCCCAAGGTAGTGAGATAACAGCCAAGAGTAAAGAAGTGAGGGCTGATGTCAGTGAATTCACTCTGGACATCTGTCTGGTAAAAGAACACGCTTTTCAGGTTTATGAACTCAGCTGGTGTGGGGCTTAAACCATAGTTTTGAAATACAACTGAATGTGAAGCTTGTGAAAAATGTCCTTTGTGATTCAGAAACTGTTACACCTTCTAGTTTGTCTGATCCCACAGGTTCAAACAGAGTTTGGTGCATTTAAGATTCAAAAGAGGACTGCATGCAAACACTCTTTTCTCTTAGCAAATCTTTTTGGAGCGTTTCTTGATTTGACAGTTTAATTTGACAGGGGATGTAGTATTTATTTCACGAGCAAAACTCATGTAGGTTCTCATTTCTGTTGTTTAGAGTCTTATGTTTTATTGCCTAGAATGGTATATGTAATTTTATGGCTCAAGGAAAGAAAAAAATGCTGCTTATTCTGATAATCTCTTTTCTCTAGAGTTATATTAAGTTCCTATTTCCAGCCTTGCACAGGTGGGAGAGAGAGATTTAAAACTTGTATATGCAATATATAGAAGCTGTTACAAGCTGAAGTGTGAAACTTCTGGTCATCCACAGCTTTGACAAAGTGCAGTTCTTTGAGGAAATGATACACTTGCAGAAAAAAATAGGAGATTTATCTCTCATTAATGTATTATTGGGTAGAATAAGTTACTTTCCAAAGATGATCAGGGGATTCTGAATTTCAAAATAAATGTCAGTGCTCAAGACTAGTTTTTGCTGAGCAGTTTTGGCTATAAAAGGAATGAGATGTAACATGATGCACGGCAGTTTTCATCCCATGGATGAAAGCTCCCTTTTTTGTAGGAGCTTAAAAACAAAATACATATTTTGTTCTTGCAAATATTTCAGTGGGACTGCTCAGATTTATCACATTAATCACACATTAATTTTTTCAAAACCCTTGCAGTATTGTGTAGTCAGACACCTCCATGTCTTGCAGTTGGTTCGCATCACAACTTCCCATGCCAACGTTATCCCCCAAGCTAAATGATGGTGTCATTACCAGATCTGTATGTGCTTTATAAGATCTTAGATAAAGAACTCTATAATTTCTTGTAATTAAGACTGAATTTAATTCCAGGCACGGGTAAGTGTAGTGTGGGTGAAGATAAAGAAACGCGTTGTGTTTAAAAGCAACGTTGATAACTGAAATTGTATTCTGTCAGTGTTACTGGCTGCAGATGTCTGTCAGTGTGATGTGAAATCTGTTTTCCTGTGTTATTCTGGGCTAGCGATAGCATCTGGAAGGCAAAAAGTCAGAAAATAGGGACTTCAACTCAGTAGGTAAGATAAGGTAGAACTTGTATAACAAATACCTTTAATTTGCAGATCTGTAATAGTATTTGGGGATTTTTTAATCCTTCAAAATATTTCCTCACCCCTTCCCCTTTTTATTTTAAATGAGCTCTGCCTATTTCCCAAAGAAAATGAAACTTTCCTCTAATTCCTTCCAACCATTCACTCCTTGAGATTTGAAGTGGGGTAAACGGTGGCTTAGATCAAATTAAGTGGTGTATAGGGAAAAAGCCATGAGAATGGCAGTATTTGTCTAAGAAATAGGGAAGCCAAGGAGCTATTTTTGTCCTTTTAGATAAGTTGAAGTGTCAGTTTTGGCCTTTCTGTTTTTTTGTGGGAACACCCACTGATGTCAGGTGTTGGTTTTAACTTTTTCAGCCCTTACCTTACATACCTTCCTGCCTATGTATTTCTAACTCTCATGTCCTGAAGTGGTATTTAACAAGCTTAACATAAGCATTTGCAATTATCTAATAGCACCTGAAAATTGCTTACTAAATGACAGGAGGAAGTGTCATTTGCATTCCATATCTGATGTTAAATCTGTTAATCCTCCACAGAGTCTGCCAGGAAAAACAGTGTCAAGAGGCTTGAATTTTATTAAAATCAGAAATCAAGTGTGCTGCTTCCTACTCTTCTAGTGCACTCTTCAAAAGACACCTGAAAACCTTCTGGAATATATGATTTATGTTAGCCATTGTATTCCTCATTGTTTTCTCGAAATGTGCTTTAGTTATAAATTTGTTACAGAGCGTACATTAATAGCCCTTCCCTCTTGGGTCTTCTTCTCTCACCCCAGGAAAGTTCTGCCTCCATCTTTGCCCTTGTTCATATAAGTTAATCTTCTGTATTGTGACAGGTTTTTTCCTTCACTAATGCAAGTTCCTAATTGGGCATAATGAAACATTTACTCACACTACTAGATAATATTACATGAAAGCACATCAGAGATAAGAGGCTATGAAGAAAATAAGCACTTAAAAGATTTTGTATAAGATATGAAAGCCATTTTTTGGCCAATATTTTCCTGTTTTATTTGCAAATGGCTTCTGGTGCAGCTGTGTAACTAAGACTATGTCAAATGGCATCCGTTATTTATTGGCCTGGTTAGCAAACAAGGACACCTTTGACTACAGCAAATTGTGAGGTCAACTTACTGTGCTTGACACCAACTGGAGACCAGCTTTTTTGTATTTATATTCTCTAAAATTTTCCATTTGGCATGAGCTTCTGTGGGGAAAGCAGTAGGGACTAGGAGAGGGGGAGCAGGAGAGAGCTTGGATTTGTTGAAAGCTGGCACAAGTGTAATTGTGCCTTTTATTTGCTATCCAGGTGCATCAGGTTGAGTTACAGACCAGCCTCCCCATAAAGGCAAATTTTCCTCAACCTAATAGAAACTGTGGAAAATACGTATTAAGGAGATAAATTCTGCAACTGTTACACACTGAAATGATTCAATACTGTGTCTTCTGCAGGGTAGAAGAGTTAAATGCTATAGAGTTGCCCGAAACACACTGGTATTTGCTACTTGATTAAAACTGTCCTGCCAATTTAAAAGTAACCTGCTTGTGCTACTCAAAGGGCATAAATAGAGCTATTTTGCAAGGGAATCATGAAGGAGGATGTTGGCACAAGAAGGATTCTTCTCATACTGTTACTAGCAATGCCCAGGCAGCTGGTGTGCATTAGGGTCCTGATACTGCCCAGTGGGAGTCAGTGAAAACTGGATCCCTGATTGTCCAGGGACACGAGAGCAAGGTAATTAGATCAGGAACGTGTGGCTCTGAAAATAGGTACCTGCTTGTGCTGGAGTTGCTGTGTTTTTAACTCCACACATTAGCATCAGTTCCTGTACTTTGGAGTTTTATTTATTTTAATAAAATTAAATTGTAGTGGTTCTGATTTTGGGCTCAGTCTTACTCTGTGTGTAAAGACGCTTTAGCAAAGGATACAGTGATTGAGATGGTACTGAAAGATGACTGTGGCACTTCCTTGCAGGGTTGGGGACCAGCTTATCCTGGCACAAGTGGCAGCAGCTTCTGACCAGTCTTGGTTCAGTGCAGCATTACTGGCTTTGCCATCCCTGTGCCTCTGGCCTCCTCTGAGGGGAAAGGCTGAGCAGGGAGAAGTAGGGAAATGTGGCTCTGCATGGTAAAATCACACTTTGCTGTTAAAAAGTAGCTTTAATCTCTTTCTGCAGAGAGATTTCGGGGATAAGTGGGATTGATGTAAGAATGAGAGAATGAGGGGCTGTACTGAGTCAAACCAAACATCTGCTTGTTCTGTGCTTGGACTCCAGTAATGGATGACTGGAGATACCTGTGGGAAAGAGTAGGAAAGGACAGCCTGTAAATAGAGTGACAGGATCCTTCCAACCCAAACCATTTTATGATTCTATGTGTCTTGTACATTCAAAAAAGGAAACACTACTGAAGAGATGGGTTGTGGCTGCCCCAACCCTGGATGTGTTCAAGACCAGGTTGGATGGGGCTTTGAGCAACCTGGTCTAGTGGGAGATGTCCCTGCTCATGGCAGGGGCGTCAGACTAGATAATCTTTAAGGTCCCTTCCAACCCAAACCATTCTATGTTTCTGGAATTGTGTCACATATTCTGTGCTTCCGGGGTGTGTTTGTTTTTAAATCATCATCTAAAAATTCTCCTCCATGTGGGAAATGAAGATCTCTTAAGTGAGCCTTTGGACATCTTTAGCTGTTCGTTTTAGATTGGCTATTTTCATGGAAAGTATAATTATATGCTGATTATGCTAATAAATTTTGCAGTAGCTGCGTGGTCTCCTCTTTTCCCTTTATTCTATCCTGAATAATGCCACATTCTGCTGACCTGTTTTGGAAAATATTTCTCGTAGCCTGGATTTTGCAGTGGTGGTAGGGATTTGATCAACATTTTTGTGTTTCTGTTTCAGTAAGGAGAGGACTGTGGGGGACTTGTTTACTTCAAAGTTTGCTCATAACCTCTAATCCGGAGGCTGATGATTGTCTGTGCTCTGTCAGGTGACCTTGCTGTTGATTAGTGCTTTTATTTTGGTGACAGCATGTGTCGAAAGTATGTCTGTCTCCAGAGTGTGAAATATATATTCATCTGCTATAATCTGGTCCCTCCCAGGTCATTGCCTGGATAATGTTTTTCCCTTGCAAGAGAAGTAAACTCATCCTCTTGGAAGGACTGAGGAGTCTCATTGCTTCAGTTTTTGTCTGTCTTTTTTTTTTTTTATGACATCGGGGTGTTGCAGGGAGGAGGGAATCTGTATTTCTGCAGTAGGACAGCACTCCAAAAGGCAGAATCACACTGTGTAGTTCAGGTGTTTCTTTGGATATTTTCTTGTAAAAACCACCACACATCTAGGTTTCTATCTTAATTTTCAGTATAAAAAAGGACATACAGTGTTTAAACCAATTAGTTCCTTCAGGACAGAATTATAATGGTTGGTTGCTGTTTGTTTTCCACAGACTCTTCTTCCTAATCCTTCTTTAGATCCTGGGCTACAGTCAGAAGAAATCTGGATTATCCACGGAAAATAGCCTTGGAGGTGCACTGCAGGTAGAGGTATGCTGAGGCTTTCTCAGTATTTACTGAAATATATTCATAAAGCTGTGATTTAAAAAGCAAATCTTAATTAGAATGGCTAAACTCCCACTGCATGGAGTTGAACTTCCCGTTGATTGGTTTGTTGGCAAAATCATCTTTCAAGTTATTCCTGTCTGTGTCAGTTGAAAAAAAACCCCAAACCAAACCAGAAAAGCCACAGGAAAAAGAAGGAAATCCTTTGACTTCTCTGCCATGGTCTTGAGTGGTGTCCATCTGCATAGGCCTGTACAGGGATATGCAGAGAGATTCCTGAAGGAATGAATACACTTGGCAGCTCAAAGCAACATCTCTGGTTTGGTGGGAGCCTCCACTCCAGCTTGTTTCTCCTGCTGGGAATTTGCGTGGGCGAAGTGCCACTTAAGCTGAACCTGCTTTTTAGTGTCTGAACTAGGTCCCAGTATCACTGCAGCTTGTTGTACGAAATATCAAACCGACCAAAATAATGTTCTTCTCTATAAAGCCTTTCCAAAGTATCTGGGGATTCACAAATAAATGTGCAAAGCACGCCCAAAACATGTGTCTCATAGAATCAGAGGGTTGGAAGGGACGTTAAGGATCATCTAGTTCCAAACCCTCTGCCATGGGTAGGAGCACCTACCACTAGACCAGATTGCTCAGAGCCTTATCCAACCTGGCCTTAAACACTTCCAGGGAGAGGGCATCTACAGTTTCCCTGGGCAACCTGTGCCAGTGTCTCACCACCCTCTGAGTGAAGAACTTCTTCCTAATTTCTAATCTAAATCTCCCCTCTTCCTGTTTGAACCTATTACCCCTTGTCCTAACACTACAAGCCCTTGTAAAAAGTCTCTTCCCAGCTTTCTTGTAGGCCCCCTTCAGATACTGGAAGATAGCAAAAAGATCTCCCCAGAGCCTTCTCGTCTCCAGCTGAACAACCTCAACTCTCTCAGCCTGGCCTCACAGCAGAGGGGTTCCAGCCCTCGCACCATTGCTGTGGCCTCCTCTGGCCCTGCTCCAACAGGTCCATGTCTGTCCTGTGCTGAGGACTCCAGAGCTGTCCCCAGCACTGCAGGTAGGGTCCCACCAGAGTGGAGCAGAGAGGCAGAATCCCCCCCCCCTTGCCCTGCTACCCATGCTGCTGGGGATGCAGCCCAGGATGAGATTGATTTTTGGGCTTCACTGGCACATTGCTGGCTCATGTAGAGCTTTTCATCAACCAGCACCCCCAAGTCTTTCTCCTCAGGACTGCTCTCAATCCACTCAGGCCCAGCCTGTATGAGTGGGTTGAATGCATTCAACTCAAACCATTTATCTCCCTGAACATTCTACTTTGCAATTCTCCAAAACCTGTGTACCATCACGAGGTATCTTCTTTAGCATTTCCTTGATATGCACTTTGAAAAGAAATCTAACTTACGCTCAGGGTCTTTAATGCTATGCCAGTGGTAAATGCACTTAGAATTCAGATGGNGCCACAGGAAAAAGAAGGAAATCCTTTGACTTCTCTGCCATGGTCTTGAGTGGTGTCCATCTGCATAGGCCTGTACAGGGATATGCAGAGAGATTCCTGAAGGAATGAATACACTTGGCAGCTCAAAGCAACATCTCTGGTTTGGTGGGAGCCTCCACTCCAGCTTGTTTCTCCTGCTGGGAATTTGCGTGGGCGAAGTGCCACTTAAGCTGAACCTGCTTTTTAGTGTCTGAACTAGGTCCCAGTATCACTGCAGCTTGTTGTACGAAATATCAAACCGACCAAAATAATGTTCTTCTCTATAAAGCCTTTCCAAAGTATCTGGGGATTCACAAATAAATGTGCAAAGCACGCCCAAAACATGTGTCTCATAGAATCAGAGGGTTGGAAGGGACGTTAAGGATCATCTAGTTCCAAACCCTCTGCCATGGGTAGGAGCACCTACCACTAGACCAGATTGCTCAGAGCCTTATCCAACCTGGCCTTAAACACTTCCAGGGAGAGGGCATCTACAGTTTCCCTGGGCAACCTGTGCCAGTGTCTCACCACCCTCTGAGTGAAGAACTTCTTCCTAATTTCTAATCTAAATCTCCCCTCTTCCTGTTTGAACCTATTACCCCTTGTCCTAACACTACAAGCCCTTGTAAAAAGTCTCTTCCCAGCTTTCTTGTAGGCCCCCTTCAGATACTGGAAGATAGCAAAAAGATCTCCCCAGAGCCTTCTCGTCTCCAGCTGAACAACCTCAACTCTCTCAGCCTGGCCTCACAGCAGAGGGGTTCCAGCCCTCGCACCATTGCTGTGGCCTCCTCTGGCCCTGCTCCAACAGGTCCATGTCTGTCCTGTGCTGAGGACTCCAGAGCTGTCCCCAGCACTGCAGGTAGGGTCCCACCAGAGTGGAGCAGAGAGGCAGAATCCCCCCCCCCTTGCCCTGCTACCCATGCTGCTGGGGATGCAGCCCAGGATGAGATTGATTTTTGGGCTTCACTGGCACATTGCTGGCTCATGTAGAGCTTTTCATCAACCAGCACCCCCAAGTCTTTCTCCTCAGGACTGCTCTCAATCCACTCAGGCCCAGCCTGTATGAGTGGGTTGAATGCATTCAACTCAAACCATTTATCTCCCTGAACATTCTACTTTGCAATTCTCCAAAACCTGTGTACCATCACGAGGTATCTTCTTTAGCATTTCCTTGATATGCACTTTGAAAAGAAATCTAACTTACGCTCAGGGTCTTTAATGCTATGCCAGTGGTAAATGCACTTAGAATTCAGATGGTGTAGCTTACCTGAAATCGATAAGCTTATAGTAAATCTCTGTCAGGTGAGGAATTGGTCTCGGGTTCTAGGCTTTGGTGTTAAGAATGACATTTGTCTGCTTTTTGCTTTCTTTAATGGCATTGTAATCCTGCCCATTTCAAGCATGATATAAAGGAGCTCAGTTTTGGTGTTGATTTTTTAAGAATGCTTACAAGGAATCTGTAAGATTGACATTGCTTAGAACGACAAATAGATTGAAAAAGTAATATTGTTAACCTTTTTTTGGGTGGATATGTAAGCACCCTGTGCAGGATCCTGGCCAGCAGAAGGCAGTAGCTGCTCAGCTTTGCATTGCTCATCCTTACATGCTTGCATTAACCAGCTTCACAGGATAGAACTACGGACTGACTTTTCAAGGTTTCAGGAGTAGTTCACAGGAAATTTATTGTCCTACGTGCTCAGTTCTTTATGATTCGCCCTAAATAATGTGTTCCTTTTCTGTCCTAGGCCTGAGAGTTTTGCTTTTCATGTACAACAATACGCAGCATGTTGTTATTCTGTCACACGCTGGCCGGAGCCTTTCTTGCATTCTCCACCCTTTCAGGAAGTTGGGTTTCAGCTGAGAACATCAACTTTTACAATGTGAGACCTCCATTAGACCGTAAGTAGACGCTTATGCTTTTTTTTGTGTGTATGCAATTGTAGCTTAATGTTTTAGTTCATTGCTGTATTCTTTCAGTCCTTTGGGTTTTAGGTGTTTGTCTTCTTCAAACACAAAGGATAAAAACTTTAAAACACAACTTTTGCTTTTCAGCCTGCAGCAGATTAGTTGATATCTTAAGATTTTTAGATTTCTATAAGTTGACTGAATGAAAACAAACAACTACACTTACTGCTGAATTAAAGAGGGCACGAAGGCTTTCACATCTTAAGTGCTTGTATTATATTTTTCTGTCTCTGAAATGTCTTCCTACAGTGCAAATGATGCAGTGGATTTCTCATAAATAATACAGAACAGATGTTTTTTGTCTTTTATCCTGTTGGGCTTTTTGTAAGGTGAAGAATAGGTGTACTGTATGCAATTAACTCAAACTGAAGGTAATTAAAAACCCTGTGGGACCTGTGAAGCCAGTTGTCACTAATAGCATCATTTTTTTGCTTCTTATCTAGCATCAGAAGCATTCTATGCCTTCATTTAAGGGGAGAAGATTTTCATTATAGGCATCATTAAAACAGTCAGGGCAGCTAGATATCCCAGGTAGATACGTGCATCTAGAGAACCACACATCTTAAAATCATTTATACATTTATATAATGGAAATAAGATTTTAAATTAGTCCTCCTGAACCCTTTGTCAAAGGGATCAAACTTCTTCAGAGCTGGAGATCAAGATCTGAAGCTGGTTTTGAAGATGTCATTTTTTCATCAAGGGAATCAAAAGCCATTGGAACGTAGGTTGTGTTTGCGTATATCCACACACACACACGCTGATGTAGGATCATGTGAATATGTATGTAAGATGTTCTCTCTTTCCTGTTTTTCCCACTGCTACTTAATGGTGTTTTGAATTGTGAGAGAATGAAAACAAGGAGGAAATGTTTTAAAAGTTCATGCGTAGCAAAACTAGTTAAAAATGTAAAAGCTTTCTACAGAACTTGTTTCATAGGTTTTATTTGTCTAACAGGGATGTGTCACTGAAAACATGTAAATGTTTGTTTATGGTTTTGTAAGTACATGTGTGTGAGCACTGTCAGTATCATTTTTAATATTTTATTTCTTTCTTAATACTTGTCAACTTACTATATTTTTATTACTTTTCAAGCCACTCCGTTCCCAAACAGTTTTAAGTGCTTCACTTGTGATAATGCAGTGGACAATTACAACTGCAACAGATGGGCTGAAGATAGATGGTGTCCTGAAAGTAAGTGCATCTGTGCTAAGGAGATTCTTTAGGATAGGTAAAGTTGCTTCTCCCTGACTCAGCCATCCCAGAATTCTGAATAGGGTTAATGTGCCAACAGCACTGCCCTCAGCTCTGTTATTAGTAATACTGAGTCACACAATTTCTGCTGAGGTGAGTATTTTGACCATTTCAGAGTGCAGAGCAACAGTGAAAAATTATTTATATCCATCTATAAAACATTTTAAAGTGTTATTATTCAGGACATTATTAATATAGTTATTGACATATTATTAATATATTAATAAAATTAATTTTATATATACATGTGTGTGTATATATATGTAGCTATGTGCTTCCCAAGAATTAATTTTAAAGATGTTGTCAAAAAATCTCAAGAATTGCCTTTGTAGCCTGATCCCCTTCCTTTTGGATGCCATCCCAAGATACAATGGTCCCTCTAGGCTTGCTTGTGAGCAGCAAGACCTGAATGACTAGGGCTCATACTTGGTTGAGAGAGTGATGGATACATAAAAAAGAGTAGAAATGAGCTTCCTCATTTTTCTTCGCAGTGATATTCATGGTAACAGTGGGAAAGGGGAAGAAAGAAACTAGAGGAATGAGGAAATTTGTCTGAAATAAAGAAAGCAAGAATGTGCTGCAAAAAAACAGTAGAGAATGGAAGACAAATTTTTAGATGATAGTGCTAATAAGTAGTTTAAATGACAGCAACCTTTCTGGAGGTTTGAAGGGTCAGTTAAGCTTAAGATTTCATCACTAGTTAAATTCTTGCTAAATGAAAATGGCTTAATACAGCCACAATAAATCATTTTTATGGAAATATTTTGCTAAATTGTGTGCAGTTTTTAAACCCTGTAAAAGAACACATACTTTATGCAAATAAACATCTTAAATTTTCTTTTGTAGGTACTCAGTACTGCCTGACAGTTCATCTCTTCACAGACCATGGGAAGAGTACCTCAGTCACCAAAAAATGTGCTACTGGAGAGGAATGCCATTTTGTAGGCTGCCACCGCCACCGAGAAAGTGGCCACACAGTAAGCACTCCTCCTTCTGCACGAGCAGCACACGGGTTTGGGGCTTGCGTTTCTGTTCTTGTTCTTCCGGCTGAGCTGAAGAGGACGTGCCAAGATCTACTCTCCAGTATTCAACAATAGAAATCAAATTTCTGCAATGGAAGCATGACTTGGCTTTTGGGTTCAGAGTAAGGTGCTCAGGTAGTCTCTGCCACCTGCACCAATGCTTGTGGAGCTGGAGCCATGTCACTGTCAGCCCTGGGCAAGCCAGTTTAGGAGTTAGGTGCTCCATTCATGTCTCTGTGTAACATAGTTTGGATAACACTGCACGCTCCACACAGTGAGACAGTATTTGTCTGCAATGGCCATACCTTTAAGCAAGATACAACTGGGTTTTTGTTCCATGCCAAAAAGCTAGAACTGCGGCCTTCTCTCATCCTTGAGGTGCTAGGTAAAAGTTTATTCTGAATCACAGAATCTCAGCATGATGGGGGTTGGAAGGGACCAACCTCTGGTGCTCCAGAGAGCACCTAGTTCAACTCCCCTGCTAAAGCAGGGTCTCTCAGAACAGGTTGCCCAGGATTGTGTCCAGGTGGGTTTGATTCCAAACCCTCCTGGTTGTGATCCTGGGCAACCTGCTCTGGATGACCCTGCTTTAGCAGTAGAGTTGGACAAGATGATCCCCATAGGTCCTTTCCAACCCCTACCATGCTGAGATTCTGTGACCTGCTACCTTGGGTCAGGCTACCAGGTGGAAGCAGTGAGTCTGTTGAGCAACCAGTTGAAAGAACATAGATCTTTAAAAGCCACTGCTGAATTACCCTGTGTCCAGTGATCTCCTTTTTCTCAACAGGAATGTGTTTCCTGCTGTGAAGGCATGATCTGCAATGTAGAAATTCCAACCAATCACACAAATGCAGTATTTGCTGTTCTGCACGCCCGGAGAACGTCAGATGGCAGCAGGTGGACAGTCAACATTGCAGTGCTTGTGTCAGTCATGATGATCACATTGTCGTGATGCAGCCCCCTCCTGTTACACCTGCTGGGGAGTGTCCCCCTTTCTGTGGGCCCTAAAAAGCTGCAAGAAGATGGTTTCAGCATGTGCAGGGGGAAATCACTGGTACTTCTGAATTACAGCAAATGTACAGGGACAGTGGAAAGACAAGTATACATCAGGAAGTCCCTTGGATGTTTTAGCGAAGATACTTCATGTGGCCTGTGGTATTTTAGCAGAAAACCCCACAACAACCCACTGATTGACTTGGCAGTGGCACGAACTCAGTTTATTATAATTCACTCTGTAATGATGAAAACACACATACACTTGACATGCTTTTTGAACAGAGAAAAGTGTCTGTAGACAATCACTGTCCCAGGTAGGATAAAAAGGAACTTTTGGTGGACAATGTGCCAACAGTGGACACGTTTTTTTAAACTGTTTTAAAACTAGTTTTCATTGTATATAAATAAGATGGAGTTTCTTGTCTTGATTAACAGGTGTATTTAAGCTTATCTTTAGTTATGGTTTTCATAGAGAACATGTATGGTTTTCATAGAGAACGTATATAAAAGAATTTGTTTTCTGCTTTGATCAGAGCTATCATTTCCACTGGAGGTAACACAAAATAATACTTTATATCTTTTCTGTAAAATGTCTCGCACTCAGATTTTAAAAGTGTGAAATTACGTAGAACTTCTGTCTAAAAATTATGGACTGTTTGAGCACCTAAATCAGAATCCTTTCCTCACACAAAAGGATGATTTTTTCACAAAAGTCTCACCTGTGCTGAATCTTTGTCTATTTGACTCCATATCTCTTAGAAGAATCTTCATCAATGAGATAAACAGCTGGAAATTTGACAAATAATCAAGTTTAGATCACAGTTTGTACTAAAACCTTCTTTGTTTTCCTTTGTAAACCTCATGATGCAGACCAGCATAAATAAGCTGTTTGTGTAAATTCTCAAACCTTCTAGTGCAGAACAGTGTTTTGCAGGGCTCTGATAGATTGAGCTGTTATAGGCTGGCCTAAACAGTCTTTAATAGGTCAGACTTAGAGCATCTGCACTGATTACTTCATTAATGCCTATATTCTCTGCACTGCAGACACTCAGATTGTCAAGACCAGCAGGTACTGCTGCTATATGACTTCTCAGTCTGGTTTTATGTGATCCAAATTCCTAACAAATTTGTGCTCCTGTTTACCCAATTCTGTTTCTTCCAGCTCCCCACCATCTTTGTGAACTTTATCTGACAGTCTAAGACATTGCAGCAGAGCTGAGAATTTCACCTAGAGTGGCTGAAGAACTGCATTTCACTTTTTTATTTTTCTAAATTATTTTATTTCTTTATAGATATAGTGATTTGATTGGGCCTTGCACTTGGGTCGCAACAACCCCCTGCATTCCAGGCTTGGAGAAGAGTGGCTGGAAACTGCCCGGCAGAAAAAGACCTGGGGGTGTTGGTCGAAAGCCAGCTGAAGATGAGCCAGCCTGTGCCCAGGTGGCCAGGAAGGCCACCAGCATCCTGCCTTGGATCAGCACCAGTGTGGCCAGCAGAACTAGAGCAGGGATCATCCCGCTGGACTTGGCACTGGGGAGGCAGCACCACAAATCCTGGGTTCAGTTTTGGGCCTCTCACTCCAAGAAAGACATTGAGTGGCTTTGGAGCATGTCCAGAGAAGGGCAAGAAAGCTGGGGAAGGGTCTAGATAAAAGTCTTTTGAGGAGTGGCTGAGGGACCTGGGGCTGTTGAGCCTGGAGAAAAGGAGGTTCAGGGGAGACCTTCTTGCTCTTGACAACTCCCTGAAAGGAGGTTGGAGCCAGGTGGGGTTGGTCTCTTCTCTCCAGAAACAAGTGATAGGACGAGAGGAAATGGCCTCAATTTGCAGGGAGGTTTAGGTTGGACATGAGAAAAAATGTCTTTCCTGAAAGTATTGTCGAGCTCTGGCCCAGGCTGCCCAGTGCAGTGGTGGAGTCCCCATCCCTGGAGAGGCTTCAAAGCTGTGGAGATGTGGTGCTGAGGGACATGGTTTAGTGGTGACCTGGCAGTGCTGGATGAAGGGTTGAACTTGATGATCTTGAAGGTCTCTTCCAACCAAAACGATTCTGTGATTACGAATGATCTTTTCCTTGTGGCTTTTTCTCATGGCTTTTTCTCATCTTAAATGAGATGGTTAAAATTAAGATTGAATGTTGAAATATTTTTCAGGAAGGATGAATCATTTAAACTTACTCTTAAAAAGAGATTCAAAATTGTTCTCTGAAAAATGCAAGTAACTGTAAATTTGGATTCTTTTACATAAATATTGGATTAATTATTTTCTGATTTACATCACAAAGCATATTTAGACTAGCAGTTGAAAAATAGATTTTGAAATGGTTTGGTTTTTTTTTTACATTCTTAAATTGCCTACACAATATTTTTAGAATATATAAATAGGTCTAAAAGTCTGTGATTTGTGGGCAGACAATTGTGTAGTTACAAAAATTGTGTGGAACCACTTTTTCCTTGCCAATACAAAATGATTCTTGCTGTGTAAGTCCAGGTTTTCTAAGCTCTGGGCTCTGATGACCACTGCTGTGCCTTCCAGCAGGCCAAGCTGCTGAGGATGCTTTGAGGAAAGTTGTCTTTGTTCAGTGGCCATCCCCAGGTAATGTATCTATAGTATCAATCTCAGCGTCAGACATAGCAACAAGCATATTCAATGTTTTTCAGCATTAAACATCATCTTTTTGCTGCATGATCTACAGGGTAATTGAACATTTTTCTTTTGGGTAAATCATTCCAGGTTTGTTGAGGGTTGTGACTTAAAGGTCTCTTCAAACCTAAATCATTCTGTGTTTCTCTTCTGTGGCTTGAAGACTCCTGTGGCTGACTTTTCTCTCATCTCTTATTCTGAAGGTACATATTAGGAATGAAAACCTGTCTCCTGAGCTATAGTGTGAGTCCCAAGTAGCAGCTGATCCATCTGCTTATTTGCTGTTTTGACTTAAAATGCAGTTTTCAGATCTAGTTCTGCTATTTTGCAAACACTTGGTTTTTCTTTATGCCTGACATTGATGCATATAAAGTCATTTGTGCACATCTAGATGGTTACATCACACTATAGCTACTTTATTTTCTTAAGGGGCAGGATAGATATTTCTCTATGTATAGTGATACTTTTAATTATTTATTTTTTTCCCCCTTGCTGAATGCAAATAGGGTACAGAACACTAGGAAATCAATCATAAAATAAATTTAGGGGTTTGCTTTGCCATTCTTTGACGGACGAGTATTTCCAGAACAATAGTCAGTTCCTTCTTTAACTAACTATGGAAAAAAAGAAAATACTACCAAGGAACCATATGATACATAAAAAGTATCATGAGGCGTGTTTGGAAAAGTCTTGTTTTACATGACTTGGGAAGGTCTTACATACTGTGAGCGAATGCCTTGTTCCTTTGAAGTTGGTGGGAAATTTACCATGGTAGGACTGGGGCTTTAACCAGTGGTTATGGTCACTGCTCACATCTGGGTCTTGCTGTGCAATTAGGTAATTTATATTGCTTTGATTCAGTAAGAGAAAGATACGTATTGGCCTCTGTTAAATTACACTGGAGCTTAGTCATGGTGATGTGACCATTAGGAAGGACTTTTAAAAAGACCTGATGACTTTAAATAAGGTTGGCTGCAGATGATATGCATCCTCATTTAATTGTTTCTTGCAGCTGAAAAGATTTGTTCGGAAGTTTGCCTGTGAATTGGTAGCCAAAGTGGCAAAACAAAGGCTTTTTAAAAAAATGAAAGCCTAATTGTCATCACTGTTGAAAACTGCATGGATCTGACTAGACATAGTTTTAGGAAACCAGACATACAATTTATTTAATAAGATTAATGGTGCAGGAAATCTTTAGAAGTTTAAAAACTGGCTTGATTTCAGGAAAGAAAATGAAGTAATCTAAAAGCAGAAAATTCTGGAAAATGTGATCAAAGTTGCGTTTTTCTTGTAGGATAATTTAAATCTCTTCCTCAACATCTCCAGCTTGTAGCTGTCATCTCACAGGCTATGATTCTTGCTTGAAAAAAGGCCAGGTCTCTTCTTGCCAGGTCCTTGCTGTCACTTCACATTCACTTACGTTTGGACTCTATCACTGTTATGAGACCTTTCTCCAAAGTGTACTCCCCGAGTGTGTTCAGGAATCGTTTTGGAAGAAGATTAATGAGTTTAATGAGCATTTTAATTCCTGTGGAGCACATGGGGATGGTGCTTATCAGCTCTCATGTTTCCAAGACGTGTCAGCCCTCTCCCTCTATGCTCCTTTTGGGATGTCATTTACATGCTGTCATTTATATCCTCCTTTCACAATGGTGTGTGCAGATGAAAATATAAAAAAACCCCAGTGGTTTAGGTTTTTTGTGAGGGTTTTATTGTGATTGGTTGGTTTTGAAGTTATTGTGGTAATAGCAGCTGTGAAAAGCAGCCTGCCTAAGCCATTTTAGGGAGATAGAATATCAAAATGTAAACAGCCTGGTTGGTTGAAAGACATGAAAAAGACAAAATCTCTGTGAAAGGAAATAGACTGTACAAGAATTTAGGGTCTGCAGATGGGTTTTTTAGGGTTTGATCTGCAATGGGGAGTCACCTCCCAGAGCAGCTGAGGTTACAACATGGAGTGAGTCAATTCATTTACTGGAAACTAGAGCTCTTGAGTGAGGGGTTGAAAGACTCAATACTCACAGTCCCCTCTTGAAGACGATAGTGAGGTTCGAGATAAAGAGTAAAACTCAGATAGAAAAAGTAAAGAAGCCAAAGGACCAGTTAAAAATGCTGGTGTGTTCTGGTTTTTATGTTGTTTTTCTTTATGCTTATTCCATATGGATATAAGTATTGTTACAGGCTGGCCTGGAATTTTAAACCAATACCATATATGTCCCTTTTTCACTAAATGAGGTCACCAGTGTTTTATGAGAACACACAGCGTGTCCTGCCTTCTGCCAGCCCTCAGTGACACAAGCCAGCCCAACACTCATGACTTAGAGCGTACTTTTGGTTAGGACTCGTCTCCATTTGAAAATTAATGCTGATCTAGGTAGGCTCTCAGGCCAAAGCTCTACCCAAACAATCTTGTGGTAATCTTGTTTACTCTAGTCTTTTTACTTGATACAGGTAAATTATACAGGAATAGTGCAGTATGTCCCCACTTGATCTTAATCAGCAGTGACTAATGAGGAGCTCCTGTGTAGGCAAGTTTGTAGCCTATGTGGAAATGATTCCTGGTTATTGTGAGATGAAAGCATTCTCCACTGATGCCTTTCTTAAAAATACTGATTTTCTTTTTCTTTCTTTTTAAGGCATAAGAATAATTTTATAGAAATTGTGATGATCAGGAGAATATTGTTACTTTATCCTCTCACTTTTAATCATCTGCCAATAAACACCTTCTAAATGCAGCTGCTGGGTGGAGAGGCGTGTCCTGAAGGCCATGTGCATGGGGGGCAGTGTGTGGTGTCCAGGCACACAGGACTCAACTTGGATCTACGATCTCTCAAAGCATCTTTGCTGGTTTCAAACATCTTTACCACTTCTATTGCATAAAATGGATTTTCAGTGTAAGGCTTTGGTGTCTATCAAAGACTGAGGTGATGTAAGCCCAGGGATCCAAAGATGTGCAGGTGTTCAGAATCCATACATAAAATGCTTCTTTGCATCATGCATCCCCAGCAGCATGGGCAGCAGGTCGAGGGAGAGGATTCTGCCCTTCTGCTCCCCTCTGGGGAGACCTCCCTGCAGTGTTGGGGACAGCTCTAAAGTCCTCTGTACAGGACAGACATGGACCTGTTGGAGCGGGACCAGAGGAGACCACAGCAATGATGTGAGGACTGGAACCCCTCTGCTGTGAGGCCAGGCTGAGAGAGTTGGGGTTGTTCAGCCTGGAGAAGAGAAGGCTCTGGGGAGACCTTGTTGTGGCCTTTCAGCAAAAAAAGAAAGATGGGGACAGATGTTTTAGCAAGGCCTGTTGAGACAGGACAAGGGCTGATGGTTTTAACCTAAAAGAGGAAGATTTAGACTCGGAGAAAGAAGACATTCTTTTCACTGAGGGTGGTGAGACCCTGGCCCAGGTTGCCCAGAGAGGTGGTCAGTGCCCCATCCCTCAAACCATTCCAGGTGAGGTTGGCCGGGGCTCTGAGCAACCTGCGCTAGTTGCAGATGTCCCTGCTCAGTGCAGGGGGGTTAGACTAGATGACCTTTAAAGGTCCCTTCCAACCCAAACCATTCTATGATTCTATGAATATGGTAACGTTATTTGCTCTTTATAGGGCAAATACCTTAAAAGTGCTCACCTCCAATATTAAATATTTGATGCATTTCTTCTATTACTGAATCCACTTTACATTTCATTACTCAGCATTGAAAAAAACCCTGCAATGATGCCTGTTCACTTGCTTTTGCCTACTATATCTTCTGATAAAGAGAGATCAGATCCATAATGAGATTTTGCTTTGCTAAACTCAGCAATGGAGATAATATGGAAGTGTTCTTGCAAGTGTGCATTTTTTTTCTTTCATGAATGCCCGTACACTTACAGTAAACAGGGAATGTGCCTTTCACAGAACCCAGGAAGGTTTTGTCCACTGAGCAGTACTAGAGTTCAGTCTTGAATATTTGCGAGTAGGAAATTCATTTCTGTAATTGATTGAGAACTGTGTTGAGGGCTTTCATTTAGTTTGAGAGGGCAGTTGTCAGGCAGAGTTAGTCAGCGTATATTGGCAGTAAATCAAATTTTTTAGAAATGTCTCATGGAGAACATTATATTAATGAGTTTTCCCTGCAGAACCCCCCAAACTGGAACATCATTCCTCTAGTTTGGAAAGCAGCCCCTGAAAGTTGTAAGAAGGAATTCCTGGAATTGATGTTTTTTCTTGGGTCAGAAGAGAACATAGGTGGGGATTTTTAGTGGCTTGGTTTTTGTAGGTTTTGGGGGATGGGTTTGGGTGTTTTTTTGGAAAGTTATTTTACCTTAAGGGAGAATGTGGGACTTGAAATGGAAGAGATTAGAGAAATTATTGCAAAGCCTGTTCCTGTTCATGGTTGACTTCCATTGTGTTAAATGGTGTTGGGTTTTTTCGGGGACAAGAAGTAGTGGGCAGAATAAAACTGCTTTTTTTTTTTTTTCAAAATAGATATGCAAAGGATTCTAATATATTTACAGACAAGATACTAAAGCAGGACATGAAAGTTATTATCTCACCTATTATTAATATAATCAATTATATTAGTATAATTAATATTATATTTTACATAAGAAAAGCCAGCTCTATGCCTATGAATCACTTTATAACTTTTGTTGTTGTCAAGTAAGGGTTTGGGGACAGCTTAACTGGTGCCTTAGGACTTTTACTGCCTGGATTGCCAGAATAATGTATATGCAGATCCCGAACACCCCAAACACCCACTCATTTTAGGATCACCATTGGGTTCAAGAGGGCAGTTGCCTGGTTATTGTGTGTGTATGGGCATTTGCTCAAGTTTGTTTAAAAAAAATAAATATCCTTCTCATGGGATATTTTACTAATGAGCTTTTCTATTGTGTCATTCACAATTGCTCACCAGCTTGGCTTTACTCTCTAGAAAATATCATGTCTTGCTCCCTGCGAGGCAATTTTCTGCTACTTTGCACTAAATAGAAAGAATAGACTGAATTGAAAAAAAGTGTGATTTTAGGAAAACCCATCAGGATATCAGAAGCTAATAATGGCTGTTACTGTTTAAAACCAAAGTATCCTTCTTTGTTCTTTGTACTTGTGGATACTTCATCCCTGGATGCGTTCAAGGATAGGTTGGATGGGGCTCTGAGCAACCTGCTCTAGTTGCAGATGTCCCTGCTCAGTGCAGGGGGTTGGACTAGATGACCTTGACAAGTTATCTAGTCCAATCCAAACTGTTCTATGATGCTTCTGGTCCTTAAAACCTTGCAGAACAAGCCCTTAGATTCTGGTCTTACCAGGCACCTAGAGAACAGCATAGCAGGCTTGGTAAGAAATCTGTCTATTCCACTGTGAAATGAGAGAACACTGAACATTTTTATTAATATGATTCGCTATTCGAAAATGAGTTTCAAGCCCAAGTGATCTTCTGGAATGCATTAGTGTAGACAGTTTTCATAGGGGTCATTCAAAACATTTGATTTCTGCGTTGTTTCACTTTTGACGTACAAATATTTTGGTTAGACTCTCTTTATAGATCCTTAAAACTTTTCTTTTTTACTATAATATTTTATACCAGACTCAGATTTGTGTGTGTTATGTACATACACTTTTCTCTTTTATGCTATGTTGTAATGGCTGGATGTTACCTAAATGGAATTATCCAGTGTTTATGAATTTAAGGTGATTTTAATATTACTTTAATTCCATATTTGAAGAGTTACTATAATTAAAAGTAATTAGATGAAAAGTAATGAGATTCACCAGATTAAAAGAATCTGGTGAATACCTGATCATAGAACGTTTTGGAAGGGTTGGTGTATGAAACTTGGTATGGAAATTTGTCTTACAATAGCTGCAGCAGACAGTGCAAGTCTCTTGGTTTCGATGGGTTTTTTGTTGCTTTTGCTGACAGTTCTGTACCTTTAATTGGCTCAGTCATCATGTGTAAAGCTACTTGGGGAATTATAATGTCAAAACCAGGATTGTGGTTGATACCTGTGTAGCTGGGATTTCTCTTTGTCTTCTAAGATCCCAGAATATCTTCTTTTTGGTGTCACTGCACTGCATTGATCAGTGAGAACAATCTCCATCTTTCTCCAGCTTCCTCCTGTTGACTCAGAAAACACTTTGACTAAGCTAAGCTTAAAAGTTTCTTTTTTAAAGTAATATAAATCTAATATAGCTTCTGCCCTAGCTGTCAAAAATCAGCAGTGCTTGGGGGTTTATTTGAGTGACAGTTGACTCACAATTTATTCCTTTCTTGTTTGTGAATCATTTCCAGAACTAGCTGCTTCTGTTATTGCAGCTATAAATAAGTATTCCATTTACACACATAAAACATGTCAAGAAATCCCAGGCTTGGTCTTGACATGCAGTCATTGCACTTTTCTTCACATACACTAATAGTATATACACATAGGCTAATAGTTACTAGTGACTGAAGGCTCTAAATCACATTTGTATGCCTCTGATTTGCAGGATTTTCAGCAGCTGAAAATTTGCCCCCCTTTTAGTTAAATTTTAAAGTTTAATTTTAATGAGCATACAGGCAGTTGAGGACTGGCCAGGACTTTGTGCTGTTGCCAGCTCCATGCCTGGCAAGATTTAAAAATATGCAGGACATGCACACCTTGAAACATTTGGCAACTCTACGCCCTTGTTTAAGTTCTACATTGTCTTAACGTATGTTTAAGTATCCTTCATCCCCCTAACTTTAAGCAAATGCAAAACATTAAGGGATTTTAAAACTTTATTACTAGTATAGCTTGCCATCAGGTTTCTGCCAGTAGCTATGTTTCAAGTTTATTTCTTTCAACTTAACACAGACTGGTGAAAGCTTCTGGGATCACTACTTGATAAAGTTCCTTCTAAACTCAAAGAACATTCCTGAAAAGCTCTGAGTTCATGTGAAATGTCATGATCAATGACCTCTGTAATTTCATTTCATGGGTTTTCTTTCTTTAATTCAAACATTCTCATTTCCTATAATCAGTTTTCCTAATGCCATTCTATTACATTTCTTTGAGGCCAGGTAGGAAATTAAAAGAATCTCCAGAAAAATGTTGGATCTACATTTTTGAATCAAATGTTTGTCTTAGCCTGTGGCTGTAAACTGAAACTTGAGGATCCTGGGGCTTCTCTAAAGGATCCACTGAAAAATAACCTTTTTAATGGAGAGGATGGAATGGAAGGCCATTTTTCATTGATTCAAATTAGACCTAGAGGTGGACTCTCTTTCAGAAAACTAGGTACCTGAAAGTCAGAAGAGGTTAAAGAGAAGAGGATACAATAGTTTATTGTGCTAACTAGTTTATAGTAGATGGTTCCAAAAAGACTCAATATCAGCTTATTAAACATACAGTAAGCAATCTTTAAAATATTGTGCGCTGTTTTTGTGTAGGTAGGAAATATAAGGAGGTTATGTGTTTCTATAGGAAAAGTATTGCTGATTTAAAACAAAACCAAAAAAAGACAGCATTAAATCCTTAAATTATTCATTTAATCATTAAATTCGTTGGTACAAAAATGGCAAAGCTCCTATGGGGAACTAAGTATGATGAATGGGAGTGTGATACTTGATGAAGTCAGTACTCAATGGTGCATCATAGAGTAGGTGTCGAATATCCCCCTGATCCTCCTCATCTCCTGGGTCTTCAGGACAACCAGCAAGATCTTTCACTGAGAAGTTTTGTTTCACTGCCTTCCTTGCTGAGAAATAATCTGAAGTAAGGATGGAGAAAATGGGAAGCCTTGCTGAAGTATGTGGATTAGGAGAATACAAGGATTGGGGGAGAACTAGCAAGGAAGAGTGGTGGGACAGCAGCTGTTGAGCTGTGGTGGAGAGGAGCAGGTAGCTCTTGAAAAGCCAATTACAGAGAAATCTGAGAGTTAATGTGGACAAGGAAAGGTAAAACCAGGAGAAGCATGAGGAAACTTGACTTACGGAAGTCTTCTGTGTAGAGAAGGATGAAAGCAGTCTTGGTGACTGAAATTGCAGGAGCTCAGCAATTCATCATGTAACTGCAGGGAGTAGAGTTGATTCGAAACCTAAACCCGTGTTGGTTAGGGCAGAGAGATAACACTTGTGTTAAGGTATGAGTTTGTACGTCCCAGTTGCAGCAGCAGTGGCACTGGCACTGCATGTTTAGCTGGGTTGGAGAGTGCAGTAATGAAGCTTCTTGAGGCACCTCAATTCAAGAAAGTAAGTTATCAAGAGGAAAATTGTACTGTATACAAGGACATGGGCACTGCACGTGTAGCAAAACTTGTTTCCATCTGTCATCGGTGCATTCAAAGCAGTCATTATGGCTGTGCTTTGCTGCAGCTGCTGTGGAATTCGCTATCCTAAGGCAAGTAATTTCAGAGCTTCCTTAACTGACCTCCGACCCTTGCTGCCATTAAGTCCTGTAAATCTCTCTGGTATGAATCCAGCACAGGTAGATAATTTTGGAGATAGAAATAGTGACTGAATTACAGTGGAGATTTTGTTGTTGTTGTTGTTTTATTTTCAAAGAAAGATGAGGGAGTCTATCTTTGGAGAAAGCTGGTAGTCATATCGATAAAAGCATAGTCTGATAGATTAAGTGCTTGATGGATTCAGAAACTAATATACTAAATTTTTTCAGGCCTTATTTTAATTGAGATGGGAAGATTCTGAAATGCTTAGGTTAGCTAAATTAGTCACTGATCAGACCAATAAAAAAACGTACAAAATGTTTATGTGGTCCCTGTAGACTCGGGTTTGTGTGGTCCCTATAGATTCCTGTGCTCTTGTGCTTTTTTTTTGATGAGGATGCAGAAGGCTTGACAGTAGGCCATTTAATAAGTATTATATTTGAATCTTAACCTTTGCAGAATAATTGTGTGCTCAAACCAAAGGCTCTGTGTGTGTTGAAAACAGGTATCTGACAGTTTCCCCCATAACATCTTCCCTTTTCACCAGCTTCTTTTTACTTTGGCACAAACTGCCTTAGGTGCTTTAGAGCCATGTTATTAGTCTTTCTTCAGAGAAGCTTCCATTAATAGCCAGACTGCTGCTGACCGAAATGGAGCCCAAATACCATTCAGAGTATCTCTTTTGTTCATCTGACCTGCTGTGCTGTCTCGTCACCTTATTCCAGACAAGCTGCATGTTGGCCTGGGCAGCCAGTGACTGCAGTATCAAGCTGTGGTACCCATTTAGGATCCCATGCTTATCTCAGATATAAATGTTCAGAACCGGCATAGAGAGGCAGAGTCATTGCTCTTCACTTCTATACCTCATTTATATGTATTAATTCATTATTTCTATTTTTTATATATTTCTTCTCCTTGTGATGAACCTTGAGGGAACCTGTCTGCTTAAACTTTAATTGAAACTCAACATAAGTCTTTGTAGGATGTCAGCTTTAGGCTCTGTGGGCACTAGTTCCACAGCCTCTACATTATGGGCTGTGTAAGACAACAATAAGTATTGGACATGTGGACTTCATTCTGTTTTTTTTCCTGTCCAGAAGCTGGAGGTAAACATCTGTCAAGGAGGGAAGAATTTCTGTGGGGCCTTAGGCTAGAAATGCTCAGGTTTCCCAGTCAGTTGCAAAGTGAAGCAAAAGGATCCATCTGACATAAACAAGCCTTCAGAAAAACTGTAGTGAGTGTTGTGCAGGAAAATCCCTTTGCAGAAAAAAAACCCTCCATTTTTGTTTTAATCTCACATCTTGCCTTCTTTTTTAACCAGGAAGTATCTGTGTCTGTGTGTGATCTCATTAAAATAGTAATAATTTTTGTATCCCATGAATTTTGCCAGGCTGCAAGTCATAATATCATTTTTGTGGCACTGACTGAGACCTTATTAGTTATTTATTGCTCACTTTAGGCAGATTACACATGATATGTACACCAGAACTACTTGTCTATAGCCTCGCCATGCACCCATACCCTCCAGAACAAGTTAAGCAGCAGCTGTTTAAACCCCCAATACTCCCTCAGATTAACTAGTAATTAGACCTCTGGCCATGGCTAATAAAGTAGCACTGGAAAGGGTTTGCCCCTCATAAAGCCCAACAACAGAATCAAGTGTTTTGGATGCTTGGGTAATTCTAATTGTTTTTTTACAGTTGCACCATATAATTCTTTCTATCTTTGCTCTTCTGTAAAGTACACAACTCGTGTGTGACTGAGGAGTTATGAGGATATATTAGAAAGTACTGAAATGCCAAAGATGTTGATGTCTAATTGTGTAAACAGCCTTGACCTGAGTTTTTGACCACCAAAAGCAATGTGGAGAGAATCCCGTCCAGGGTATGTAAGAAGCTGGACATGCTTGTCATCCCCAACAGTTTTGTGTCACCATGCAAGCAAGGCTACTCTCAGTGTTAAAATTGAACTTCTGGGACACCAAAGTGCCAAAATATCCTTTCCAAAGCAGAGAAGGAATGTGATGGCTAAAGTTCTTCTCACTTTCAGTGAAACACAAGCTTCCAGGGTCGGATTTTGAAGTTGCTACTTGGCAGTATTTTAAATATCATCTGTATTCCTACGGAGTTTTACAATACCCTTAAAAGCCTGGCCAGAAATATTCAAGATAAATTTTCATGCTGGTCAATAGACCTTAAGTCAGCATGCTTGAAAATATTATCCACAGAGAATAAAAATCATAGTAATTTCTATTGCTAATAAATCCCTGTGGTTTTATTGCTAAAGCAATAAAGAAATGCATTAAGGAGCGGATTTTTTTTTTTTAGTGTTTTAATCATATGACTAATCCTGGCTGAATTCAGATAGGAGAACTAGCATGAACATGCATTTCTCAGTGCAAATAAAGCCCGAGTAATTTGTCTCTCATGAAAAAGCAGCTTTGCTAGTTTTTGTACTCCTCCCTCTGAGGAGCTGGTTGTCACCAGACATAATGAGTTTCATCTAAAGATCCAGTAAAGTGTGCTGGTAAGGAGTTCTCTGTGGACTCTTTTTCTGGTTTTTATTCTTTTTTAAAATTTTATTTTCTGGATATTATAATATATCAAATAATGCTGCATGACTGATACGGAAGCACCAAGATTGTCCTAACAACTAGATAAGGTGGATGCAGGTGGCTGGTAGCACACTATGCTTTGGGTCTGTGCCTCATGAAGTACCTAAATGTGAAATGCAGTCTCCTCTGAAGCTCTTAAGTGCACAGCAATTACATAAAATTTGCTCAACTCTTTCTCGTATCCACTGAAATCTAAGCAAGGAAGAATGCAGCATTAGACATTAAGATTGATAGAATTCTCGATAGGCCATCACAGCTCAATAGCTCAGTGTTTCCTCGCTGGATTTCTTCAGTATTCCCATTGTTAGTTTAAACTTGATAAATGCAAGGAGATAGTGCAAATGGAAGGCTGGGCTGGTTGGTTTATGTGGAGGAAAGATTGTGTTTTACCTGCTTGCTAGCGAGTCAAAATTCCTATGTTTGATTCTGGATATAAGCTGAAGTGATGCAACGTTAATTTTTCTAGTGTTTGGGGCGTTGTAATGCCTTTAAAAAAAACAAATGTGATACTTGTTTGGAGGGGTGATTCAAAGGCTACTTATTTCCAAAAGCAGTGTAACCCTAGCATAGGGCACTGATCGCTGTGCAACAATGGCGTTATTCATGCTGCTCTTCAAAGATTGAAAATGAGTGATTAACTAGGCTGCCTCTCTAGGTTTGAGAAAATCAGGATTCTGCTCTTTGCCATGTTTATGCAGGAGAAGGTATTGAGGGGGAAACAAATAAAATAGCACTTTTCAATCCCCAGGCAGAGAAGCAAGGTCTGCTGCTGGCTGTTAAGCGGTTTTGTAAGAGCTGGGAATACTGAAAATCAGATAAAAACCCCTCTATCTAATGTATCTAATAATGTGCTGGACCAAAATACTATTTCTACTGAACTGCTCTAAGCTGCCTATTGGTGTTAATCCTTTGTGCTTCTAAACAGCTTGCTCAATTGTTTTTTTTTTTATTCCAATCCCCCTTACTGTTTAAGATCTTATTCTTTGAGATGTCAAAGCAGAAACTGATAATTTCACTCTGGATGAAGCTCGAATGCTAGGACACCATGTTTGACTTCCCTCATGCTGTAGGTTTGAAATTCAGGCCAACTCCTGAGTGTTTGGAACAACCCATCTTGGTTTTCCAAAATTCAGCAGATGACGGTAACATCATCAAACCAGGATATCCTTCCTCAAAAAAAGTATGTCATCATTTACTATAGAGGGAGAGAGAGAGATGGCCAAAGTCTGCTCACACAGCCTTGCAGTAGGTTTTGCAAAAGGATTTTAGAGCTGATTCTGTAGGAAAACTCCCACTGAAAATAATGCTGTTTTGATCTGCAGTTTATCCTTTGCATCTTTCTTTCTGGGGCGAAAATCTCCATCTCCAATTGATTCTGTGTGGCTTTGAGCCATCTCAAACAGTGTTCAGCATGTTTCTGTTTGGTTTGGTCCTGTCTGGTGTTTGCTCACATTGCCTTCCGACTCTGCTCTTTGTGCATAATTTTCCCATGCTCTTCACATAGCCTGTACCTGCCTGGGCCCATGTGTGCACACCTGATGGCTTTAGCTTTGCTGTCTTTGATTGTGCTCCCATTCACATGTAACTAATCTGCTGATGCTACAGCTTCATCTATATGAAAGGGGAAGAAGTCTCTTACCAATCTTCTCTTCCTGAGAATATGGGTTTTATAAGCATTGCCCTCCAAAATACCTATCTGGGTATGAATTATGGCCTGTTCTATATACAGGATAATGTAGGACATATCTGTGATAAGCTGTGTAAAGTTTGGAACAAAAAACAGGACTTGTGTTGTGCTTTTTTTTCCCCCTCCTATTTAAAAATAAGCTTTTGTTTTTAAGAAAATTTTTGTGGATTGCTGGAGTATCCAGTTGTGGATGGTCCATCACTAGATGTATTCAGAACCAGGCTGGACTGAGCTTTGGGCAACCTGGTCTAGCGGGAGGTGTCCCTGCCCATGGCAGGGGGTTGGAACTAGATGATCTTCGAGGTCCCTTCCAACCCAAACCATTCTATGATTCTGTGATTCACACCATTTAAAATCTGTGAAGAATGGCTTGGGCTGAAGCCCAGGTAGACCTGGCTACTGGAGCCAACAATGTGACCCGTGTGAGAGAATTTTGCTGACTTGGGAAGGCAAAAGGCTGCAGGTGTATTCAGAAAATGTAAGAAAACCTATTTATAAGGATGCAGAAGAGCAAGGTGTGAGTGTATGTGGCATGTCTGAGGTAAACATTACCAGCGATAAAACAAGCACCACAGAAAGAGCAAGAGAAACACAGGCTTGGATTTCAGGAAAGTATGAAACGAAGAACATTCTGAGCCACTGCGGGAGGAATTACACTCTGAAGATTTTGAATAAACTGGATCCAATGTGTTTATAGCAGCAAAGTAATTTTTGAAAAGACTAAATGAAGAGAAAAATCCATGCTTAGAGGAACAAAGTTTGGCAGACTGGAAGCACAGAGTCCAAGTCAAGCAAAACATTGTTGAAATGCTGCTGGAGAGCATAGGACTGTCACAAGGCTCCTCAAATTGAAGCCAGCACAACTGGAAGCTGCAGCTTTTGCATGAGTTGGGCCTGGAAGAGAAAAGATCTGGTGATCTAGGGTGGAGGGATAAAATACCATCCCTGAAAGGAGCTGAGATCCTAAATTAATGCTCTGGTTTAAGTACAGGATGAAGCACTAGTGTCTGTCTTGCTGACACAGAGAAAATGTGATGAACTCTCTCTTTTTCACTACACTATTTGGAAAAAATAAAATCTCTACATACAGCCCGTTGGAGAGGACACTATTCTGAACCATCCAAATGTCTTGGCTATTTTGCGCTTGCATGGACTGCCAAATCTTTGGGTAGTTCAAAATAGTAGAGGATGATTTGTAGAGGAGACAAGTTGCCTGCAGGAGAGGTTAGAACTGGGGAATTTCTGTATCTGAACAAAGGAGAGGTGTTGAGGAGAATGATGTGAGGGTAGCAGGGAGCGACCAAAGGGCAACATCAAGAGGGACGTGGTTCAGGATGACTGCAGGTGTCCTTCAGATGGTGGAAATGCATATTTTTAAGCCACCACCATGCAAAGACATTCATTGTCCATGGAAAATCCAGCTGTGCTGGTGGAGGTACAGTTGTGCACATGTAAGGTGGTGTATACAGGGACAGGCGAGCGGGTGTCAGTGTCCACCAAGAAACCAAAGGAAGTGTGTGCACCATGTGTCCCCTGAGTAAGATGTGTTCTTCTGGGCCGCTTTTTCCCACAATCCTCAACAGTGCCCTAAGCAGCCACCAGTGTATGGACAAGAGAAGTCTCATGCTTGGCCTCAAACCCTTTTCTCAGAACTTATCTCCGTGTGCTCACTGTGTCCAGTTCTTGATGTGGCCTGGGACAGCTGTCGGTGTGCAATGTAAGGGCCAGGCTCAGTGGCTGAGGGTGTGAGCAAACTGCTGTTAGTAGTGGAAACCAGAGATTCTGCACAGAGACCAGAATCCAGAACAAGGTGAGGATGGGAAAAGAATCTGATGATGGGATAAGATGAAATAATCTTCCCTGGGGACAATTTCCTTCTCTAAGCAGGTTTGCAGCTCAAACATCTGGAGAAAGGAAAGTCAGCTGGAGGTAGGGAAGGGCATGAACATCTTCCCCATACAATACCTTGCTGCAGCAGCCAATGTTCATGTTCTGTTAAGACCAGGTTTGCACAGGATCTAGCTTTACATGAATGTGTTTTGGTCATAATTTAGAGTATAAAGGGAAGAAAAAACCTCTTTTGACAGTTCATTGGAACTAATCTCCATCATCAGATTTTTGGAGCTTAGTCTTTTCAACACTCATGAAAATCTTCAGCTATAAATCAGTTTAGACACTGGCAGACTGATAAAAAGATTTTTGATTTGCATATACAAACACATGCAGTTGGCCTGTAAGTGTGAGATCAAGGTGACATTAAGCAGTGACGTGTTTGGTTACAGGATAGCCTGTCCCTCTCTCGAGGGATTTATATTTTGTTGAAGTCTGGCAAAATGTCCATGGGACTAAGTGTGAAGTCTTGAAAGTGTATTTTAATAAATTTCTCAGTTAATATAATGTCATCCTTGCCATTAATCATGTTGCATTAGCAAACCATGCTCTTGACTTGAAGGAATTCTGTTTCACATTCCCCTTCCCCCTCCAGTTTCTGCCATTAATCTTAAAGACAGTTTTCCCTTTCCAGCTTTTCAGATTAACAAGATAAAATGTTCATTAATGAATTGGAAAAACAAGTTAGAACTCTCAAACACTATTTGGAGTGTCCTGCACCTCTGGGAAGGTGATCATCATGAAGTTTAGTGCTCTCTGATCAGCAAGAAATGGAGCTGATGTTCCTTGTGGTGCAGAGATGTGCTGCTTGTGGAGGATGTCCCACTGGTGTTCTGGTGTCCACATGATAGGGAACATCTGCTAGTAGGTGCAACTGGAATTAGGGACCTAAAGAAGTCTCAGATACATAGGTACAAAGGTGCACCCTGTGCTCCTTAGTGGTCCCTGTCTAGCTGGACTGGAAGTACTTCACTGAGGGCAAGGAAAGCTCTTCCTGTGCTTCACCACCCTTACTGTTAGGTGTTTATTCCTGTCTGTCTTAAGCAGTTTCTGTTGTAGTGGATGTGTTCACTTCTATCATGAGCAAGCTGAATGAATAGGTCATTCCTTGATGATCATTAATGAACTTGCTCTTTCATTCTGTCAGAAAATGTAGGTTGAATAGCTCCCATTCATTAGACCTTCCTCTGTAGGTCATGGTTTTTAGAGCTCCGTTCTTTCTTGTTGTTCTCTTTCTGACACTTTTCCTTCTTTGCTGGTTGAAACCACCCTCCCTTTCTTCTCCTGTTCCTGTCCTGCCCAGCCCTAAAACGATGACGTGGGAGGATGTGAGTGCCTTGAGGGTAAGAAGCTCTGGGGGCAGAGGTGAGAGAGCAGCAGGAGATGGGGGCAGTTGGGAGGAAGTGTGTGTGAGGCTGGCAGCAATTGGGAAAGCTCCAGAAAGTCCTGTTCAGGCTGTACCCTGTTTCTCTTTTATGAATCCCTTTGCTCTTTCTGGAGAACAACTTCACTTCAGAAAGTTTCCTTCAAGAAAGGAGTGTCTGGTTTAGCAATGGTATCTGGCTTGTCTAAAGAGAGCTAAGGGCATCTTCTAGGGGCTGTGGGCAGGCCAATGGGGCCAAGCTTGAGAGCATGTTGAGTTCTGAAGTGCCTCATTTGTGAGAACCACGAGGGTTACCCTCTTACCTTTCAAAATGCTGGTGTAGTTTTTCTTGCCTCATTACCTTTGCTTTTGCTGGAGATGATGTGTTTGTTCTTGCAAACCTTGGTGCTGTGTCCTGCCCTGCCATCTCCCATGTGTGCTACTGCCGCTGTTGTGTGTTCATTCTCCAAAAATATTTCTAGTATTTTATCTTCAGCTCAGGCCTTACCTATCTTTTGTTAGCAATGATGGACTTTATTTGACATTAACCACCTGATGTGAAAGCACTAACTGTGAGTGTTGCTTTCTTTGTTGCTGCCTGGGGTGTGATGCTCACCAAGCCCTGTCAGTTATAGCTGTAGGTCCTCAGCACCTTCTGACCTTCCAGGATGCATAGTGAAGTCCTCCATTTCTTGTATAAGCTACAAGACCACAATAAGAGCCTTTCTCCCTCTTTAGCTGTGGGTCCAGATAACCTTCTGATGAGTCTGTTCCCATTGTCAGCTGGACTGGATCCCAATTTAAAACTATTTTAAGCATACATGTAAATTTAAGCATGTAAATAGTCCAGCTGAATTCAATTCACATTCTGGGGCTGGGCTGTGTTATGAGACCTGGAGAGCTTTGTGGCTGTGACTGGGACATTCCCATCCTTGTTCAGTTACGCTCTTGAGTTAATGTGCTTGGCTTTCCTAATGCTGAGCCATGGCTGCCACGTTTGTCAGAGCATCAGCTGTTCTTGAACAGGGAGTTTTACAGCAGAAATGAAGTGATTTTGGTGGAATTGTAAGTAATCTTGGTGAAAATTTCTGTGATGAAAATAGGCTGAAGATGATCTGTGGTCATTATGCTATTTTAAGAACAAAATCATAGAATCATAGAATGGTTTGTGTTGGAAGGGACCTTAAAGATCATTTAATTGCAACCCCCCCTGCCATAGGCAGGGACACCTCCCATTAGATCAGGTTGCTCAAAGCCCCATCCAACCTGGTCTTGAACACATCCAGTGCTGGGGCATCCACAGCTTCCCTGGGCAACGTGTTCCTGGGAATCATTCAAGTGATAACTAATGAGCTTGAAGAATATGCAAAAAAAATCCAGAAAAAAAGTGAAAAAAAGATTTGACTCCTACTGATTTCCTCAGAAGCAAAGTGTCATATTCAATATTTGCTATTCGTAACCAAGATTTTAAGAAAAAAATAATCTGAATTTTCAATACTCCAGGAAGAAACACATGAGCACACTTTATATTTTAAAAGATATCTGTGTATTCCAATGAATCAAAAGTATTCAGAAAGTGGCAAACATTTTGCATAGCTGGGCTGGATTTTGGTTGTGTTTGCTGAGTGTTGCAGTTTGGGGAGTGTTCGCGTGTTACCTGGCTATTATCGTTGTGGGGTTTGTGGTAGATCTCATCTTACATTCTTTTCTGCTCACCCTGGATCCCTGTCTCTCCGAGGTGAGGGCATTTATCTTTATACTGATGTAATTTTACAGCTTCTCTGATTTCGGCAGAGGAGCAGACTGCTTGGCTCCGTGGCTGATAGCGTAAACTGGTAACTGAGAAGTAAACAGAGAGGAGAAGTCGTGTTTATTTTACAGCTTCATGATAGATCCTTCAAAATAGTGTGTGTTCACTCATTAGATAAGAAGATAGGTGTACTTCTAATCTGACCTAATTTTAAGATTCCCTACAAACTGTTATTATTAATGTAGCACAAAAAAAGCAAAGTTATTTAATGACTGACAGGTGGCATCTGGTAGTATTTTTTGATGTTTTTACATTTTTTTTGTCCTCTAATTTAGAAGTTAATGTATTGATCACCTGTGTAATGTTTTTCTCATGTTGATCTGAAAAAGCAGACCACTCCAGACTTCCTCCAGCTCTCCTCCATGGGCTCGAGTGTGTGCCCAAAGCCAGAACATTTGAGCACATTGAAGTAAATGACACTGCGTTCTTCATTCTGTGTGAAAATCACTAAATCTAAGCATTTGATTAGGAATTGAGTTCTGTGGTGAGTATTCAGAAATGCTTTCAGACTTCGGCTTTCAACAAGGAGTAGGCTGAGCTCTACCAGTTTTACTTCTACACATAACTTAATAGCTGAACCTTTGCCTCTAGCTTAGTTTAATCATAGAATTATAGAATGGTTGGTGGGAAGAGACCTTTCAAGGTTGTCTAGTTCAACCCCCCTGCACTGGGTAGGGACATCTGCAACTAGAGCAGGTTGCTCAGAGCCCTGTCCAGCCTCACCTGGAATGGTTCCAGGGATGGGGCGTCAGCCACCTCTGTGGGCAAGCTGGGCCAGGGTCTCACCACCATCAGTGTATAAAATTCCTTCCCTTTAGTCTAAATCGCCACCCCAAAAGTGAAAGGAACTTGCAGAGAGCAGCCATGGCTCTCAGCAGGTATCCTCAGAATTGTACTTTTTATTGAAAATAAGGCACACTTTGGACGCGCTGCTCATGGGACCCTGGGGGCTCAGCAAAGACATGGGGATGAGCAAAGGGTCTGGGGTGTAACCATAATGGAGAGGTTCACTGCGGGTAATTTAACTCCTCCCTGTCATGGGTGAGTGATTTAGGATCACTTAAAGACACTCCCCAACTTTGACTACATCACTTCCAGCAACTGTTCCCTTTCTGGAGACACATTCTCCTGCTGTGTAAGTAGTTTGGAAACTGAGGGGAGGGGAAGGGCACAGAGCAAGTCCTACGGGTTGGGAGCACTCAGGGGAAGCAGGATTGAGCTGGTCTTTGAAAGAACAAGTTGACACAAGAACAAATGGTACCTACTGGAGTCATGCAGAGGCAAAGATGTGCTTACTCCTTTAGAAGAGGTGCAAGAAATAACCTTGGGTCTTCCTTCTTGATGCCTTCTCTGCATATATGCTGAACTTAAAGGAGCAGGCCTGGGTTGAAAAGCCCGTTACTGACCATCCGCGCTGCTGGGAGCAATCTAAGCTAACACAATAGAGAATGTGGTGCAGTCACAGATACCCTGGGTGGAGGGAAGTGTTTCTGGTGGTGACCAGATCAGTGAGACCCAGGAATAGCTACCCAATTGCAGAAGCTGTGTATTTAACATGGAATTGGATCCCTTTGTGAAACATTTTCTGACAGAACTGTTTGCGATGACTGAGGATGAGGTTTGCTGGTAAACAGGGGAGATTTAGATTAGATATTAGAAAAAAGCTCCTCACTGTGAGGATGGTGAGACACTGGCACAGATTGTCCAGAGAAGTTGTGGATACCCCATCCCTGGAAGTGTTCAAGACTGGGTTGGATGGGGCTTGGTGCAACCTAGTCTAGTGGGAGGTGTCCCTGCCCATGGCAGGGGGATTAGAACTGGAAACTAAATGGTGTTTAAGGTCCCTTCCAACCCAAACCTTCTGTAACAAAAAATACAGCTGGAGTTTTATAGCTCTGTCAACAGTCTCTCCTCTCTGTGACCTGCAGGCTCATTCAGTCCAGCTCACCACCACAGCAAAATAACTGGATCAAATCTGGACTGGCCATCTTGGCATTCAAATTCTCAAAGTTTATCTCATCCTCTCTCATAAAGATTCTTTTCAACCAGCTTGGGAGCAGCTTAAAAGAAAATTAAGAAAACAAAGATGCAATCTTGGAGCGACATATCATAATGAGACCTTTCAGTCTCTCAAACTTTCTCATTAACTTGCACCAAATGCAGACTTCAAAAATTACAAAAGGATTTTCTCTCACAGCCCATGAGTAGTCTGTACTTAGAGTATACCACATTGTCTGCATCTTCTTGGCTTATTCCCAAAGCAGCTTCTTTTGGCATGCTACAGTTGATGGGAATGATATTGTAGGAAGAACAAAGTACAATTTTTCCAAAGGAAATAATAAATCTACTGTGGGCTTTTAAAGCAAGCTAACACGATCAGCAAGTGATTTTTTTTAAATTTTCTTTTTTTTTTAGGAATGTAGGAAGAACACAGATGTTATTTTGGACCATTAACATCTTAACTATAAAGACATGCAAGACATTTTCCAATTGCTTTTCTCCCCTTCTTTTGTTTATTTTCTTATTTTATTAAACTCACAGCTTTTTTCATTCTGTGTATTAAACATGGCAAGATCACATCACAGTTCTGCCAGATTGTCAATATGGTAGCCTGGACAGTTATTGCTGAATTTTTTATTGTTGTTTTTTTTATCCAAACCTACTTGTCATTTCACCATTTCATATTTTATCTCCTTAACATATAAGCCCAAAGACGATATCTAGCTGAAAAGCAACTCCATCTGTAAAGCAAGGGCAATGGGCAATAGGCTTAGATTGCTGACATTAGATACTCAGCAAATTTGACCTAAAAGTGAGAGACAAACTCCTGTTGTTCTTGATGGTTAAAAAAATATTAATCCATTGATGGAATCTAAGGAAAAAAGTAGAGACTTTGTAATATTTTTAAATTTTATTTTAAAGCCTAATCAAGGCTGAAGTTGGTGGGAGAGTTGCATTAATTCAGCTTCAGTAGACATTAGATCAGGTGCTTAGTAAATTTCAGTGTCTAGCTTCAATCTGAACAAGGGCTCTTTGCTTTGGGGAGCTGCGCAGCTCGAATGGTCCTAACGAAGGCTGGAACAGCCTCCAAACTGAAAGGTCGTGCATGTGATGCTGGCAAAGGGGGCAGGTTTCAGGAGATTTCTCCCATTCCCACAATCTTGCAAAATCCTTTAGGGAAATATTGTACATTAGTGTTTTTTTGTAGTCTGAGAGGAAGAGTTGAAGCAAATGTGTGTGCGCATACTCTTTCAAAAGCTTCTGACCTGCAACGGTGAAATAATGAATGGTATTTTTTACACAGACAAATGGCCAAAGGAAGAGGCTAGATTTCAGCCTGGACAGTATTTTGCAGTTTTGGAACTGCTTTCTTTGCCTAGCTCATTTCTCAGTCTGACACTATTTCCACAGGTAGGAGCTGTAATTGCATGTGCAGGCTTTTTTTGCTATTTCTTCCATGTCACATTTGCACCACTTTGTTGTGCTTTCTGCTGCTTATCTCTGCACCTGCTTAAAGGCTTTCTCCCTGAGGGAAGAATATAAAACTTGACAGTTTATCCTCCTTTGGTATTTTCTTTTAAATCCAGCTCTTTTTTTTGCCTTTTTTTTTTTTTTTTGTAATTTTGTCTTGGTTGTGCTTTCTACCCAGTCATGCTGGAGAGCTGAGAACCTAAATACAGCTATTGCCCTTGTACTTAATTTAGGATCCAACTGTTGTAAATAGCCAGCTATGAATATCAACAATTATTACGAATCTTCTTCAGATGCTTTTTTCTCCTCCTAAGAAACTAAACAGGTCATCTTCAGAAAGCTCAGATGTTTTGCATCTGGATTATTTGGTGCGTATTCAAACAGAGAGATGCTCCTCGTGTAACTTTTACCTTGGTAGCAGTGGTGATTTCCTGGTGTTGCTTGCTCCTATAGAAGGAACAGTGAAAAAAACAACCAAACAAAAAATATATAATTTGGTAATTTTGTGAAAATGCTAGGTTATTTATCACACAGCCTAAATGCTTCCTAGTGTGTAGTGTGTGTACACACATTTGTATAAATGGGATCTACAATGAGTAACTCTAGTCAAAGTCTATCCACTCATTTTTAGGATACAAGGAAAACCGAAAGTGTGTGAGTTGGGGGGAGAGGGACTGCTATTTTAACAATGATTCATGCAGATATTCATTCCCAAAACAGAGTTGTAGGGGTTTTATTTACCAAACTCTACCAGAAATGAAAACATCAAGCAGTCAAAAGATCTGGAAGCACTACTGGAGATGGTGCGTGCACAGGGACACTGCATATGGGGACAGAGGTAGGTGATGAGCAGTCTTCTGTACATATGTAACTCCTTGCAAAAGAAATGACTGTGTTATTATCATAGAAGGGTTTGGGTTGGAAAGGACCTTTAAAGATCATCTAGTTCCATCCCCCTTGCACTGAGCAGGGACATCTGCAACCAGAGCAGGTTGCTCAGAGCCCCGACGAACCTCACCTGGAATGTTTCCAGGAATGGGGCATAGACCATCTCTCTGGGCAACCTGGTCCAGGGTCTCACCACCCTCAGTGTATAAAATTCCTTGTATCTAATCTAAATCTCCCTCTTTTAATTTAAAACCATCAGCCCTTGTCCTGTCAAAACAGGCCCTGCTTAAAAGATTGTCCCCATCTTTCTGATAGGCCCCCTTGAAGTCCTGAATGGACACAACAAGGTCTCCTGGGAGCCTTCTCTTCTCCAGGCTGCACAACCCCAACTCTCTCAGCCTGGCCTCACAGCAGAGGGGTTCTAGCCCTCACATCATTGTTGTGGCCTCCTCTGGCCCCGCTCCAGCAGGTCCATGTCTCTCCTGTGCTGAGGACTCCAGAGCTGTCCCCAGCACTGCAGGAGGGTCCCGCCAGAGCGGAGCAGAGGGGCAGAATCCCTTCCCCAGGCCTGCTGCCTTCGCTGCTGGGGATGCAGCCCAGGATGACACTGGCTTCTGGGCTGCGAGTGCACGTTGCCAGATCATCTCTAGCTTTTCACCCTCAGCATCCCCAAGTACTTCTCCGCAGGGCTCCTCTCCATCTCTTCATCCCCAGCCTGTGCTGATACTGGGGGCTGCCCCAACCCAGATGCAGGAAACAGCTTTAGTTTTTACATCACCCTAAGCTGTATGAAATCTTACCTGTTTGCTTCCTCTTTCTCTAACGTATCCATGAAAATTTTCCAAACTCTTTTCATTTCTTTGTGCAGTGCTATTACTGTATTTGCTTATCCTGGAGTTTCTAAGATATTGACCAAGCAAAGGTGATGAATTTAATTTCCTTACCCAATCTCAGCAGGTAGTGCAGATTGCTTTCTATCTTCTCCCTATCTCTTGAGTTGGAGATAGCGTTTATCTTTACTGAGCAGGTTACTGAGAGAATTAATGTTTCCTTGCACCATGCTGGGAAGGTGAAGTGATGCTGTTATATCCCACTACCAACCTCAGGACTATTGGGAGGTTTAGTGAATCGCATTTTGTGCCATGCTTTGACAGCTCCTGATCAAAGGCACGACAGGCATGTAAATTATTATGTTGGTGGTATGTGAATTTTAATGTTGGAATAGTGCAGTACTAGGCATAAAGAGGAAAAATAGTAAGAAATCTTCTACTGGGAGGATTAAAGTTGTCAAAAAAATCTTTGGGAGCTCTCCTGGAAAGTATGGCTGGATGCAGGCATGTGTGTTTGCATTTTCTCACAGATCTGCAAGAAAGAGTTAACAGAGTACAGAGCTATCAGGTTCATTTCCAGTTTTCCACCAGACTGTAATGAAACGCTGCAATGCCTCAAACCAAACCTCTCATTAGTCTCCTTATTAGTTTTCACTCTAGTAAATAAACTAATGGTGCTACAAGCAGTTAATAATGGGCAATCAGGGTCTCTTTCATGCCTGTCACTTTTCTCCTTGCTCTTTACAAAAAAAAGCAGAATGTGGAAAAAAAATTAACCCCTTTTAAATTCCACTAGCTCCTCCTTTTTTCTTCATCTTTTTTTTTTCTTTTTTAAATCCTTTTTTTCATGGTTCTGTGCTTTTTATGGCTGCTGCCGATGCAGAAGTGCACTTTCTTTGGAGCATCCTTCATCTGGCAGAAAGGCTCCCGATTATAGTGTCTGCAGTTGATATCTGCCTCTGGAATTCCCTTCCTGGAGCAGAAGTGTCTCCTGCCAGAGCCTGGCAGCGAAGGGAAGACACACCGTAAGTCATTTGCTGAAGTATTGTTCTTGGTGGGTTCAGTGGGTGAGCTGAAACCGGAGTGTATAAATTGCGGAGCGTGTTGTTAAAACATGCCACACACCTTCAATGCCTCCAGCTTGGAAAGAAAACATTGCGTAGCTGCGTGCAAGTATTTTAGAATCACAGAATGGTTTGGGTTGGAAGGGACCTTAAAGACTATCTAGTTCCAACCCCCCTGCCATGGACAGGGGCACCTCATACTAGACCAGGTTGCTCAAAGCCCCGTTCAACACTTCCAGGGAGTGGTGGTTACTACCTGACTAGACCTTCTGCCTGGTGCTCCTTAGTGTCTTGGCCACCTTTTAATGTTTTGTTTTTAAAACCGAAGTCACATTGTTCATGGCCTAAAACCTTACAAGTAGATTTTGGCCATGTCCATGCTTCTGCTGTGGCACAGAACCCTGCACTCGGTAATTAATCTAGTTTCTTGTCAGGCAGAGGACAGCAGGTACTTAAGGATATAGGAATTTTCTCTGTAATCTAACCATCTATGGTCTTAAATCTTCTGTTCTCCTTCCCCAGGCACTTATTTCTCCATGTTATTTTACCCCCTACTTTTTCCCTCCAACGTTTTCTTTACCTTTCTGTAAGCCTTACCTCATTCTTTCCTACGATATTTTTTTGTTTATTTGGAATATTGAGATTTTTTAATTACACCAGATAAGTGTTTCATTCTATTAAGCCATGCTCTCTCAAAAGGATGTCCAAAATGAATTATCTTTGAGAGTTACTGCTGAAAATGATGGAATGCTGAATTGGTATGAAATCCTTTTCTTTTTGAGATTGCTTTGGTGGTTGGGGTGTTTGACCAGATGCAATGAGAACAAATAATTGATCAGATATTTCTCTCTCTTCAAGTGATATTTAAGCCTGCGTGTCTGAAGTCAAATGAAGGACACAAGAATGCCCAGTATGCCCTGTTCTTTGTAAAATGCTGTGATTTATTAATGTGTTTTACTACTGGGAAAGTAATTTCCAAATGCTAGACACCAGTAACACCGTAGGTATTTACCTTAATTCCCTTTGTAGGAGTGGAAAATTCAGCCTTGGTGATATCATAGAAAGGCACCCTTGGAGACTCCTCATTCAGTCTCCTGGCTCTGAGTATCAGTTTAAAATTATTAAATGTTGTTGATTATGTCACTAATTCCATATGAAAACCAAGCACTGTTTGGGCATGTGCGAACCTAAACCTTACATTTGTAATATGACTATAAACCACCAATAACTTGAAATACATCTCCAAGGTATTGCCTTTGAACCTTCTACCAAATAAGACAATTTGGCAGAAGTTTGGTAGCAACTGAACTTGAAGTTTCAAAACTCAATACTTTCAGTTGTGTTCCTTTGATGTGAAGTTTAATATCCTTGTCAGTGGCTTTGAACTTTTTCTTGCTGAGACTGCTGAGTTTTGAGTGGTGCTTTCATGGGTCAGCACACAACCCTGAGGTCTGTAGGAAGCAGAAGATAGCTGGAGGGTTGTAACTTGGACAACCTCTTTCTGTCAAGACCCTCTCCTGTATCTCTGAAGATGTGGAGATTCAGTTCCCATCAAGAAGCAAAATAATTACTGTAGCATAGCTAAAATTCAGATACCTGGAAGTACTGTTGTTTCACCCCCTCTTTGAGTTCTTTTTTTGCCCCAGATGGTGAACACCAAGGAGAAGGTAGGCTGGAAGGGCTGTGAAGTGTGCAAGCATTACTGTCACACCCTGGCTTTTGTACAGCCTGATCATGAATGTCCAGCCCTAATTCCACTGAGCCCAAAGGCTAATAATTTACTCAAGCTTTGTCTTCCAAAATTTTGGTGAAAATCAAGGAGGTTATAGAAAATGGGCAGTGTGCTTTCTGGGGGCTATCTGCTGCTGCAGCAGCTGAGCTGCTCTTTCAGAAACATCAAATGCTCTTGGCAAAGCTTCAGCAAAGATATAAAGGGGATTAAAACTGGCAGGAGGCTTTTAAAAAAGGGTATAGCAAAATGTAATTTAAACAGACGTGTTAGATCTGACACTGGTAGTGGAGAACTATAAATAGTAGTAATAAGGAGCACAAGTCTAGAGCACAAGTCTTGTGAGGAGCAGCTGAGGGACCTGGGGTTGTTGAGCCTGGAGAAAAGGAGACTCAGGGGACACCTTCTCGCTCTCAACAACTCCCTGAAAGAAGGCTGGAGCCAGGTGGGGGTTGGTCTTTTCTCCCGAGAAACAAGTGATAAGACAAGAGGAAATGACCTCAAGTTGCAGCAGGGTAGGTTTAGTTTGGACATGAGGAAAAATTTCTTCCCCCAAAGGGTTGTCAAGGCCTGGCCCAGGCTGCCAAGGGCAGTGGTGGTGTCCCCCTCCCTGGAGGGGTTTCAAAGCCATGGAGATGTGGTGCTGAGGGACATGGTTTAGTGGTGGCCTGACAGTGCTGGATTAACAGTTGGACTTGATCTTGAAGGTCTCTTCCAACCAAAACGCTTTTGGGATTCTATCCTAAGCTATGCCTAATAGGAGAGTTACTGTTCTGAGACACAGATGCAAAGAAGTTCAGCCTTGTGCCAAAATTAGGTTAGGTCATGATGGACACAGAGAATGAAACGATAATAGTCTCAGTTCATCTTTTTCACCAGCGTTTATGGGGAATTTGAAGAATCTGATGTAGCAGTGCTAAGAGCCACAGATGCACACTGATGCTTGTGCAAGCTCTGTGGAGCTAAAGAAACAGCTTCCATGTTCCCCAGCCATGAAGTGATCATTCACAAGCCATCACAAGCAAGTAGATGAATAAAATGCATTGAATGTTGGCACAGAAACCAAAGGCTCCACTCATGATATTCTTAAATAGTAATGTGTGTGTTCATGCCTGGCCAATTAAGAAGCGTCTGAAGATATGTGAAAACTTAAATCTATTTTTACATAGTGCACAAAGGCAAAGTGACAGCACTGAAGACCCCCAACCCCCCCCAACCATTTCTGAAGGACCAGATGTCACTGATTCATTCACCAGAAGGACAAACCCAGGATTTGTTATCAACAGAGCTACTGTTGCCAGCTGGTTTTGTCTATGATTGTTAATTCTTTCATGTAATCTTTTAAGTTAATGAATTAATAATAGCTATTAATAGCTGGCCTTTGATGCTTCAGGATTCCCCAGTGTGAGACACCATAGCACTTACTGGGACCGTTGTGGCTAATTGCTGCTCGTGATCCTGCCTTAAATATCACATGTCAGTGCCCAGACTCTCGGCAAAGGATGCGTACGACGCTTGGCTGTGGTGAGCAGTCCTCCCCAGGAGAAGAAATAAATGTCTTTCACAATGAATTACCGAGCTTTTTTATGGTTGACATCAATTATTTCTTTAATCCTCAAGTCTGTAGGGGACTCTTAAAATGCTTTATGATTTATTTTGTAACTTACATAATTTTACAAGCTATTTTAATGATGGTTTTATGTGCGAAGTTTCCAGGCTGTTTGAAATCACTCCATACATGCACGTACAGTCAGGTAGGTTTACCTTCTACAAATGGAGCAAGTTGAAATAAGGTGACTCATATAAAACCCTTTTCAATTAAACATTTTGACCTCATAATCTCCCTACAGAAACACAGGGCTTTTGTAACCTCCACAAGACTTACTATCCTTATAATCTGGATACTATTGTGGGATTTCTTGCAGGTCCTTTTAAACTTTTCGTCTTCATGATGCCATCTCAGAGCCTTGCTGCTCCTTTTGTTTTCTCTTCAGCATGCTCCTTGTCTGGATGGTTATGATTGATTCATTGGGATGACTCATGAGTACTGAGAGCTCCAGACAGATGAGTCTCTGCCTATTAATGGTATTTGTGGGAATAAATATGAAAATAATTACTTATGTATTATCAAATCCTGTATATCAGGCTGGGGTTTTTCAGGCTGAAGGATGGATGATGTTTGAGCTGAGTCAGGACCTATGTCCCAGGGTGTCTGCCCTCTGTTAGCAATGCTTAGTGTCTCTTTCACTCTTGTTTTCTCGTTAGCTCTTCTGAAAAGGAGATTTCTTTCTCTACCCATTTCTTTTTGGGGGTAAGGCTGTCTACGACCTCAGTCCATAGAGGACCATTCAATACCTGCTGTGCTGCAGCCAGTTTTGCAGACACCACCTGATGCAATCTGTGAACACAGTCAGACACCTACCCTTGGTCCAAGCAATGCCCTGGATCTAACTGGGGCTGCCATAGCTTCCTCCTCGTATGGGCTCTCTGGCTCCTGTCTTCTCCATCCAAGTGCTGCCTGCTCAGCACCAAGCTCTCTACCTCCACACCCAGCCCTGACTAAGGTCTTAACTCCTAGAGCTGTCATCTGCCTTTGACAGCACCTGCCCAAGCAGCTCCTCTGCCAGAGACACCCAGAAGCTCTGGTCCTGCAGCATGGCAAGGACGGGGATCTCACCCTGCCCATGCGAAATGTTGGTCCTCAGTCCCATACAGGCTTTCCTGGACCTCTCTATTCCCTGTTCTCTAAACCACTTCCTTCTCTTCCTGGTCACTTCTTCAAGTCCTCCTTCAGCCTTTATCTGACCTGTGAGTTACAGTGATCCAAGGAGGTCTGCACTTGACCCTAAGTCAGTGCTCTATTACACAATATTTTTACTGCAAAACTCTAGGGAACCTGTAAAATGAATGTTTATGCTGTAGTAACCCTAAGAGGAAAACACAGACCTCTCCAAGATATCATGTAGGTAAATAATAAGCAATAATATAAAATATAAAAATAATAATAAACAATTAATTCAAGAGTTGGATGTGACTACAGCCTTTCAGGTGAGTGAACAGTGGTTCCATCAACAGAGCAACTCTTAAAAACTGTAATTTTTTAATGAAATAGGCATGTACACGTGGCAGTGCTCAAAACCCAGAGGACAAAACTACTTTTGCCTGTGCCGGAGAACTGTTTGAGTGAGCTTCTCTTTTGCAAATGATATTCTCATGAACATTGCAAGAGGAAGCAGGGAATGGAGCAGGAAAGACCGGTGATGCCACGCCGGGCTCCCGCGGGAACCCCTGTCCCTGATTTGTGTGCCGGGATGGGAGCAGGGAGCAGGTCTCGTAGCTTCTCCCATCGGCAAGAGCATTCCTGGCTTTATGAGCAGCTTTCAACTGGCAGCCAATGCTGATTTAATACTTCATGCTTTTTTGATGAATTGTCGCTTTGCTACTTTGAATACTTTCTGCATGACTAATTAATATGCCGAAATGAATTAAATTGTGTTGTTAAACTTTACGCTAGTATGTGCAAACAAATAGTTGGAAGTTGCAAGTCGTCTTCTATATTTTATCTAATCTTCGCATTCTCAGGGTCAAGGCATTGCTTGTTATCTAAAAGCCACTTAACTGAGCTAAAATATGATGTCATGCTTCCCTAAGTACGTGTGGGTATTTATGTTTGCTCTGTTGAGAAACAGCCGTGAATATGGCGCGATAGACGTAATTACATTCTTTCAATGATAACAAAACCCACTTGAAATTGGCAAGGGATGAAAACCGGCAGCCTCATAGATGGAGTTCTGCTTGAGTAAATCTTTCTGTAACATCACGCTGGGATCAGCCGCTGTGATTCATCGCTGGAAAGACACTCCCAGCTGGAGCAGAGAGTTAGAAATCACTCACCGCTGACCCTCACCAAGAGTGGCATCAGCCCCTCAGAGCAGAAAAGCTGCTGGGAATAAGGTAACCCCACAGCCAGGAGTGTTTGTGGTTCATTTTTGAATAGTGCTGGGCCAGGCGGGATGTGATTCCCTTCCCCTTTTGGCTGCCTTCCCCGAGCGCTTCCAGTTCCCTGTGTTTTTAAACTTATTGTCCGTAGATGATTCTTTTTTTTTTTTTTCCACTGAAACAAAGACGACTTGTGCAAGAGAGTAGAATAACAACCGAACCGTTTGATATGTATATATATGCCTGAAATAACCCAGCATCTAATTTTTAATGAAGTGATGAAAGAAAACTAGAGCTCAGCACATCCCGTGCCCGACGAAGATCCTTATCTCCATTCCCAGCAGAGGAGAAGCTGCAGCGGGCACGGTTCGGTCCATGACCGAGCGGCGCGGCTGCCGTCGGCCCCGGCAGCGAGGTGCTCGGAGCCCGCAGCCCCCGGGCCATGGGCACCGGGGGTCAGTAAAGGGCAGCGACCGGCCCGGGGACAGCCCCGGCTCCGGGGGGACGGGCACGGGGTGGCCCCGCTGCCGGGGCTGCGATGGACACCCCCTGAGCGGCGAGCTGGGAGATACAGGCTGCAAAGGTACATCTCCTCCTTCTCTATGTGTTTGTTGTGCAAAACCTCTTCTTTTGCATCTTTTCCTGTATTGCAGTGAAAAAAATTGATAGGCACTTCTCTCCCCATACATGTTTTACACAAAATCCTCCTTTCTAGCCTTTTTATTACAGCAAAGAAAGCAGTAAGTACTTGTCTTTATATATATTATACAGAATCTCTTCTTTTTCACCTTTTTCTCTATTGCAGAAAAATAAAGCAATAAGTACATCTCTCTCTTTTATATAAAAATAAGAGAAATAAGAGAAATCTCTTATTTCTAACCTTTTTCTCTATTACAGCAAAAAAGAACCAATAGGCAACTCTCTCTGTACATATTATACATCTCTCCTTTCTAACTTTTTCATTACAATAAAAACAGTGCTAGACTAATATACAGTGTCTATATATATTATAAAAAATATTTCTAACTTTTTTCTCTATTACAGCCAGAAATAGTGATACATATGCAAGTCTCTATATATTTCATACAAAATCTCTTCTTTCTAACCTTTTTATTACAGTAAAAATAACAATAGATACATATTTTACGCACATTTTACACAAAATCTTCTTTCTAACCTTTTTCTCTATTACAGCAAAAAAAGCCATACGTACATGCCTCTCTACACATATTTTATACACGACCTCTTCCTTCTAACCTTTTTCTCTACCACAGAAAAAAAAGAAAAAAGGGTGGTCTTTTTAGTTTAAAGTCACTTTGGGTGACGTGTGCTTAGAAAAACATCCTGGGTGTTGTGTGAGGTAAAAGCTAAACCTCAGCATTTTCAGTTCCTTCAAATCAACATATGGATTAAGGGAGCAGACTCAGACTCACTATTCATGAGAGGACTGGGGGTGCATGGCTGTTGGAAAGGGGAGGTGGGTCCTGATGAGCCCCCCCTCTCCCACCCACCAATTTTGGGGATGCCAGCATTGCCCACCCCTCCTCCCTAAAGGACTGGAGTTCCTCCTCCTTGCAAAACACTCTCTTTACCCACGGGGCTTGGCAGGAGTCCGGGGATGTCATTTTATTTTGAGACCCTGCTTATGAAAATGTAGCTCTTTACAAATTGTTTTTGGAGTCAAAGCGAACAACATAATTACTTATGTGAGCGAGCAAAAGAGAAGTGCATCCCTGGTGTGAAAGAGTGTCCTGCTCTTCCTTGTTATTTAAAAAAATATATAAACTATATAAAAAAATTAATAATTTTTTAGATAAATAGCTGTGTTTACAGTTGCAGCCAGTGCATGTGTTCTTTTCTTCTAAAATACACTTTCTTGGGAGGCAATATTAGTTTCTTAATTATAATTACATTCTATTGCTAATGTGATGGAAAACACAAAATTGCATCACTTGCCAATACTTTAGGCAAGCTCTATGGCTCATTCATCCATCCATGTGATTTCTTTCATATTTTGAAAATTTTACTTGGTAACCAATATTGACAGGTAAGAAAACCTGCCCAAATTATGGGACTACCTGCAGGAGTACCCGTGGTGTTTAATACGTACTTAGGTTGATTTTTATTATCAGTTTGTTGATTTTTATAACATCAGCAACCCAGGCTGTGCAGAAGGGCTGTGGTTTGCCTTTTTTTGTCTATATGAGATCCATTGTAAGGCCACGCCAGAGCACAGGGCTGATGGTTATCGTGGATTGTGAAGTTCCAATTGTGAACTGGCACAATACGTGTATTCTGTCTCTCTCAAAAAAAAATTATGTTGCCTCAGAGAGCTTGTTCTGTGGAAATTCATGGTAAATAACAAAGATCTCAGTATGAACTGGGTGGAGATCCCCAGTGTTGCCATTTACATACCTTTAGAATGATCTTTGTTGAATTTTTTTGGCTTTTATTGCTGTGGAAATCCCATTTTGCACAGAGATAGACTATCTCGATACATCAGAGCTCGGGGCCACTGCAGGATGGTGGTGTTGGGAGGTCAGATCAGCTCCTGCATCCTGCTCCAGCTTCATTGCTGCTGAGCCCTGTGGATTTCAGACCTGCATGTTTGAGATTCTAGTGTGGATAAGGAGCGGTGCTGTCTGCTGTGTAACAAGGGCTTAAGGAAGGATCACAGGAGAGAAAAAGTAGATATTTCTGCTTCAGTAAGCGATGAGCTGGCAGGCTCCATGTGATGGTAGGGAGGGGATGTCAGGATGAGGTTTCTTCACTAAATCCATTTCTCCTTTGCTGTGGAACAAGGTAAAAATAAAGCCTTGCTGAGGTGCTTATGGGTGGGTGATCACTGCAATAGTAAGCAGTGCTAATGAGCTAAATCAGATAAAATGATTCCCAACACTCAACTGATTAGTTATGCAAACACCAAGGACAGGCTTTTAATCAGGCTTGTCCTCGGGTGTAACCCTGCTGCCTCCCGTACGGCCCTGGGAGGTGCCAGCGGGGAGGGAATCTGACCCTTTGAGTTTCCACTGGGTTTTTTTAGGCCAGTGCTGACATAGAAACATTTGAAAAATCATCCTGGTTGTATTACAGTAGAAGACTTGTTCGCTGTAAATCTAAAACTTTATTTATGCATCAGTGATCCTCCTGTTTAATTATCTGGCATTCACGTGTCTGATCTTGAGACTGATTTCCTCCAACTCTCTGGTGTAAAAGGTAAAGTATAAGTTACAATGTAGTTTGGAAATAGAATAAATTGTTTTTTCAGTTTTGACTCATGAGTAGAATTGGGGTTTTCCAATGGCAACCCAAGTCTGAATCCCTTGACTTGTCCAGGCTTCCCACTACCATTAGAAACTGGATTGGATGGAAAGCATAGCTGTTTAAGGAGTGCTAAAATAACTCCTTCAAGATGTTATTTAGCCATGTACGAACCTGAGCGCAGGGAGCTATAACCCCCACATTGCATGAAGTGTCTGTCAAGCTGATGTGGTGGAACAAGCAAACAACTCATGGGGATCAAGTGATGCAACAGCTGAGTTTGGGTGATGGTGAACACTGCAGAAGACGTTGTAGCGTGTATTGGTGCGGCTGATGGTTTGGTTCGATAAAGGTCAGCAAGGCATATTTTGTTCAAATGAGCTCATTTGCCTTGAAAACAAACTCTTATTTTAATTCTAGAGTGGCTGATGTGATCCCTGGATAAAATGTGGTGTATCTCAAGTGTTGATCAATATCTTCCTTCTGTAAGAAGATATTTACTTGGTGAGAATAGCACAAAGTAGGCAGTAAGGTAGAATTTCTGGTATTTTGACACTCTGAAAAGATTTTTTGCATTAGACGCTACTTTCTTGTACTATAACTGGTGGTGAAGGCCATGAGTACAAATATATCCCATGTTTATTTAATCTTTTTTTTTTTCATTATTTTGGATTCCATGACTTATTTTGGGAGGGCAGGTTAGTTTGAACACCATGACTGCCAGCTTGTTGGAAAGCCTTCTTTCTTTTTATAAAGCAGAAAATTAATTTTTTTCCTTGTTGCCAAGTATTGCAATTGCTGTAGTAGACCTTAGATGCCCGTTTCCCCCCAGTGAATTTCCTGTGTTCTTAGTTGTGTGGTGTGACCTACTCAGAGAGGAGCATAGTTCTTATCCCTCCATCGCCATATGTTCACAGCAATAATCATCGTTTTCTGTGAGCACCAGTCTTTGGTCTGTTGTGCATGTACGGGACTTCACTGTCTCCAATACGGTTTTTATAAAGCTGCTGTGGAAATTGTGAGGGTTTCACGGTGGAGATGTATGTGTGTAAGTGGGACAGCTTCATCACAGACCTTATGTAATTATTAACTTCTTAAATATTGTTGACATTTGTGTACCAAATAAACCCATGGTTTATCACTTGGGACGTGTCAAAAGAGGGAAAAGTTCTCTATAAATGGCACTGCCATTTGTCACGCGCCTACGTGACCCCCAGTTCAGACCTTTCTTCAGCACCGCAGGGCACGATTCGGGCTGAATCCACAATATTGCTATTTATTTGGCTCCCAGCGCGGTGCCAAGGCAGAGCGTTAAGACTGGGTCCCTCTCAGAAGGGATGCTGCAGATGCACGCAGCAGGAGCTGTGCCTCGTGCCAGGACTTTCCTTTGCCGCGATACTTAGAAAATCCTTTGCGGAAACCTTGACGTTAAGTACTGGGATGTATTTAGGATGAGGACATGAAATATCCTGCGTGCTTCTCCATCGGCATGTATTTCTGAGTAAGCTGCTGTAAGGGCTTGCCTTGCTGCTTTTCATGGCTTTATATACAGCTAAATATGCTTTACAACCTACTAAATATGCTATATAACTTGCTAAATATGGTAGAAAGGGATGGGAGGAACAGAGTAAATTATAATTAAAACTTTTATTGTGTTCTTTTTCCTTTTATGTGTTCATACAAAATTCCCTGTGCATTCTATTTAAATTCTGAGGGTTTTATCTGACTTTTCATTCTCTTCCTATACAACTGCCTTTCCTTTAATAGAATTACATAAATTACTGTCATCGAATTCTGCCTGCAATTACTCTATATCAGTCAACCTACCGCTTTTGTGTGTATCTGCTTTCATCTCATTAGCTGTTGCACAAACGAATTATGACTTGTAGGTAGTTGACTGATTAGCTGTCGGGTGATTCCTTTGTATAGTGAAGGTATTTGGCCAGCAAAACGTTAACATAAATATTTCAGCATTAGGCAGGTGACAAAATTACTGGGGTTTGTGTTGACAAGGGTGTTTCCATGTTAAGGAACCAAAAGAAGAAAAGTATGTAAACAGATTAACAGACCAAATTATTGGGGTTTAGAAATTGTGCAGTGAATTAAGTGACTCTAAAAAACTGAAAGTCACGCAAAGAGGATATTTTTCTGATATTTTATATTCAGAAATGCTGAAGGCTGCATACTCATGACCTTCCCTGATTTCAAGCTTATTAGATGTGGCTACTCAGTGCCCAAGGGCAATTAAAAAAATGCTCCAAAAAATGTTTTTTCACAGGAACTTACGTGACCTGTTGCTGTGTTACTGTTTGAGATTTATTTTATTGTTTTTAAATTTCCCTCCTTAAACAGCTGGAAATTGCTAACTCCTGTCCCTTTCATTGTTATAATTTCTTTATTCATGCAGAGGTTTTCAGATTTTTCCAGCACTCGTACTGAAGCACAGGTGGAGGGATTGCAGCTTGCTGTCCTTGTATGTCATGATATTCACATTATTGTTACAGAAATCAGGGGGGGTTTTCTGTCTGGGTCGTGGAGAGAGGGCCTGAAAAACTCCTTTCTGGTGTTTAATCAGCTGCAGGATGGATTTTTTTTTGAGAAAATAACTTGTGTCTACAGTCACGCTTTGGAAGATAAGGTAAAGGTGTGCCATAAAGGTTTAGTCACCTGAAAATAAGGATGGTAGGAAGGAGGAGGACAGTCAAACCAAAATATTCTTCATTTAAACCACTGGATTTCTGTTTGCCAGCTCCAAGCTTTCTTGTGCAGAGTTGTTTTTTCATACTGACGTGTGTTATTTTTGAAGTAAATGAAGTAGATTCGGTTAGGTTACTTTTCAGATGTTATTTCTGAATAATTGAATAAAAGCTAATTTAGGCAATTGTGCGTATATCAGTTTCCCAAAATATCACTGATGTGAGTGGAAACAATAGCTCTTGTCTCCAGAATAAAGGAAGTCCTTGATAAAAGTTTAGCATCTTAAGATATCTCTCTGTGCATCTGTTGCTGTGATCCTGTGGCTTCCACTGACCAAAATCCCGAGGAGCAGCACTTTAATTTCAGCATCTCAAATAGACGTGAACCTTTTCATCCAGTGCTCTCCTTTCCGTTGATATGTTGTGATACAATTAACTCTGTTCCTCATGCCTATCATCAGGAGTGAACCATGTGAAACTTTTGTTTGTTTTGGGAATTACAGCGATGCACGGTTTGTTTGAGTTGATCGGTAAAGGGTATTTAGCAGGATAATTGTTTTGATGGTGCTGATGTGCACTTGCTGATTTAGACTCAGTTCATATATGTTGTATCTCAGATGATATTTGCTTGAGTGTCACCACATAGCATTTAAGGCACTTCTGTAGGTCTAAATCCATGAAATAAAATAGACCATTTGAATTTTCATATGGCAAACCTTCAGATAAAGACGGTTTTAACATGAGCACTAGTGGGTTTCGTGACCAGTTTGACTAATACTATCTATATCTAAACATTTAATGGATTGTGAGGGTTTTTGAATGTTTTTATTACATCTATCAAGCTCTTTGTTTTTTGTGGATGGCGATGAGGAACAGATGTAAAAAGCTTTTCCAGACTTTTCTGGCCTTAAATATTTAGCCAAGGGAGTTTGTTTTCCTGAGGTCTTTGTGTTAATAGAACAAGAATCTAAAGCTAACTCAGTACAGGACTGGATTTCATAGAACTCCCCACTGGTTTTAAAGCATTCTTCCCAGACAACCATTTGGGGCTAAACTGCTGAGGAAGCAGATGCCAGTCTGCAGATATTAAGAGTTAATATCTCTTGAGATGTGTTCATTGTCTTAAGGAGCTTCCAGCCCCCAATGAAGCTTGTTGTCAGCAAGATAAGAGGGGCTGGCGAGGGTGGTGGCCAGTCTTTGGTCACAGTGCCGAGCGGCGTTGGAGGAGCCAGAGAGCGTAGGGTAGGGATCTGTCTGTCCAACTGTGAGTGTTGAACTTGAACCCTATGTCACTAGGATAATGGCTGTGACCTTGGGGAGGTTTATATAGCTTCCAAAGAAGTTCATTTGGTGGATAATAATTGTGGGTCTTTGGAGCATCCAAAGGAGTCAACGTCAAGAAGTAGTTTGGGGAGAGAGAAAACTTTATTGATTTCCTGAGCCCAGGAAAGGACTAAGTGTCCTTGTTCTCCTTGTTTTACCTCCTGTCTTTGTTGAATGACGAGTGTGTGTGCATGCATATATACGTGTGTGTGTGTATATATATACATAAAAAATACAATTTTAGTTGATCTTCAAGGATTGAAAAGATTTTAAAGTTGTTTCATCAGCATCAGGCAAGCTGCTATGTAAGTATGAACATTTCATTGCTATTAAGTTGTTTTCAACAAGAGTTTAGCTTCCATATACCAAACTGCATGCTACTTTAAAATATAATAGAGTGGGTTTTGTGGTTTTAAAATGTTTCAAAAATTCACATCCTCATTTTCTTACTTTTTCCCAGATAAATGAGGTTTTAAACAGCTTCTACCTTGGTATATCTTGGTTCTAGAGCTGATATTCGAGTGGCAAAAAGGAAAAAGACTTTCTCATTGGATTTTGTTCTTATGAATGTTTTTCTGTGGTACCGGTTTATTGAGCAAATTTGAATTGAGGATGCTAAGAGCATTGTTAGACCAATGAATATTTACCTGCTTAGCAAAGGTAGAACTTTATATGAGCTAAGTTATTTTATCTAGAAACTACATTTGGTGTTATTCAGTTTGGTGTTCAGACATCAAGCCTCTGGCTTTCTGGAAATGATGAAATAAAAATTGTTGAGTATGACCCAGTTTGACAGCAAACTAGCCAGCAATGTGCCTTGCTCCAAGTTGACCAAGTAGTCTTTGTGATAGTCTTATGTTGGTTTGTGGTTTGTTGTTGAATTTTTTCCATGATCGGGCACCTAAAAGTTTTCTCTCTTTCTTTCTCTGTTGGGTTTGGTTGCTTGTGGGGTTTTTTGTTTTGTTTTGGGGATTTTTTTGTTGCATTTTTTGCTGCGTTTTTGGCTGCTTTTTTTTTTTTTTTTTTTTNTTTTTTTTTTTTTTTTTTTTAATCTAACAAGGCACTAATGCAAGCTGCAGTGTTTCTTCAGTTGAGGCACTTGGATGATGTTTCCAATGTGTGTTCAATAATCTCCCAGCCTTTACCTTCATGTCCAGCCCACCTGAATGCTACCAATGGGTCTGAGTATTGCTTTGGATGAGGGAGGGAGCAGAAGGCACATAATGACACTTTGGTACGATGGCGAAATCCTCCTTTCCCTAGAAAAAAAGGGAAAAGGGAGAAAGAAGCAATAACACCAGGTCACTTTTTTGCATGTCTCCCATGAAATAATACAGAAACGCTGGGGTAACCAGAAATACTGGGTGACCCAGTGCATGGACTGGAGATTGGATTTGAGGTGGCAAATCCTTGCATATGGACCTGGGTGTTGTTTCCCTCACCTTGAGATTCTGATGACATTATAACTTTTTAGCACTTCTAATAATAGAAAAATACTTATTTCCTAGCTGGCTCTTAAATGCCTTTTAGTGGATTACTTTGAATCACATCAACTAAGAGCTTGATCATCTGCCAGACGCTAGAGTTGGGCCAAAGCTTTGTAAATTAATGAGCTCAAGGTGATTAGTACAGGTTTCGGTGCTTTGGACCGTGCACCAAATTGTTGCCATGCAAGGTGTGTAGCACTGTACGTCTGTCACTTTTTTTCCCTTTTAATTCTTATGCTGTGAGGGTGTTTGCCTGGCCAGGCAGTCAAAATGAACACGAAAGGCTCTGTCTGATGCCAGTGAATGAAAATTACATTGAGGTTCCAAAAAGTAGGACCAACATTGCAACCACTGCTTTGTTATAAAGACACTTATCACTGTGATAATTCTGACTCCGATTCCAAGCCAAGACTGTTGTATCTGTAGCAGATTGTATCTGGTAACCAATCACGTGAAGAGATTGTGAAGTCTTGCAGCTCCACTTCTGTGTTGCTTTTGTGAATGGAAAAATGTCTTTTTCTCTGTGCTAAGGAAAGGCTGGGAGACCTGGGGCTGTTGAGCTGGAGAAGTCTGAGAGAGGATCTGATCAATGCTTCTGAACATCAAAAGGGCAGGGGACAAGAGGATGGGGCCAGACTCTTGTCAGTGGTGCCCAGCAACAGGACAAGGGGCAATGGGCACAAACTGCAACCCGGAGGCTCCATCCAAACAGAAGGAAAAACTTTCTTGTGAGGGTGATGGAGCCCCGGAAGAGGCAGCCCAGAAAGGTTGTGGAGTCTCCTTCTCTGAAGAGATTCCCAACCTGCCTGATTGCGATCCTGGGCACCCTGCTCTGAGTGACCTGCTGGAGCAGGGTGGTTGGATGAGATGATTTCCAGAGTCCCTTTCAGCTCCTACCATTCTGTGTGATTCTGCGAAATGTGTTGGTATTCTATTGTATAGAGCTGTGGAAGCTACACAGAGCTTCTGTGGACACCAGCATATCTTACTGATTAACTGTTGGCTGTTAATGATTCAGGAAGAGGAACTGAGATGTTGCTGTTGCCCAACAGGGCAAGTTCCGGTGATGTCTTTAGCACACATGTTATCTGTAGAATTTTTTAAAAAATAATAATTACTTTCAGTAAAATATGGATCTTTGTAGGCTGGAAAGACTCCTGCATTTCATAAAGTCTCAGACAGTTTCAGATGATGGAAAAATGATGCAGTCCAATGACAGTTTGATGGATTTGGCAATGGGCATTTCTGAGATTTATTCCATATCTGCCTGCTAGCTTACATCCAATGTCTTCAGGAACAGGGAACGCTTTCAAGCCGTTTGGTTGTTTGGTCCCATTTGGTCTAGAATACTTGAGAATTGTGTTCCTTGATGCCAGGCTTCATCTTCATTCTTTCTCTGATCAGAATCCATACTGTATGATTGCTTTTCCAAGATCTTTACAATCCTTTTCTTTCCACAGGCATCTGAAAATACTTCACATTTGTTGAGTATCATAAGCTTTCTTGAGGGAGGATTATTTTCAAGGTGACTTATCTTGAATGATTGCATGTGCTTTCAGCAGCTGTCAACAGCACCTGGTAGGGTTGGACCACCAGTCAACAGGCTTAACTAGATCTGTCTGAGCGCCATTCATTTGTGTCAAGCCCTGGCCCAGGCTGCCTAAGGCAGCAGCGGAGTCCCTATCCCTGGAAGCATTTAAAATCTGTGGAGATGTGGCGCTATGGACATGGTTTAGTGGTGACCTGGCAGTGCTGGGTTAACAGTTGGCCTTGATAATATTGAAGGTCTTTTCCACCCAAACTGATTCTATGATTCTATGGTTGTGCATGCAGCAGCTGCCTTGCATTGCTGGGCAGCTGGAAGAGCAGCTAGGTGCCATTGAAGTACAAAAAAAGTCATGCTCCATGGACAGACCTTGCAAGAGATGAGACCCGACTGTATAATACAGCATTTTCTGTGTCATCTGAAGTTTTTTTGGTTCCCTGACACTTAAAATTAAGCACTGAGATTGCTGAGCAGGAGGGTTGGAACTGGATGATCTTTAAGGTCCCTTCCAACCCAAACCATTCTGTGATTCTACTCTGCAGATTCTCTTCAAATCTGACCCATAATCACACTCTTGGCTTAATTGTGGTTAAAACTCTACAGCTTTCAGGACTGACTGTCAGTGGTGTTTAAATCAAGATTCAAATGATTTCTTATAATTAAAAACAATTAATAACCCCTCTGTCTCCTACTGGGGTTTGAGGTTGCATCTTCTATCCCATGCCATGTGTTCCACGCTTGGGAAATGAGCAGCCAGGCAGGAACGTCCTGTGTCGGGCAGATCAGAGCGGGTGGTTTGCTGCCTGCTGCTGTTTTGAAGTCTCCCTGTGTCTGTCTGCACGGGCTTAAATATAGTCATGCTGTGTAAAAGCCCACACTGTATTTTTGTTCTGTGCGGGTAGAAGCTGATAGTGTGATAACATGGCAACTGTGCCTTGTGTTGGATGTATATATTTCTATTAACCCTGAGGGGAGTGTTGTGAAAGTGCTCTTTTGTTTCCAGTTTAGCACAGGAAGCTTATTTTGGCTTCATTTAATATTCCTGCCCAAACTGCCGGGGAATCAGAAATTTAGCTCCATGACATCATATCTCTGGCACAGTAGCATGGCTTGGAGCTTCACAGAAACCACCCCCCCGACAACAAATCAAAAACAAATATCTGTACAAGTCCGTCATAACAAGAGAAGGTTGTATGGCACATTTTTATTTCTTCTCTTCCTCCTTGAGAAGAAAGATGAAATTTTCTGTACTCTGTCCATGACTTGGTTGCTGGAGCAGGCACAGGGGATGAAGTTATGGGGTTTGTACTCTGGGGTTGGGTGTCTGCCCTGTCCACGTCCCCCTGTGCTGCTGTCGGGGCTAAGAATTCACCTGGTTTCCCAGTGCAGTGTCTCTGCTTTCTGCCGATTTATTGCAGAATGGTAATTGTGAAGATTGCATGTTTCCATTTACCCTAAAACAAAATAATAAATCTCCACTGGCAGATAAGAACAGATGGTGGTTTAACTCGCAGGAGTTGCAGCTACTTTGTTCCTGGTGTAAAGTTTTGTATTTTATTTTATTTTATAAAGAATATAAAGCAAAGACTTAAACCACTGATTATTTTGTCTTCTCAGGTGAATAACTTTCATGGCTATGGTGTGCAAAGTTTTAGGTTTTTATAGAGGTTGAGTCTAGAGGAAACAAATCAGTTGTGGAGGGGGGAGACTTTTTTTGGTTTCCTGTTAGTTTTCCTTTTCTCTTTCCTCTCCTCTTCTCTTCTCTTCTCTTCTCTTCTCTTCTCTTCTCTTCTCTTCTCTTCTCTTCTCTTCTCTTCTCTTCTCTTCTCTTCTCTTCTCTTCTCTTCTCTTCTCTTCTCTCCTCTTCTCTTCTCTTCTCTTCTCTTCTCTTCTCTTCTCTTCTCTTCTCTCATCTCTTCTTTCTTTGATTTTATTTTAATTTTATTTGTAGGGGAGAAGGGATGTATGTGCACAGAGAGTAAGTATAACGGCAAACTCAACAGGCTTCTACCCTGCTTTTTTTTTTTTCTTTATTTCTCTAACAGTTTTATCTTGAGCAATGCTTCTTTTTTTATCTTTTCTCCTCTGCAGGAGTGTATGTAGAGCAATAGGTGTCAGCTTGTTCTGGAGGAGTCAGCTCTGGTGCCCGTCTTCCTTGTAAACAAAGCTGTAGCAGAAAGAGCAGACATCTGATCAGACATGGAAACCTGTTTTCTAATTAATTCCTGATGCTTCTCACACTGCTGTATAACTTTATAAGGAGTTCAGAGAGATACTGTTCCTCTGGTCTGGGAGGCTGGGTTACTGCACGCCTTGTCCTGCCACATCTCAGTTACCCGTCCCTTCTCGGCAGAAAGGTATTATTTTTAAAAGCGCTTGTTGTATTCTGAGGGGGTTGTGACGCTGCGGACGAGGGACCTGGCTGATTGTGGGTGAGCATGTGAAGATTTCTTGGAGCCAGACCCGACGGCACTGCTTTGGCTCCAGTGCTTGGATGAGTAGGGTGTGAGCAAAATATTTTTATCATCTATTGGTAATTGTGGTGCTCGGAGCTGCGGCTGCAATTATGTGTAAAGCTGCTGTGGGTGAAGGAGGTGCCAGGTCCGGGTGGGAGCTGTGCTGGTGCTGGTCTAAGCTCAGGCTTTGCAGGAGGATGCTTGTCTCACCATGCAGGGCCTCAAGGGCCCCGTGGAGCTTGGATTTGAGATCAGTGGAAGGGTCTCTTCTGACTCAAATGCCACTACACTGAGCCCCAGAATACCAGAGAGAAACAGAGCAGATAGAGTGTCTTATAGAATCACAGAATCGTATGGGTTGGAAGGGACCTTTAAAGGTCATCTAGTCCAATACTCCTGCACTGAGCAGGGACATCTGCAACTAGAGCAGGTTGCTCAGAGCCCTGTTCAACTTCAACTGGAATGTTTCCAAGGATGGGGCATCGACCACCTCTCTGGGCAACCTGGGCCAGGGTCTCACCACCCTCAGTGGAAAAAATTTATTCCTTCTCTCTAGTCTGAACCTCCCTCTTTTAGTTTAAAACCATCATCCTTGTCCTGTCACAACAGGCTCTGCTAAAATATCTCTCCCCAGTTTTCTGAAAAGGCCCCTTTAAGTACTAAAAGGCCACAAGAAGGTCTCCTCGAAGCCTTTTCTTCTCCAAGCCAAACCACCCCAACTCTCTCAGCCTTTCTTCATAGGAGAGGTCTCCTTCTGGGAATTGATGGTTTATACACGCTTTGGAGCTAGTAAGACTTTACATTTAAATATAGAAACAAACTCTGCAGACTTCCACCAAGAGGAGCATTGAGGGTGTAAGCACTGAGATAACAGCACATTTTTCAGTTTGTGTACGTCTTCCAGTGATCCCTGTGTGCAAATGCTGGGCTGGAGCAGGAGCCGTGCATGCATGAGTGCCCATGCTGTGAGCATCCTTGCATGGCACAGTCTCAGCATGGCTGGGCATGATGCTGGGCTAAGGAGGGCCAGGCACCACTAACTGTGGGTGTTTTGTGTACGGCCACCTCTTCTTGACCTTCTCCTGGGCCACTTCATCTGCAAGGGGCGGGTGTAGCCACAGTATAGTAGGGAGTTGAGGTGTTAGAGCAAATGCTACTTTCCTGTGAGGGTGCCAGAGCCTGGACCAGGCTTCCCAGAGAGGTAGTGGAGTCTCCTTCTCTTGATAGATTCCAAACCCACCTGGATGTGATCCTAGGCAACCTGCTCTGGGTGACCCTGCTGGAGCAAGTGGGTTGGACAAGATAATCTCCAGAGATCCCTTCCAACCCCCACCATGATGGTATTCTGTGCCCCTTTTTTTAGCCCAACCTCTTAACTCTGATCAGTTATTTAGGGAGAATAATTATTGGAAATGGGATCAGCCAGTGAAGGAATTATGGGCAATGTATTGGTCTTCATAGGAAAAAGCAAAGGAAACAAATAGGAAAGGGGAGTAGGGGTGGGATGACATTAAAAAATTGTATGAAAAGATTGAAGGTACTAAAGGGGAAGATTCTCTGGTCATGGTTCTCTGGTTAATTTGGAGGTGGGTGATGTTGGGGTGAATGGGCAGCTGGTGGTGAGCCTCCCTGGCTTGGCACTGTTTCTTCTAGCTCCTGTGGCCCCTACTCGGGATTATAATCATAGAAATGTTTGGGTTGGAAGGGTCCTTAAAGGCCATCTATTTCCCACACCCCCTCCATGGGCCAGGACACCTTCCATAACCATTGCAACCAACAATGACACACTAGCATATGCTAATGCCATGCCTTCATCTCTATCACCAGGTTGCCTTCATTCATGAGTTGGTTGGAAATGGCTAGTGCATGGAGCTTGCAGAAAGGTCCCTAGTGCTGTCATTTCCCTGCAGTGCTGCAGAAGCTGGTGGTTCTTCTCTGAACATAATATATTTTCATTGCACTTCCCAGCATGGAATTTTATCTGATAATCTTGCTATTTATAATGCTGGTTTGCTCCATAAGATAGCCTCACTTTCTACAGTTCTTTCTTAAATGTCTTTCTTGAATTGGTGGTTTGAGATATTTACAGCTAGTGCATGTTTTTCTTGAAAAGAGAATAGATGTCCCATTTTTCTTGAGTTAGAACTCAATATGGCTTTAAGCACGTAGATGTCTTTACAACCATAATGGTTTTACTTGTGACATAATTGGACATTATGGAAATTAAATCAGTCTTTCAATGCTCAAATGTGTATCTTTTGGTGAGTATAGTGGGGACAATCACAGAAGTTGAGTAATCTGTGCTTTTTCTATAATATTCTTGGAAAGACCACCATTCCCTGTAAGAAGCTGGCCTGATTTAATTTTTGATGAGGTCTCAATTACATAAAAAAGAGAAATTAACTAAAATAGTGTAATAGAAAGCAATGTGGAATTCCTCTCATCACACATGTTCACATGTATCCTTCAGACCCGTCATATTTTTGAGTGCTTACGTTGGATAGCAAAGCTGTAAAAAGTTTCAGTTCAAATGTTTTAAAGAAAATGGGTTTATTTCACCTTAAATATTCCTGTGTGTTTGTTGAGGTAAACGTACAGCAGTGTTGTGGCTCAGATTGTGAAGTGGTTTTGCTTAGAAACCTACTTTCTCCCAAGGCTGGAGGAAGAGATGTCCTCTCAGGCTCATTGTTTATAGTGGTATCTGCTTATTGTTAGCATTGTGAATAATTGTCAGAAAAGGTCAATTTTAGAGAAATCAGTAGATGGAGAGCAGTGTATTTCCAAGTCAGATCAACATTTCACTGATCAGACAGGGATTCCTCAACAAGTTGGGGACAGGATTGCAAGTGGAGATCTGGTTTTCTAATGAAAACCAGTAAATCATGGTCTTCCAGTAGTGAAAATGCCAGCAGTGACATAAGGAAAGTTATATATCGTGACCTGTGGAATGCTAGATGATTCATGTGTGAAAATTAAGCAAGTGGTTAAACCAGGGAGGCCACATTTTGAAAACTTTGTCTGCTTTTAGCATGCTCCGTAGGTGAGTGTTTAAGGCAGATGAGTTGGAGCATGATTTTGAGGTATTCTTCAGCTATGCTGGAGATAACATCTCTTAGCTGGCAGACACTGGAATTACTGATGATACTCCCTAAACACTCTGTACCTTGGGAAAGTGGACTTTCTAATGCCAATACAATGAGACGTTTGGATCTAGCAACATGAAGAGCAGATGAAGAGATAAACAATGGAGCTGAGGAGACTGCAGTGAAGTTTGATCTCCAGAAGGTGAAGGGTTTGATGGAACAGATTGAAGATGGAGCAGGAGGAGGTCTGCCTTAGCTCCCAGTTACTGATATTGAATATATTATTTAATATAATATATAATATTTGCCATCTGGTGAAATAATGCTATTAAAGCATCTCAGCTGAATGAAACAGACAGTGGCAGAGATTACAGTGCATGGAAAGGTGGTGGTGGAAGGTGTAACAAAGGTGCTAGGGCAAATGCACAAGACATCAGGGTGCGGGGCTGGTTACAACTGAAGTCAAAGGTGGGGATGAGGAATTCAAAACCCTGCAGATGCTGCCTGACCACCCTGCATGGGAGCTGGCCCCAGCTAGGCTTATCGGAGGCTCAAGGCTGCAGGGGTGAAAGCTCCTACATTGCAGAGACGTTCCAGGATGGAGGGAGAAATTATTTTTGGAAGTTTAAAGCTCAATTAATACCAAGTAGGTGTTATGTTTTAATTAATATATCAGAGATTCATAAAATTGCCAAGCAAGATTGGATATTAAGAAAAACTTCTTCCCTGCAAGGGCTGTCAAGGGCAGGCCCAGGCCGCCCAGGGCAGTGGTGGAGTCCCCGTCCCTGGAGGGGTTTCAAAGCTGTGGACATGTGGTGCTGAGGGACATGGTTTAGTTGTGACTTGACAGTGCTGGGTTAACGGTTGTACTTGATGATCTTAAAGGTCTTTTCCGACCTAAATGATTCTATGATTCTATTCTAACACATGCTGACACAATGTGACCAGCTGCAAAATGATGGAGGTGCCTGCTCCAGTTTAACCCAGTGAGGCAAGTCAAGCAAGACTCATACCTGTTTGTCCAGATGTGCTTCTGTGAGAGCTGGGCCACAGAGGCAGGAGAGCAGATACATTAGCTTCTACGTTTTCCTCATTTTTTATGGGGCGAAGGGTAAAACTGGTCAATGAATGTGGTTTGCTCTCCATCCTGGACAACCCAATTTCTTCACACCTCAGTTGATTTTCTCTGCTGATCTCGGGCACTGTTCAACCTGCTGTCCCTGGCTCTTGCTTTAATGTGCTTCACTTGCTTGATTTTTGTTTGTCCTGTTTTTATCACTAGAACTGGGATGTACTTGTTATGATGGGCACTGGGTGGTGGTCCTGTGACACCCAGGATTGAACCCACTGAGTCTTCCTGTAAGGTCCCCAGTGGTCTTCCTGCCCCACTTTCCTCTTAGCCCTTTCTTAGGTAGCTCTATTCATGTATGCATTATGAGACAAAATGAACATATGAGTATAATTTGGTTATTATGGGAAAATAGCAGCTTGACAGGCACTGTGGTTTTGGGGAGATTCACTTTTTCTGTCCTTGTGATAGAAAGAAAATCCCTGGTATTATTTGAAGCTACCCACAAATTGACACAGTAAATAACCAATGAGCTCCAGGTAATTATTTCTGGTGGGTTAAAGTAACAATTGGAAGAAAAAAAATACAACCACGAAACAAAATAAAAACACCAAAACAGCTAAAAACAAGGAAAAAACCCTTTTCTGACAAATGAATATGTCTCTTTGGGTGAGAAATCCAGGAGGATCAGAGTCTGGTTTTGTGCTTGCAGTGATTCTAGTGCAACAGTGCTTATCTCTGTGCATTATCTTCATTTACTGTTACTTTTTAATAACAAATATGAATATAAGCATTAGCTTTATGATATGTTAGTAGACAATTAATGATCATGGGAGTGTTTACCTGTGTCATATCACAGCAGTATTTTTGATGAGAAAGTTGTGTTATGCCCTTAGCCTTGCTTATTTGACAGCTACGCAGTAAAATGGAGGAATGATTGACACTGAAAAGCTATAAATGAAATGCAGAGAGGGTGCAGAGCTTTTATGAAAACCAAATTTAAAATTAAGTGCACAAGGAAACTTGTACAAGGGGGAATGAATATGTCTCTGCTTTAGTCCTGGGGTTTCTCTCTACAGTTAATTCAATTTATAGGCTGAACTCTGAACAGCAAAGTGGTACAGATCACTTTAGCTTCAGAAAGATGTATCAAAACAACCATTAATTCATTTAATAGCATATACCAAGGCACAGTGGACTGTGCTGCTCTGGCAGACTCCGTCTGAGTCCAGTTGCAAGTTCATCTGTAAATGGTAATGGCATTAACAAGAGGGGGTGACTATTGCAGAGGAGCTTCCTGTACAAGCAAAGAGTGAGGAACCTTCTGTAGGAAGACACCTATGCACTGCTGCACAGCTCTGCAGGCCACGTATGTGAGAGACCCAGGGAGCACACCAAGGTCTCCATCTCGGGAACGTCCGCTGAAACCCACTGGTGTGGTGCTGGAAGCTTGAAATGCTCATGGGAGCAGTGGCTAAAATGAGGATGGCATTTGATAGCTTCCCATCACGGTGGAGATGATCATTTTCTTTTAATTGACGCTTTTTTTTTTTCACTAACAAGTTAGAAAAATAAGGGAATTAAATGGCTTTTTCTGGGAGGACAAGTGCCAAATAATTAATTGGCTATTGAATTCAAATAGCACTTAAAAGTCTTGTAAAGCAGAGGGGGGAGTTGTTTGTTTGGGGTTATGCTGGGGTTTGTTTTTCTGGAAAAGCTATTGAAAAATCTGAACGAATTAATGATGGTAGTGTTTGTTTACTCCATGGATTAACTAGACAGCTGAAAGAACACTAATTGGTCAGTTCTAATTTGAGTTTCTTTTACATGACCTTAATGATATGTAGCTTTTCTAATGTTTATACCAAATAAAATATGCATTAAAACCGGAGGGATGGCAGTGGAATAACTTTGGCTAAAGCTTAATGAGAAAAGTATTTGAATTTCAGTATCAAATGACCTAAAATATGAAATCAGATTAATCTTGCTCTTTTAATGTATCTAATTCTGGAAATTTCTGCAAAGAGAGATTCCTACAGCATCTGTTATAGTCCTTATGGAGTTCTTCTATGTTTTCATGCAAATAATAAAATAGCGCAAAAGAAAGATCTTAATTATTTTGATGCATCAAGCAGCTTCTGGATGCCACCTCTGACTCGGCTAGATGTGGACACACACAATCATGAGCTATTTTTTTTCTATCAAGAGAAAAATGAGAATAAGATACTTATCTAAAGGATCGTTGTGCGAGGCTCAGGTCGTTGATCATTAAACTTTATATAGGTGCCAAAAGCGTGTAGCTGGGAGCAATCAGCCCATTCCCAATTATTTCCCTGAGGTTTAGATGCCGACATCGGTGTGGTGTCTTCTGCAGCCCAGTTTGAGACATACTCTTTGGAAATGAACAAAACCAGCTGTGTTGTCCTCAAACGTGTCCCATCCCTTTGTGGTTTGCTGGTAATTTTCGATGCCTTGTGCCAACGGGAATTCACACGTGGGTCAGGAAATAAAAAAATGGGATGAACTCCGGGTGAACTGCCAGGGGAACAGAGCCCTTCTGCAGCCTGATCTACACGGGTCTGGGACTGGAACAATACCTCCTGGTGTTCATTAATTACTACACAAATATGTTAAATTGTTTGGGGAAAAAACATGGCACTACAGTGTGAATCGGCAAGGCAAGGGAGTTCATTAATATCTCACCCGTTGCGAGGACTAGCAATGGTCCGATTCTGTTTGCACTGATTTTGGTGACAAAACTCATTTCTGCGGTGGGAAAAACTCCAGTTTTGAGCTAGTTCATAATACTAAAATCTCATTTCCACAATATCGTGTTTTCCAGGCTGATCTCTGAACTTCTACAAAGCTCGTTTTGGGTCGATGCCGAACAGTCTGCGACTCGGTGCCTAATCTAGCATGTCAAATGTGTGGGGTGATGTCCGAGAAGAACTGTCACAAATCGCTCTGGAGAGCTGAGGGGGAAAGCATCAGCAGGGCGAGGACACAATGGTGCAGATTGATGTATGGTTTTATTAAAGCACAGTTTGTTGCATGATGGACAAGCGTTTCAGCTCACACTCTAACGTCTTCTGCGGTCTTTAATACAAGAAGTTTCTTGTTGTCAATACTTTTGGTACAAATATTCTGAATCTAGCCTTACAAGAAAGTAGGAAAAAAATAAATATTTTAATTTGAAGGTGCCCATTTCACCAATTAGATTTTGAGATGTCACTAAGTTGTTTTTTAATTTGGCCTGAGCATGCTTGGTTAATTGGGTAGAACACATTTTTGTAATCAGAGTGGTTCGGTGCTTTGGCTCTCTCTTTGGTCTTTCCCCAATTATTCTGTGTAACAACCTCTTTTCACAGGCAGAGCCGTAATTCTGCCCATTCAAAGATGATGAGTTTGCTTGGAGACCTATTTTCCACAAAATCCTACCAAATGCTTTTTTGCAAATTTTTACAACTTGAAATTTTTCTTGCTGTAGTACAAATAAAGCGTTCTGTGAATTTACCCAGGACTGACTTTAGGCTAAGCAGTCCTTCATTTGATCCTTCAGAAATACTGAGTTTGTGCTGATGATCTTCTTAGTTTCTAGGCTGTCCCAATTTTCTAGACTTCATAAAAATGTAACAGCTCAGGGGGATCATCTCATTCTTTTAAAACTGTTTTAAAACAGATATTTATCTGCTAGCCTGGTACCTATACCAGAAAACTATTTTCGTGAGGAGTTTCATGTCTTGGTTGCAGATTAGATCATTTGTCAGCTATCTCTTTGTAAGCATGGGATATATTCTTCTGTTTTGTTTGATTTCACTTCTCTCTTTGGCATTTCTTACCGTTTGGCTGTATTTATTTGGTAACACATTGCATTTTTTTCCCCCTTTTCCTAAAGGATTTATTGCACAATCATGTCATCAGAGCTTCCTTGTGCTTTAACCGGAATGCTCTTGCTCAATGAATTAAATGTGCACAGGAAAGATGGTCCAGGATGATCCCAATTGTTATTGCCATACCGAGCCTCACCCAAATTTTACTTGCTGCATAAGCTCAGAATCTTACTTTTCTTTTACCCTGGAGATCACCACCACCTTGCCCAGTGCCAGTACTGTTTTATGGTGGGGTCACCAACCCTGGACCAGCAGTTGCAGCCTCCCAGTCCCAAAGCACCCTTGTCCAGGCTAGCTGCTTGGACCCTTGCACCAAATTTTTCTAAAAGACTTTTAGGATAAGCAAATAGGAGCTGTATGCAATGTGTAGTCCACAGAAATAGCATCCCTGCCTTGGTAAGAGGAGCCCCAGTGAACTTAAATGTTTATTTAGGAAATAATCACAGAATGCCAGCATGGTAGAGATTGGAAAGGACCTCTGGGGATCATCTTGTCCAAACTCCCTGCCAATGCAGGGTCACTCAAGCAGGGTACCCAGGATCGTGTCTAGGCAGGTTTGGAGTCTCTCCAGAGAAGGATACTCCACAACTTCTCTGGAGGTTTAATTTACCCTCTGTCTTCACCTTTGCAAGGGGGCCTGGCCACTGGAACTCAACGGCTGCTTTTTTTGCTTCTTATTAGCAGGAAAATCCCAGGATTTCTGTGCTCACGCATGGTTTCCTTATCCTCTGTCTGCGTGGAGCCGGGCTGTCTGGGGGCTCCCCGCACATTGAGGTCAGCCCATGTGCCATGGGACACGGGAGGGGTGAGTGCTGTCTTCCAGACTTCCCAAAGTGACCCAAATCCTGATCTTACATATCCTGTTGAGTTCAGGGCTTGCTGCCCCTGCTGCCTTTATTGCATGCCAGGCAAAAACGTGTTGGCTAGGTCTTGGAATGATTTATTAGATCATCCATGTTCTTCTTGCTGCTAATTCTGAAGTGTTCATAGTCACAATCTTGAATATTAGGTCAGATTTTTAGAAACTAGTGGTGTCCCTGCACCTCTGTGTGTTATGTATGCTGGAGCAAAATGGGAATGAATAACTTTGAATAACTCAGTTTGATAATTAATTTGCATAAATTGTCTCATATAAAGGCTCATTTATATGTCTCATAAACCTTCTCATATGAACATCCTGGCCTGCCTGATTTTTAAGCTAACTTTTTTCCTGTCATTTATGCCGAATATTGAGTATCTGAAATACTCAAGGGAAATATGTCTGTTTCATCTTTCTTTCATGTTTATCTGAAGCCGAACTATCCTCTGGGGATGAAGGAACAGAAGTGACATTTTACGACAACTCATTAAAAGATGAGGGGTTTATACAGGACCTAAGAAAAGTCAAGCTTTCACTAGTCAGACTAAAAATAGAAATAATACAGATTGAAAATAGAAGCAATGTGGGACTTCTAAAATAATCTTGAAATCGTATCTTATTAAAGATTAAATTGCATCCGAAGGAAGACGACGTGAGAGGGAACATATTGTACCCCCCTTCATTTCCCCGGGACGTGGGCTTTTAGCTCAATGAACTACAGGCTTTGTAATTAGCAGCAAGGCGATTAGATCGTCCACATTCCTGGGAGTAATTTGTGCGCTAATTGTGTTTGGTTGTTTCATTATTCTTGCTTACTGTAATTGAGGAGAGTTAGTGAACCCCTTTGCAAGAGCTCCTAAAGGTTCCTTAGAAGTTGCATGTGCTTCACTACATCCCATATTATCAGGAGGATAACGTACATTTAACCATTCCCAGGGACAAACTACGAAGAAGATTCCCCAAATAGCAAATGGAAAGAAGTTGGATTTTGAAGACAATCCATATAAATTCAAATTTCTGTTGAAAATGTTTCTGATGTGTGGTAGGAACCAAGAGACACGAAATAAACAGAATATCCCACCCCCAAAGAGCTTTAGAATTCAGCAGGATAGGAGTGGAGTGGGAAAATTGCGATTAGAATGGATGAAGTTGCAAATAGACTCTTGGTTTGCTCTCCAGGATCCTCCACAGCTGGTAGTTGGGAAAACTTCTGTTGTAATTTGGATTTATCTTTGAAGAGTGACAACATGACACAGATAGAGAGCTGGGGTTTCATTTTTGAAGCTGTAGAGAGAGGCAAATGAATACATGCATTATAATTTCAGTAGTAGCTTTATGTGGACTGGAAGAAAGGCAGAAGGAAATGTGAAGAGCAGTGAAAGAACTCCTGGAATTGTTGGGAAAGTCACACTGATGATGTGCATAAGGAGTAACTACTGTTGAGTGGGCTTTGCATCCAGGAAAAGATCTTCTGGCATTGTTGTACTGGTTGTAGCTCCTTCAACTTGGTTTATAACTGATGACTAATCTTCATAACATAGTCAAAGGATGGCCCAGCTGACCTTGCACAGTGGAATTCACAAGAGTGAATTACTCGTGCTGTGATTTCTGTAGTTTCTCATAGATGTTGCTGCTTTGGCATGCTGTGATTGATTCTTTAGGGCTGATATGTCTACTGCCTGCTGGGAGGGAGCTTTCTTTAGCTTTTGCTGTTTTACTTATCTGTAGGAAGTGCTGCTTTAGGGCACTCTGAGATGGAGGCTCTTCTAAGGGAAGAGATAAGAGGGAAAATGTCTTCAAGATGAAATGAGGTAGTAATCTATAAAACTTGGAGATATGGCCCAGAGAGCAAGGAGGAGATGTAGGAGGAAGAAGAAGCTGAGATGTCAGAAGAACTTATCCCAAGCATCAACCTCCTATGAGACTGGGCAACCTCCATCTGCATGAGATGACCAGGGAGAGCAGGCCAATGCTTCATCTCCTGTGGGAGAGAGTTGGAGGGGCATTAAAGCACCACATGAGAAGAAGAACCACAGAAATGCCCACAAACCAGGAATTTCTTCATGCCTGGCTTTGGCTGAATGTTGAGTCATATTTAGTGTCTGACTTCTTTTTTTTCTCCTGAAATGCTGCAACTTTTGCTGCAACTTTGCAGCTGGCAGCAGCCCAGCTTGTGGCCTTCAGTCAAGGCCAACTAGCAGGTATCTACTGGGCTTGTGAGAGAGACAGGAAGGACAAATACATCCTCACAAATAACTGCCATCTCTGACAATGTGTCTCCCCAAACCAGAGGTCTGACGTTTGGCAGCGCCTCTGCTCAAGGGCTCCCCAGTCCTTCCTTGGAGGACAGGAACCTTCCATTGTCCCTGGCACTGGTGACAACGAGGACGACATGTCACCGCCTTAATGAGACTTGACAAATGGGCAATTGGGCTGCTGCTTAGGGACTTTAATGGTTAATTTCGATAGCTCGGTGTCAGGGCAAAGGGCAGGAAGGAAGTCAGCCTGCTGCAGCAAGGGATGAGGATGCCTTTCCGACTGAAAGGTGCTGGTGAAGCTGGAAAGATTAAGTTAACTAGAATTTCTGTGTCAGCGCCCAAGACCTTTTATAAACAGACTGCATGATCTAAATACCATGTGACGATCTCCCCTAACTGCAATCTGGTATCAAACTCGGAGCAGGCCATGCCATCTTCTGTTAGGTTGGTGCTCGCACACTGCTGTGCACGAGAGGCTGCTACGTCTGGAAAGGGGACGAGTTAATTCAGAAGGAAAAAATGCTCACCTGTACCCTGGAGAGCATGTCTGTTCCACAAGCAGAGGTTTAGCACTGTAGCAGCTGATATATCACCACTAACTGATTGAAAAATTACTTTTGTACACCATTTGGTGGTTTTGGCTGGAGGCTATGAACTTAAAAGGCCTTGTGAGCAAAAAGAAAAGCCTTCATGCCCTTGATGAAGGTTCTCAGGGCTTACAAGCTTCATGAAGAGAAGCCATCTTTGCAGAAGAATTGAATTTTGGATGAATTTGGGGAAAAAGTGAAATGGAAACAATTTTTTGTCAAACATCTGCAGATTTTAAGAAAGTGCATCCATATATATAATATTTATATATAAATATATATTATATATATACTGGGGACATGGTTTAGCAGCAGACTTGGTAGAGTAGGGTTATGGTTGCACTTGATGATCTTAAAGGTCTTTTCCAACCTAAATGATTGTATTCTTTCTTTAAAAACAAAAAAACAATTACATTTTATTTTTATATATGGGTGTAAAAAGAGAGAGAATGAGTGTGCTGAACAGTAATTATTTGGATATGTTGGCTTTTATTCAAAACAGGTTTTGTTATTCCACTCTCTGTGAAATATCAGTATTACCTTAAACATCAATGAATATTTTCTCAGTTGGATGTAGTCTATTTGTACATGTATTTTGCCTCCTGTGGAGGAAAGAACAATGTGTACCCATGTGCACCTATTCAAAATATTTGTGAAATATTGAGTATTCGGGTTTCTGACAAATATCTATTTTTGTAATACTTATGTGTGTGAAACGACCAGGTAGAACATGCTTGTGAGAAGAGCAGGGACTGTAATGGTGGCAGGGATCTTGTCCCATAAGTAGAAATGGTTCAAAACATGACCAGGCTGGCCTTGCTGTGGTCTGCTTCAGGTTGCTTTGTAACACAGAGGGGGGATTTAATTCTAATTCCCTAATTAACTCTGTTTCAAATGTATCAAATAGAGCTGGGGAAGTGAATTTTATATTTTTACTTGTGGTTCTCCCAATTCATTGGAAGTGGTGTTGGCAATTAAGCTACTTGTAATTACAACAGTCACGATGTGAGTATTTTTAGTGTGCAGCTGGAGGACTTCTGCTACTCTTTCAGGCAGGGCTAACAGACACTTGTCTTCTGAATCTGACAACTAGGCACGTGCTGACAGCTACACACAGACATTTGGAGATGAGCTGAATAAGCACTTGGTGCCATAAAAGGGAGTGTGTACGATAGAGTGAAAAATGGTGTCCTCAACTGGAAGACTTTGCTCAGGACTGTAAATACAAAAGCTTTGTCTGAGGATGATGAGAAAACCGAACAAATTCTTTTCTTATTATACTTGGGAGAAACTCTCTCAGCCTGGCCTCACAGCAGAGGGGTTCCAGCTCTCCCATCATTGCTGTGGCCTCTTCTGGCCCTGCTCCACCCGATCCATGTCTGTCCTGTGCTGAGGACCCCAGAGCTGGACCCAGCACTGCAGGGTCTCCCCAGAATGGAGCAGAGGGGCAGAATCCCCTCCCTTGACCTGCTGCCCACACTGCTGGGGATGCAGCCCAGGATGATACAGGCTTCTGGGCTGGGAGCACACGTTGCCGGCTCATGTCTAGCTTTTCACCCACATATACCCCTAAGTCCTTCTCCATAGGGCTGCTCTCAAATAATTCCTTTTTTGGGGGGGGCTTTTCCTCCAGACCCCACAGAGAGACACTAGTTCCATGTCTTTCATCTTTCACATGGCTGGGAGAGGTTTATTTTATTTCCTTTCTGCTCCTAATCAGTATTTCATTTTGCCCTGGCTGATAGACATCTGTGGAATAAACCCAAGGGAAATTTGCATTTCCCCTTTGTAGGGTTAAGCCAACAAAGTTTAATGCACCACGTTGTGTGTTATCTGTTTTCCTCACTATTTTTATGAATTTCATGGTGTTTTAATAAGCTGTTTTCAGATAAGAGCCAAGGATAATGACAGCCTGATGACGGGCATCACTCTACTAGTCCTGTTTGAGTCTCCGCTGCAAGACCAACGTTTGGAGCCAGAGGTGGAAGGTTACATCCCTGCCCCTGGAACATCTTTCCTGAAAAAAACAAACAAAAAAATGATTTACTAAATAATAGTTACCATGCTTTCAAAGTTGCTTAGGAAATATCTGGGTATTGCAGATCTTTTGGTCAGTCTGGATGGAAAAAAAACCCCAACCCCATGTGTTCTGGATGGGCACCAGTGGCCAGGGGAAACCAGTGGCTCTTGCCTGGATCAGCAGTGCATCCTCTCAGGGCTTTCTTGTCCTGCTTGGTTTTTCAGACATGGTTTCATAATTTTTAAGGAATTTTAATAATATGATCTATGTATTTATGATGCATTAGCATTGCCTGCTCCTGTAGGGCTCCTCACAGCCTGGGTGCAGGGATTGGGATGCTCCTGAAGGCTACTGGTTTTGAGATGGCTTCACAGGTGGTACCGCAGCGGGCATTTGTTTCTGCTTAAATTAGTTCCTTTCATGCAGGGACATGGGAAAAATATGCTGTGGTCTGCCAACAGTGTCACAGAGGGAATAAGACCCTTTGGAGCATGATGAGGAAAATGCAGTAGTCACTTTGTGTCATTAACAGCAGCTAGCTGAAGGTAGAGGCAAAATGCAGTAGCTAGAGCCCCTTGCCTTTCCTGATGTATGGAAAGCAATGTGGAGCTTCTGGTTTGCCAAAAAGATGTATTTTTGAAGGATGTGAGCATATGTTGAAGTGTGGGAGACTTGCTCCTCCTCCTCTGGACATACCAACAGGTCTTCAGCTACCCTGTTTCCTTTCTTCCCAGTCTAATTCTGCATTTCCAGTATTCCCTAAAAGAAGCAGCAAAATCTCATTGCAGTGTAGTCTCAGATAACGTTATTAACATCCTACTGAAGTTTCTACAAACCGTTCAAACTGTAAAGAGTGACAAATCCAATGGCCCTTCCCCTTGACTTTCATTTGCAGCTCTCAGACTGGGAGAGGGTTCTCCCAGGTCCTTTTCCCAGGCAGTTCCAGGGATGTCACTGAAGCTGAGCCTAAGTAACCACAATGCTACCTGCACCTGTGGGAGGGCAGCTGAACATTCATTGGAGCATTATGGGTTTGGTGAGGTTGGGTTGCTGGGGGCCAAGGTGGTGGCCAAGCTCCTTGTGGGTTTGCTCTGCTCACCCTTGTTCTTTGCTATTGCCCAGGTGAGTTTTTTTGGCTGCCGCATGCATACGTCCTCGTCTGGTGATGGCCTCACAGCCCACGCTGGCATGGGTGCTGCTGCTGAGCCTGCTGACTGGCTGCCTGCCAGCAGTGCAGCCCAGGGACTTCACCGTCAAGGACATCGTCTACCTCCACCCTTCCAGTAAGCCACCTCTGCATGGGCTGCAAAGCCACGAGCGGCCGCGGCATGGGGGTAAGGATGAGGGCGAGCGTGTTTTAAGGCAGCAGAAACATCAGGGTTGAGCTGAGTGCTGAGCAAAGGTTAAATAAATATCCCCAGTACTCATAAAACTAGTTGGTATAAAACCAGACCATTGCTTTCCAAAGGATTAAAGGACAGATAAAGTTGCAGGCAGTTGCTGAGCAGGACAGGAGCTTTTTGTTCACTATTTTCTGTTCCTCAATAATCTCTGGCCATGAGATCAAGCCCCTTGGCCATGTGGTTTGCCAAAGCACATCGATGGCTGTGATCAAGGGCCAAATGTGACCATTAGCAGCTGTGGCAACCAACCGCTCCCCATTTTATTTCATATGCTTTCCCTGAAGCAATGCTATAGCAAAGTTATGCATCTTTAGATCTTCCAAGGACTCTTCTTTCGCTACTCTGTTCACTTCATCAGATATAAATTTAATTCCAGAGGAAGAGAGCTGTGTTTGCTTTCTGTTCCAAGAGAATCATAGACTTATTTTGGTTGGAAGAGAATGTTAAGAGCATCAGGTCCAATCACTAACCCAGCACTGCCAGATCACCACTAAACCATGCCCCTCAGTACCACATCTCCATGGCTTTGAAACCTCTCCAGGGAGAGGAACTCCACCACTGCCTTGGGCAGCCTGGGCCAGGCCTTGACAACCCTTGCAGTGAAGAAATTGTTCCTCATGTCCAACCAAAACTTCTCCTGGCACAACTTGAGGCTGTTTCCTCTTGTCCTATTGCTTGTTCCTTGGGAGAAGAAACCAATCCTACCTGGCTCCAAAGTCCTTTCAGGGAGTTGTCAAGAGTCAGAAGGTCTCCCCTGAGTTTCTCCAGGCTCAACAACCCCAAGTCTCTCAGCTGCTCCTCACAAGACTTGTGCCCTACACCCTGAGAAAACTTGCCACCTTTCCAAATTTGAATGAAAAATTTATATGCTGTACAAGCAAGATGAATTTCCTGGTTTATGCCGTAGACATGACCTGCTAGAGGTCCAGAGTGAGAGGGCTGAATTTAATTAGTGCTGTTGTGTTGTCCCATCCCAAGCTGTTCCTTGAGGGCAACACCAGTCCCATCAGAGATGCTCTCAGGTGACTTACTGGCCCTTACCCAGAGGAGCCTGGGGAAAAAAAGCAGCAAATGCCTCTTGCTTCACCTCTCACACATGAATGAGGTCTGGCCCAGAGCTAGTGAGCAAGGGGAGGAGGTGAAGCACAGGGAGAGATGTGAGGCGTGGCCCATGGGGCTGCAGAGGTTCAGTTTACTTCATCCTGTGGAGATAAACATGACCCATTCACCATTTTGCTTCTGAGAAGGTGGCAGCTTCTTGAAGATGTATTGAATATGCTACAGAAGCCCTGCCAGGAGACCACTTAAGAAGTTATACTCTTTGTTTGGTGAGATAAATTAGGACAGAGTCTGCTTTTAAAAACTAGAGATTCAGCAAATCAATTTTTCTTTCCTTTGGGGACATCAGCCTGCCTTCAAAAGGGGTAGCTCATTTCCTTGGTGGGACAGTTTCCAGAAGTATTTTAATCCATCTGATATTTTGTTATCAGCGCTGATGAAGTAGCAGTATTGGATATGAGCTCAGATACCAAGAAAATAAATGCTCCTTGCTCACATTAACTCCCTTTGAAGTCAGCAGTGGGCACTTTCTCTAGGTAAACACGGCCAAACTGAGTCTTTATTGTGTCTGTACGTGCCTTTCCTTCATTGCTATTGGTGACAGGATTTGTACAAATTGGGACCAACTTGATGAAGTTGACAGGTATACTTGTAGAAAGACATGTCTACAGAGAACAAGTGTTGCTGTGTGCCTCTGAAAAGCATAGGAGAATCAGATTAATTGGCTCATTTTAACTGCATGTTGTCTATCCCTTCCAGCCACACCATATCCTCACGGATTTAAGTGTTTCACCTGTGAAAAGGCAGCAGATAATTACGAATGCAACCGATGGGCTCCGGATGTCTATTGTCCAAGAGGTAACCAGCTGCGTGCTTAGTGTTTAATTTAAACCCACCTCTCAACAAGCGCTCACTGTCCCCGCCATGGAGAAGGACTGAGCCCCCATTATTCCCAGTGTGTACTCGGATGCTGGCGATTGCTGCTCCTGTTGTAAGCCTCCTCAACAAGAAAGATGTGTAAGCGATAGGAGTAATCCTTTAAGCTTTTCTGTCTCTTTGCGGGGGATGAAGTTCAGGACTTTCATCTCCTCCTTGTACTCCTCCAGCTCAGCTGGAAATTAAATCGGGCTGACATTTACTTAAGGGTTGGCTTTCTCTTACTAGTGAGTATGGGACCGGTTCTTGCTTTGTTTGCTTCCCTCCCCTATGGCACAAGCCCACACTTGAGGGAGGCTGAGGCTGCTTCTCTTCAGCGGGCATCAAGATATTTTCAGTGTTTTGGGCTCATAACTCCCATTTGAGTCTGAAGTTAAGAACAGGGACCCAAATATCAAACCCCCAGTTTGATATCAGTGAGATGTCCAGATCTCCCCCTCCCTTACCACTTCTCTTTTTGAGACACTCACTAGTCATGATAGAATCATAGAATACCAGATTGGAAGGGAACTCAAGGATCATCTGGTCCAACCTTTCCTGGCAAAAGCACTGTCTAGACAAGATGGCCCAGCTCATGTCCAGCTGTCTTAAAAGTGTCCAATGTTGAGGACTCCCCCACTACCCTGGGGAGATTATTCCACTGGTTGATCATTCTCATTGTAAAACATTTTCCACTTGTGTCCAATCAGAATCTCTCCAGGAGTAACTTGTACCCATTACCCCTTGTCTCTTCCATGTCATTCCTGGTAAAAAGTGAGTCTCTGTCTTCTTTGTAGCCACCCTTTATGTCCTGAAACACAGTGATAAGGTTTTCTCTGAGACTTATCTTTCTCCAGGCTGAACAAATCCAGTTCTCTCAGTCTTTCCTCACATGGCAGCTTCCCAGTCCTTGGATCATCTTTGTGGCCTTTCTCTGGACCCTCTCCAGCCTGTCCACATCTTTTTTGTACAGCAGGGACCAAAGGTGATCACAGTGTTCCACATATGGCCTGAGCAACACTGAGTAGAGTGGGATAATGACTTAATCTCTGCTGATGATGCAGTTGGCTTTCTTTGCAGCAGCAGCAGCAATTGCTCACTCATATTGAGCTTGTTGTCCACCAGGACCTCTGCGTCCCCCTCCACAGAGCTTCTCCCCTGCCAGGTAGAGCCCAGTCTGTGCTGTACTGCCAGATGATGTTTTCCCAGGTGCAAGACCTTACACTTGTCCTTGTAAAACTAATCAAGATTTTCCATAGCTCCTGATGAAGTCCGTTTAGTTGAGCTGGACATGGGCTGTGTCCTCACCAGCATGAGAACAATGTGTGGGCAGGAGTCAGCCATTGCAGTGGGCAGAGGGATGCTGCCAGGGCTCACCACTCCCATGGTGCTTTTTGTAGGCTCAGCAGCTCTGTTCAGCATCTATCCAGGATGTCTGTGGTCTGTTGTGGGACATTACAAGTGCCCTCAAAAATATTTATTTTGGAAGGTGAAAGACAATGACCTGCACTGCAGGGACGCACCAGCTGTGTTTGCAGCCTGTGTCAGAGCACATTATCTGTCCAAGAATTTATTTGCTTTGAGCTGAAATCAGCACAACACAACAATGATAAAAGAGATCAGGCTGGCTGGCATCAGATGAGACCAGTGTTCACGGACACTCCCCTGTTTTGACAGGGGTATTCAAATGGCTGCCTGTAGATCGCTGTGCAAGGAGAGAGGCGTGAGTCCAAGATCTGCCTTTAGTAACAACCAACAGAAATTATTTTACACACACACAAAAAGTTAATTACAGAATCCCAGCATGGTGGGGGTTGGAAGGAACCTCTGGAGATCATCTCATCCAACCCTCCTGCTCCAGCAGGGTCACCCAGAGCAGGGTGCCCAGGATCACATCCAGGCAGGTTTGGAATCTCTCCAGAGAAGGAGATTCCACAACCTCTCTGGGCAGCCTGGGTCAGGCTCTGCCACCCTCACAGGAAAGAATTTTCCTCTCCTGTTCAGGTGGAACCCCCTGGGTTCCAGTTTGTGCCCATTGCCCCTTGTCCTGTTGCTGGGCACCACTGACAAGAGTTTGGCCCCATCCTCTTGCCCCCTACCCTTTAGATATTGATCAGCATTGATCAGATTCCCCTCTTAGTCTTCTCTAGCTCAACAGCCCCAGGGCTCTCAACCTTTCCTTGGCACAGAGATGCTCCAGTCCCCTCAGCATTTACATAGCATCTGCTGGACTCTTTCCAGTAGTTCCTTGTCCCTCTTGAAGTGGGGAGCCCAGAAGTGGATTTAATACTCCAGGTATGGCCTCACTAGGGCAAAGTAGATGGGAGGAGAACCTCCCTCAACCTGCTGGCCACACTCTTCTGAATGTCCCCCAAGGACACCATTGGCCTTGTTGACCACAAGGGCACGCTGCTGGCTTGTGGTGAACTTTTTGTTTAACAGGACCCTCTGAAGAGTGAAGTTAGTACTTAATGGCCATTTAGGGAAGGGGAAAACCAGGTTTTGGTACATCTAACTCATCAGCTGCGTTCATCCAGACCAGAGCTATTAGTCACCATCACCAGCCTTCCTGCCTGCTGGTACCAATACCCACCGTATGTTCATGAAGTAAAGATGGAATTTTACCCATGAGAACGGGTCAGCTGGAAATCTGACTCTACCTTTAATCTTCAGCACAGAGGACTTCTTATTTCCTTAAGCTGGAAGAATCTGGTAACGTTTTACTCCAGACACAGCACATTAGAGCCCAGGCTGCCCCACCACCACATGTCTTAGGGTTGGAGATGACGTCTCTTAGCTTTACGCTTCCACGTCAGAAAGCTTTTATTGTGGCAGCTTTTTTCTGTGTTGCTTTAATTTTCAAATGTCATTTGAAGTTTGTGTGAGGAAGCTGCAGAAATGCAAGCTGAGGTTTAAGGCATTACTCCAGTCATGCTCTGGGGGCTGGGGTTATCTGCTCGGGTAATTCCCTTATCTCCAGGAGTCAGAAGGGTGCACTTCTGGCGTGGTCTCCCTCGCTGCAGGGATCCCAACCCTCACTGTTTTCCTTGGGTTAAGTGGTGGGAGAAAACTCCATCCTGCTGTTGTTATTCTCTTAAAGATCAAATGCTATTAAAGCCAAGCTAACCAAGATATTTTCATTAACTATAATGTAGGACTTAATGGGAATTTTGTGTATAACAAAACTCATAATACTGAAGAGTAAATACACAAATCGTTGTACTGAAGAGAGATTAGAAAAAGCATTTCCTGGAAGTCAGGCCTCCTGACCTTGTTTTCTGTTCATTACTAGCTTCAGCTCAAGCAGAAACTATTAGTGATCTAATTTGTATGGAAATACTGCACTCAAAATACTCCCAGAACTCTATTTTTGGATGGCCTGTGGGTGGGCTGACAACTCATGAAGGGGATGATGGCCATGATTGCTGAGATGATGTTCCAACACTGTTACAGGCTGTAGTTTGGGAAGTGGACTCTCCAAAGTCAACATATGACTCTGGGTCCTTTGAAATATCAGATTCAGTGTTTCTTGACCCATTTTAAAGCAGAGAAGTCCGATTTCTCCTACTGGAGACATGTACCAGCCTTGCATGTGAGCTTGCATGTTGGTCTGCACCATGACTTCTGGTTTCAGTAGCTGATTTCTTCATTTGTGCTCTCTTTAGGTGTATAGGAGGAGGGTGCCTGCGAGGTGGACCCCATGAAGAGCATGCATTTTAGCCGTTGAGTGATGCAGCTGTGGGTCAACATCACTCCTGGCAGGCTGAGACTGAAGTGGTCTGGTGTATATAGATGTCTGGAGATACCTTGTAGCTGAAGCACATTATGTACTCTTTGCAAGACAGTTCCACCAGAGGAAGAAGGAAAAAAGCAAAAGAAGAGGTGACTGTGTCACCTGTTGTGCTGTGAGTCAGTGCAAATTGACAGCCCTGAAAATCCCCCAGATAATCACACAAAAGAACCATCATAGAATCATAGAATGGTTTGGGTTGGAACGGACTTTAAAAATATCTAGTTCCAACCCCCCTGCCATGAGCAGGGACACCTCCCACTAGAGCAGGTTCCTCAAAGGCCCGTCCAACCTGTTCTTGAACATTTCCAGTGATGGAGCAACTACAACTTCCCTGGACAACTTGTTCCAGTGTCTCACCACCCTCAGAGTGAAGAACTTCTTTCTTACATCTAATCTAAATCTACCTTCTTCCAGTTCAATCTCATTTCATTTGAGTTATAATATCATTTCCAAGTGCTTTTGTAACAGAATGCACTGCTGGACAGCCTGAATATTACACCACAATCAGCCTGGCTCCCAAGTGCCTTTAAAGACTCTCTGGAACTGCAAAATTTAGGAAACATAACTCCATGCTTTTTTGGTATGATACTACTGAGACCTGTGGCCTTGCTGCTGCTTGGCTTGGGGACCTCATTACTTAGAAGTACCAACTTTCACGCTGTAATGTTTTATTGTTATTGCTCTACATTTCTCTGTCAAATGTCAGTATTTTTTTTATAGTGTCAGGCCTGTGTTCTTCACAGGCTCAGCTTGGAGCTTCTCCTCCACCCTCTGGCCATCAGCCTCTCTATCTGCAGAGCAGTTGTTATAGGTTAGACATGGTGATGTGTCCCCATCTCTGCTTTGCTCAGGGCTTCCAGTGCTCTCTGGGCCAATCTTTTTCTTAGTGCCTGTCTTCATTGTGCTTAGCCTGCTCTGAGAAGAGAGGCAGACCTGAATGCAGTGCAAAAGTTAATATTAATCTGAGTGAGTGGATTTTTGTTGTTTATTGTGGACTTACTCTGTAGCTGCAGTCCTGTCTTGGAGGAGATGATGGGCATCAAGAATGGCTGTGCAAGGAGAGAGTGTTGTCTGTCTTTCCCTGTGCAGAGAAAATACCTATTATCTTCAAGATGATTGCACAATATTTTCTAAAAACACACTTGAAAGAAAGAATGAAATAGCCATAAAAGAGTTATGGGGTGCTAGAAGCTTTATTGTTTCTTTCTGGGATCTGTCAAGGGAGAGCTCTACTGTACAGAGCCCGTGCAGGAGAAATAAAGCTCCAGTGATGCATGCACAGATTTGCTGGGGAATCATAGAATCATCATAGAATCATAGACTGGTTTAGTTTGAAAGGCACCTTTCAAGGTCATCTACTACAACCTCCCTGCACTGAGCGGGGACATCTGCAACTAGAGCAGGTTGCTCAGAGCTCTGGCCAACCTCACCTGGAATGGTTCCAGGGATTGGGCATCAACCACCTCTCTGGTCAACCTGGGCCCGGGTCTCACCACCCTCAGTGCAAAAAATGTCTTCTTTCTCTCTAGTCTAAATCTCCCTCTTTTAGTTTAAAACCATCACCCCTTGTCCTGTCACAACAGACCCTGCTAAAAAGTCTGTCCCCATGTTTCTTATAGGCCCCCTTTAAGTCCTGAAAGGCCACAAGAAGGTCTCTCACTTCCAGGCTAGGTTCTGGAAGAAGCTCAAAGCCATCATGCAGAGTGGTCCTCTTGGGGTAAAACACCTCTTGGGCAGGAGAGCCTGGAAAGCACATTAAAAGCCACATGTTGCAGCTCCGGGTGGTTTGAAGGAAGCCAGCACACCCAGCATCTCCAGCCGCTGGTGATAAGTGAAGTCTGTTTGCTGTGGATATCGCACTTGAGTTAAGAGCAGGTCAAAGATATGGCAGATGTCTGGGGGGTTTTATTGCCTAATGAATACCATTGGCAATCTCACTTGGCTGTTGCCGAACGCTGAAAACATGAGAAGTATGCAGGGCTTTGTCCATCAGAGACCAGGGCTGAGCAGGAATGTTCACTTTAAATTAATTATGCTCCTTTTTTCCTCCTGTGAGAGCAACAATTTTATTAATAATAAGGTTGATTAATAAGAAGCAAGGTATAACTTAGAGAAGCGGTTTATAATGGCATGTTTCCTGTGTTGAAAATCCAGTGTTTTCATTTTGGAGTGCTAGGAATGGGAACAGCACCTTTAACTTCTCTGTGATGACTAAAGCATGAAATAAACCCAAATTCCTTTGTGCCTGAGGGTAACCACAACATTTGTCAGCCATCTTGCTTTGAATTTTCTAGGTGTTTTACAAGTCTTATTAGAGGAGTAGCTTAAAAAGAGAATGATGATGAGGAGGATGGTCTCCCCTGAGGGTGATGGAACCCACAGGAGCAACGTGTAGATGTGATGGCAATACAGGGGACACAGGCCATTTGATGGTGCTGTTTCCAAAGGCTGAGAAACTGTGAAATACATAAATCCTCTCAACTGTTCTGCTGGTATTTTGGTGTTATTTTATTAATGATAAAACTGATGGACAGAGAGGGTGAAGGATCTTTTCTGGGCTGTGCAGGAGCTGTGGAAGAGCTGGGATCGGAGCATGAGCAGCAAGGATGATATAGGGAAAGGTGTCTCCAATGTGTAAGGCTTTAGGTAGTTCTACAGAATTAATGGCTGTTTGTGCAGCTAGGAAAAAATTAAACTTATACAAATGAAAAGTTAGCTTCAGACACAAACAGTCATTTTGAATGCTTTCTTCTTTTTAGAGACAATTCCTATAAAATTAACTGTACAAGATTTGGGGTGTTTATCCAAGTCTCTGTCCATAACTTGCTTATCCAATGTACATTTCTTTATCTGTAACATAGAGACCCACCTTGGTATTGGGAACAAAGCTCCATGTTCCAGAGTTCTTGGAAACCTCCGGTTTGCAGTAGAGCTTAGAGTGTGGGTGTGTATTTACTGATATTTATGTATTGCAATAAATACATCCAAATTATCTTTTTTTTTTTTTAATCCCAAGATTTTAAAAAAACCTGAAGACCTCTTTCTTATGTAGACTATCACAAAATTCCAATTTGACTGATAAACACATTTTTCTGCCTTTCTAGATACCAGATACTGCTTTAGCCAACATATGATGAAAGCTACTGGAGAGAGTGTATCTGTCACAAAACGCTGTGTACCGTTGGAGGACTGTCTCTCTACGGGATGCACATATATAAAGCATGAAGAATACAAGGTACAGGATTAAAGTTGTCTTTTTTTATATATGAAAACTGGGCAGTATCCTTCTGACCGCCACCAGCAGTCTGACTGGTTGAGTGGGTAAAGCAGCATCATAAAAAATGAAGTTTCTCCTCTTAATGAGCTCTAGCTTATTTCCATTTCTTACAGAAACAAAGGAATAACCTCTCCCAGAACTAAAGAATAATCTCTTTAAATAACTCTCCTGCTAGCAGCAGGTGCATTAGTCTCGTGGCTCTAAATGTCTGTGCTCTGGCAGGGTTCTGTAACTGGCCCTTCCTAGCCACAAGCAGGGAGAGCGACACGTTCTCATGGGCTGGCACAGGAATTGTCTATCATTCCAGTGCCTCCACGCTAGGAGACAGGCAAAAATCCCACTCCTATATTAATAATAGAATGGTTTTGGTTGGAAGAGATCTTTAAGATCATCGAGTCCAACTATTAACCCAGCACTGACAGATCATCACTAAACCATGTCCCTCAGCACCACACCTCCACAGCTTTGAAACCCCTCCAGGGAAGGGGACTCCACCACTACCCTGGGCAGCCTGGGCCAGCCCTTGGCAACCCTTTTGAGGAAGAAATTTTTTGTAATGTCCAACTGAATTCTCCCCTGGTGCAACTTGAAACCATTTCCTTTTGCCCTCCATGACACATCTGGAGACTCCTGGACCAGTGTAGAAAATTGTTCTTCACATCCAATCTAAACCTCCCCTGTCACAACTTGAGGCTGTTGCCTCTTGTCTTACTGCTTGTTCCTTGGGAGAAGAGACCGACCTCCACCTGGCTACAGCCTCCTTTCAGGGGGCTGTTGAGAGCGAGAAGGTCTCCCCTGAGCCTTCTTTTCTCCAGGCTCAAGAACCCCAGGTCCCTCAGCCACTCCTCACAAGACTTGTGCTCTAGACCCTTCCCCAGCTTTGTTGCCCTTCTTTGGAGATGCTCCAGCCCCTCAGTGTCCTTCTTGGAGTTAGAAAAGAAAATAACTTCTTCAAAATGGATGTGTCTTCCTTATGCTAGCCAATGTACTGTTCATGTATGTGTGAAATTGTTCTCCAAGTAGATGGTTATAAAAAACAAGAGGGGGAAGGTGGAGGAAAGGGGAAAAAAAAAAAAAGGAAAAGAAAAGGAAAAAAAAGAAGGAGGGAATTAGACGGGCCACTGTGTTCCTATGCAAATATATTATTTTTCCTACCTCTTTATTCAGTAATATTGGTATTATTCAAATAACCAAGTTCTAACCCAGTTTCTTTCAGATCTGCACCTCCTGCTGCGAAGGAAGCATCTGCAATTTGCCCCTACCGAGGAACAAAACAGATGCCGTATTCACAACCCTCTCCCCCCTCAACAAAACACAGAGACTCTCACATCCCGTCCTGCTGACAACAGCGTGTCTCTGGCTGGGGTTGATGTCACAGCACTGGGTCACGCTGCCACGCGTGGCGGGGATGGACAGCTGAGAACATCTGGGTGAGAACATCTGCGTGAACGTTCAACCTCTCCCTCCGGAGCCTGCGCTTCGGAGCTGTCTTTGAAAGACTGGTTTTCCTCTTTAATTTTTGTTAATGAAGAACTAAGCGAGCCTGGGACATAGAGGGTAAAACCATCACATTCCTCTACTGTTATCTGAAGAANAAGGAAAAGAAAAGGAAAAAAAAGAAGGAGGGAATTAGACGGGCCACTGTGTTCCTATGCAAATATATTATTTTTCCTACCTCTTTATTCAGTAATATTGGTATTATTCAAATAACCAAGTTCTAACCCAGTTTCTTTCAGATCTGCACCTCCTGCTGCGAAGGAAGCATCTGCAATTTGCCCCTACCGAGGAACAAAACAGACGCCGTATTCACAACCCTCTCCCCCCTCAACAAAACACAGAGACTCTCACATCCCGTCCTGCTGACAACAGCGTGTCTCTGGCTGGGGTTGATGTCACAGCACTGGGTCACGCTGCCACGCGTGGCGGGGATGGACAGCTGAGAACATCTGGGTGAGAACATCTGCGTGAACGTTCAACCTCTCCCTCCGGAGCCTGCGCTTCGGAGCTGTCTTTGAAAGACTGGTTTTCCTCTTTAATTTTTGTTAATGAAGAACTAAGCGAGCCTGGGACATAGAGGGTAAAACCATCACATTCCTCTACTGTTATCTGAAGAAATTAATGCTAAATATTCCCAGAATCCATGGCTGAGATCGATGCATACTCTTTCCTTAGTGCCTGTCTTTTCTCTGTGAAGAAATGTTATTTGAAAGTACGACATCACTGCCAGCTGCTAGTATCGCTTACTCATTTGAAACTTCCGTGTTATAATTTGTCAGAGCACTAACTCTGGTGTCTTGTTAACCTGTTTTGAGAACATACAGCAAATAATATATAGTCAGAATGTCTTTGCAGTCCCTCCACATCTCCTGCTCCTCTTGGAGAGGGCAGGCATTTGTAGCAAGGCAGCAGTAGCTGGAAGGGATGAGGTCAAAGGAGCAGCAGCAGCTTGGATCAGACCAGCATCGTGCACAGATGCTTCCTCTGAGGTTGTCCACCAACAGCATGAAGAGCCACCTTCATAACAACACACACTGTGACGGGCAGAAAATCACTGTGGTTTATATTCTGTTTTTTGAACCAGAAAAACTCAAAAAACTCTGTTCCTGAAGTGTGATTAGAAGTGGGGAGGTGGGTGTATGGTCCCTGACCCTCAGCTGCGTGGAGGAAGGGGCTGGTGGGTGTCCAAGTTGAGATGCTGATGCCCACCAACAGATTACCAGTGTTTTGGGGGTTTAATATTCTCATATTGTGGCACCCAGTCTTACAGCATGAGTGTGAGTTTATCCGGAAGAGCTTCTGTTATTTAATGCACTCCCGCTTTGGAGGCTGGACTGCTACTGGCTGCAGCTGTATTTTGTTGACCTGTGTTGCTTATTTTGCTCAGAAATCATGTATGCAATATTTATTTTTGTATGTTGAGTAGGATCTAAAGTGTTTAGAAGATTCTTAACACTGATAGGACCAGGCAAAATGGTTGTTTCACAAGTGGGTAAGCCTGTAAGATATAAATGATCATAAATATATATATATATATAATGTTTTGCATCACTTCTAAAAAAGAATCAGCTTTATCTTGCAAGGTCAGTAATAAAAGCAGAGTCTCATGGACTTGCTTTAAAGTTAAACTGAACACCTTTGTAATTAGTTAAAAAAAAAGCCAACCACTATGGTCATAAATTGTTCTTCTATGAGCTAATTTTTGGCTACTTGTGCTTGAAGGTAACTTGCCCTTTATCAAGCCACAGTCTGCTCTATGCTCTGAAGTGCTTTTTTTGGTGAGTTCTACAGACAAACACAGATGAAGGAAGCCAATGCTGGAGTCCAAATGCTTTGTGAAGAGCTCCTAGAGATACTGGCAAGCCCTCATCCAGCATCATCCACATTGGACGTTATTAATTGTGAGAAATCTGCAGACCTGAGTGTGTCTTGAGCACTGCAGCCTTTGGAGTGAACTTTGTGTGTTCTCCAGGGGGTTTTATTGGAGGCAGAGCAGGACCAAGAGCAGCGCTTGCTCCCAGTTTAGTTCCGAGTGATTTCCCTGGGGAAGGAAAGCTGGAAGCCTCTGTGCGCTTCACTGGGTGATGGGTTTTAAAAATATGTATCTATACTTCATTGTGAAAGTTGGACTTTGAGCACTGAGAACTTTTTATATAAAGCTTGTATTTTGCTGTCCTCTCAGTTCTCCCGTGACTTGCTCACGGATTGCTACTATTAAGAGAGTAGTTGCAATTAACTATTTTATGCAAATCGGACCTATCTCTGGAGGCCTTGAAAAGAACATCATCAACTGTACAGTCTTTCTAAAGCCTGTCCCCCTCCTTTGCAAGTTTTCCTGAGCAGAGAAAGCCCAGTGCTGATTCACAGGCAGAGGTTGGGGGAGACCGAGGTAGAGGGGTTATGACTTCTCTTGACAGTGATTTTCAATATTTATTTATTATTATTGTCCTGCAAAAAGGAAGAGTTTAAGTCTAGAAGGACCTTACTCAGTGGTTCAGCCATTCTCCTAGGTTGGGGGTTAAACACTGGCCAAGTGTTTCAGCAGTGTTGTGTCAGAGCAGGGCTGGATCCAGGACACATGCTTTGAGAAAGTGTGTTGGAAAGCCAGTGTGATGCATGCAGCATGGGAAATGTGGGATTATTCATGAACATCTTGCTTATATGTTCCTCTGAGGTGGGCTTGAAGCTCGGGCTGTATTGCACCGTGTCCAGCAGCAGCACCTCATGGGGAGCTCCCCACCATCTCAGGGCTCACATGCTGGTGGTGGCAGCTTAGCTAGCATTTTAGGGAATTATATCTTTACTTTGGCCCTTGAAGTTAAACATGTGCATTTAGGGGTCACCTAACCAGCAGCAAGAAGCAGATGTTACCTCCTGGCCTGAGCTAGCTGCCTTGGTCAGTAGCTTACAGCCAGGTTTCTGGCTGTGTTTTCTGGCTTTTCTGTATGTCATCTCCCACTATTTCCCCATATATTTTGCAGTTATTATTTAACAAACCTAACCTGTGGTGTGGTAACTCTGAGCTAGGTATGGGCTGAGATACAGATTTCTTCATTAGATGGACTTTTAGGACCACTACCTCCACATGAAAGGTGTGGTGCTTGCAGTCAGATGATATTTCACCAAAAGGGTTGTTTCACTGAAAGGGCTGTCAAGCATTGGAACAGACTGTCAAGGAAAATGGAGTCACCATTCTGGGAGGGTTTTAAAAGCTGTGTAGATGTGGTGCTGAGGGACATGGTTTAGTGATGGACTTGGCAGTGCTGGGTTAATGGTTGGACATGATCTTAAAGATCTTTTCCAATCAAAACGATTCTATGATTCTATGACTTGGGCTCCAGTGCTAGCTGGTTCATCATGTGCACTAACAGATAGGACCTTCATACTGTGTTTAGGTGTACCTCAGACAGACCAGAGACATTTTGGGTACCTGATAGAGCTCTCTACCCACAAAGACTAGGATCAAATTTCGTTATCAGTGTTGCAGAGGTATTAAACCAGGTCAGTTACTTCTACTCCCTTTGTAGTCAGTGGAAGAAAAAGTGGTGTTTCAGGAGCTGATTCATGCTGAAGTGCATGGTTAAATTTTCTCAGCTCAGGCACATGATGGACATGCCAAGGAAAAGTAGCTTGGATATAAATACTACCTCCCACCTATGGATATCCAGCTGTCAGACATGTGGTTATGCCAAGACCAGTACTTTAAAAATATCAGAACAGGAGCCAGTCCTAAGCACATCACCAGCTTTGCTCTGACCATGACGCTACACCTGGAGAAGGTCCTGGTTCTTGTGCTGTGCTGGTCCCTCTCCCACACCAATGTGCCACAGTTGTGCTCTTCAAAAGGGACCTAAGCCCTGTCCAGCTGAGCTGCTAACTCCAGCTGTGGTACTAGGATTATGGACACAGAGCTTAAAAGAGCAAATTAAGGTGACAGAGACCAAGTGGGGAACCTGCACAGGATGCTCCCCATGCCAGCAGGTCATTGTGGCCGGTCTGCTCATGAAGCTGTTGGGGGCTTTCAAAGCACATAAATGTTGAGCTGCACCGAATTTATTTTTTGGCTCTATATATGTGATATTGCTTTTAAATGTCTAATTTTTTTAACTCTTGTAAATGCTGTACATTTGTAAAAATAAATGTTTTAAATATTCAGCTGATGTGTGAAGTGTCTGAGAACAATGTATCACTGCCATCACCAGCCCTGCTCTTCACTGTGGTGTCACCTGCTGTGCAGGGACACTGCTGTCCACTCCCCTGTTCCCTTGTACTTCCTCTGATGTCCTATGAACAAAAAAAAAAGAGAAGACCTATATTTACAGCATTTTGGTTTAACTCTCCCTGTAGCTAATGAATCTTCCCCAAGGTTTCTTCCTGTTGAGCTCCTGTGTCTGTTACAAATTGTTTTATATTGGACATTTCATAAAATAAGTCTGAGGAGGTTTCTATTTAGTTTGTGATGCCCAGATCTTCCTTTCTCTCACCTGCTCTGGAAAGATTTACATTTTTCCATAATTGTGCTGTCACACCAATGCAGTCCCCATGTGTTCTGGGGGTTTTCATGCAGTTACTTCTCATTTCCACTCCTGAAACTAACAATGACTTGGACATGTAGCTAATGAAACACTCCGGACAAAACTATTTGTGGATCATGCAAAGCTGGAGGCAGTCCACAGTCTTTTTGCACAGCCCCAATTCCCACATCTTTAATTATTAATTAATAAATGCACTTTACAGTAGCATAGTTAACTGCATTATATTGACTTACAGCTCCTCAACTTCCCCTTAGCCCTAAAATAAGTTTCACAAAAACCCACTGAGCACCAAGGCAGACAAAGTGGTGCTGAACCTCCTGACTGCAGCAGTTGTAATTCCTAATCTTTTTTTTTTTTTTTTTGAGACCTGAGAATCTCTTCTCAATTGCCAGCCAAAATCCAGTACAGTCCCCCACAAAAAAAATTTGAAGTAGCCAACCTTTTGAGGGCATTTTTACCCTCTTAAAGAGGGTCAAGCAACTAGCAAAGGTTACGCCCCAAGTGTCTCACTAATGCCTGGAGGTTCCTCTGTATTCCATCCAAGGCTGGGGAGAGGACTCTGCATCATGACTTGCTCTTTCCACCAAGAAACTGTCAACAAGCTGAACTCTGATTCTGGTAAATGGTATCACCATACCCATATGTAGATAGTGGGAAAGAACATGGAAAATGTACTTGAAATATGTCTATTATGGAATCTGTGGCAGCTTTAAGGTAACTCTCACGAGCTGAGTGCAAACCTTGGAAATGGTGATGCCCAAAGCAGCAGCAATTCAGATTTTAAAACCCAAGATGGGAACCAGTCCTCTGAATCAAAGCCCTTGTACATCTCACAGCATCGTACTCCCTGCTGCATGTCAAGACAGGCTTCCAATTTTTGTTTCCTCTTGTTAATATAGGCTTTACGATGTCATCCTCATTAGATCATTTCACTGATTTCTGTATCAATTTCTCTTTGCTAGTCTCTGGGTGGGATTCCCCTTGCCATTAATCCTGACGTTTGCTTGGATTCCTCCTTAGCCCCCCCATCAGCCCCTCATTGCTCAGGCTGATCTAATATCTTCCTTCCTTTAGCATTGACATGTGTTTGAAAGCATTTTAAATATATCTATTTTAATTTATATGTACTTATGGGGTTTAAGGTATCCTATCCCCTTTTTTTTAAGATTTCATCAGGTTTTAGAGACATAACATTTGCACATTGCATCACATGGAGCCCAACCCTACAAGTCTTGGGCTAAAAAAATAGCAGGATATCTTCAACATGATGGACTCTATTCACCACAAAGGCAAATAAACCCAATGTAGGGCTGATGATGCTGAAAAAACAAAGAAAGTGATACCAAGCTGTCAAAACCCCTCTTGGTATCTTATGTTGAGAAGCAAGCTGAGTGAACCAGCTTCATTCATGTTTAGAAACATTTCACTACTCAGTGATGTAGAACTTAAATATGTTTTAGTTGTGCTACAGATGTTCCTACCAAGCTCTACTGAAGACAGGCTAAAACTCATCAGTCCACGTGTCTTAGAAATGGCTGACTCAAACTCCTACCCATTTGAATTAGGACAGCGTAAGGGGCTGCCAGCCAAGTCTTTTCTACTGCTGGGTGCTGAAAGGGGTAACTTGCTTGGGTTTTTTCTGTAAAAAAAATGTAAATAATCTCCTGCTGTGAGATTGTGTGTACCTGGACAACCAAAGAAAAAGCTGCACCCAAAACCCATGGCAGGTGTCACATGCAACAGAAGAAAACAGGGTTGATTTTGTTGACACCCCCTCAATAGCTGACCACCTTGGATGGGTATTTTTTTTACTGTTGACACTGAAATAGTGTTTTATCACCCCCTGGACTTCATGCTGCAGAGGTTGCACCTTGAATCCTGGGTTCAGGTTTTGGCCCCTCACTCCAAGAAGGACATTGAGGGGCTGGAGTATGTCCAGACAAGGGCAATGAAGCTGGGGAAGGGTCTAGAGCACAAGTCTTGTGAGGAGCGGCTGGGGGACCTGGAGTTGTTGAGCCTGGAGAAAAGCAGGCTCAGGGGAGACCTTCTCACTCTTGACAACTTCCTGAAAGAAAGGAAGTTGGAGACAAGTGGGAGAGGAGGAGACGGGGGGAGTGGGAGACAGTGGGAGGGGGTGTCAGTCTCTTCTCCTGGGGAATAAGCAACAGAACAAGAGGCAACAGCCTTAAGTTGTGCCAGGGGAGGTTTAGGTTGGACATGAGGAACAATTTCTTCCCCAAAAGTGCTGTCAACGACTGTCCCAATCTGCCCAGGGCAGTGGTGGAGGCCCCATCCCTGGAGGGGTTTCAAAACTGTGTAGATGTAGTGCTGAGGGACATGGTTTGATGGTGGACTTGGTAGTACTGGGTTAATGGTTGTGCTTGATGATCTTACAGGTCTCTTCCAACCTAAACAATTCTATGAAAACATCCCACTAACCAAAATACTGAGTTTTCTCCAGTGAAAATATATTCCAAGTTAATTTCCCAACATTTCCCACCAGTCATCTCTTAGTCTCTACAGGATATCACTGTCTCTCTTTTAGACACCAGCCCCTCCCCAAAGCCCAGCCCTTGGACTACATTTGCTTTTCTCGAAGCTTTCCCAACCTGCCAGACGCTGGGGTTTGAGCGGCAGAGATTACTTTCTCAGTGAAGCATAACACTCAGCTGCATGAAATTTCAGTCTCATAATCCTGTTAGGTTTCCCTGTCAGTCTCCACGCCGATGAGACCTTTGTGTTTGTGCAGCTCCTGAAATAGCAGCTTGAGCCTTACTGAAAAAAACAATATTAAAGCAAGAACTGCCATTGCCAAGGTGAATGGCTACTGTTTTAAAGGCACTGCAGTAGCCCATGGAAGATTAAAGTCACCAAGAGATTGCAACTATTATTTAGTCTTGGGTTTCATGTGGATTGAGGGTTTAGGTGCCAGGCTCAAAGCTCCACCACCAGCCTTTGGCATTTCTCCAGATGAGGCCATGGTTTCTTTCCTTAACAGGTGACAGCAACGTATGTGTCAAGAGAAAAAAAATCTGTCTCTCTCTTATTCTCACTGTGGGCCTGATCAGAAAACATTCATTACACTAGAATTTTGGGAATAATAAATGCTTTTTCAGTAAAATCTTCATTGAGATCCTTTCAACAGACTTTCAATTTTTCATTGGGTAGGCAGGAGCAGGGATGGAAGGGGTTCATTTTATAGACAGTTTGCTCACTGACATTTCAGTGTCTTTTCAAACTCCCCGATTTCCTCACTGGCCCCACAGGGAGCAGGGGTTGGACCCGATGTCTCCAACACCAAATATTCAGTGTGTCTGCAGCAATTTTCCAGTGTCAGACCCAGCAGAAAACCTGAACACTAAGAAAAAGCTGGCAGAGAGAGGAATTATCCTAAAATTGCCCATGTGACATATCAGTGAACCTGAGCTATTAGTTCTGTTTGTGGAAAATCCCAAGCACTGATGAGCCAGCCCTGCGCTCATTCCCATTCCTGTGCAATATTTGGGACATTAAATGGGACATATCCCCTTGGGAAGTGACAAGATGCTGGAAGAGAGGCAGGTCTGCACATGCAGTACTCTGCTGAGTGATTTTAGGAAGGACATGGGCACATTTTGTGTTGATGGTGGGGAGCAGTAGGAGAAAAAGGGGCAGGAACTGGTGGTCCCATCAATTGAACTCTGTGGGCACAACCAGGAGGATGTCAGCTTGTAGGGAAATCTCCTGGGCTGAAAGTCATGTATTGGTCTGGACAACTTTCATTATTTATGAGTTAATGGTTGTACTTGATTAACTCCAGGATGGAGCTAAATACCTCGATTTCCTGATTCCTACTCTGATTCCTGCCTGTAAGAATTACTAATGTTATTGTCTATGCTTTTGTCTCTAAATTCTGAACTTTTCTGCTCTCTCTCTCAGACCACAAAGTACCAAGTCAGCAATAGTCCTGCCCTCTACCCTCACACCAGAATTTCCTTTCCCACACTGCTACACAAATCAACTTCACTTCTGCACCTCTGAGGCTTCTCATCTTACTATTCATCACCAACCTATATTTTTCAAGATTCTTGAAATTTTGTGTACTTCTGGACACACTTGCCACATAATGCTCCCCGTCAGAGGGGGCAGAGATCACTGGACAAAATAAAAAGAGAAATATCCTTTCTCTTGGTTTGGAAGGGACCTTGAAAGGTCATCTAGTCCATCCCCCAAATATATTGAACTCCTGCAAGTAAACAAAGCAGTCCTGAAAAATAATTAAATAACCACGTTTATCATAGAATTGCTTAGGTTGGAAAAGACCTTCAAGATCATCAAGTACAACCATTGGCCTAAATGTACCAAGTCCACTCCTGAACCATGCCCTTTAGCACCACATCTAAATTTCTTTTAAACCTCCCTGGGGATGGGGACTCCACCGCTGCCCTGCCAGGCTTCGACAATCCTTTCAGGGAAGAAATTGTTCCTCATGTTCAGCCAAAAACTCTCCTGGCACAACTTCAGGCTGCTGCCTCTTGTCCCATTTCTTGTTCCTTGGGAGAAGAGACTGATCCCCACCTGGATCCAACCTCCTTTCAGGGAGTTGTTGAGAGCAACCAAGGTCTCCCCTGAGTCTTCTTTTCTCCAGGCTCAACAGCCCTAGGTCCCTCAGCAACTCCTCACAAGATTTATGTTCTAGATCCGTCATCAGCTTTGTTGCCCTTGTCTGGACACGCTCCAGCCCCTCAATGTCCTTCTTGGAGTGAAGGGCCCAAAACTGAACCTAGGATTTGAGGTGCTGCCTCCTCAGTGCCAAGTCCAGGGAGACAATCCCCGCCCCAGTCCCTCTGGCCATCCTAGTGCTGATCCAAGCCAGGATGCTGGTGGCCTTCTTGGCAACCTGGGAAAACGCTGGCTCATCTTCAGCTGGATGAACCAACACCTCCAGGTCCTTTTCCACCAGTTTCCAGCCACTTCACAGCCTGAAGTGTTGCAGGAAGTTGTTGTGACTCTAGTGCAGGACCTGGCCCTTAGCCTTGTTGAACCTCATCCCATTGGCCTTGACCCATAGACCAAGCTTGGCCAGACCCCTCTGCAGAGCCTCCTGACCCTCAAGCAGATCAGCACTCCCGCCTAAATTGATGTCACCTCCAAACTTACTGAAGGTGCCCTTGATTCCCTCATCAGGATCATGGATAATGATATTAAAGTGTACATGACCCAAGGTTAAAACCTACATATTAATAGGGCACAGAAAACCCTCACACAGCAAAAATAAGCTCTGCATCTCTAAACCAGACCTCAGTATTACATCTCCTCAACACTGCATGTGTCCCCTAGCAGAGATCTGCTCCTGACAAAGGCGCTGTCAGATGCTGATACTCCCCTGGAAACAAAGAGAATTATAACAGAGCAAGATCCTACGAAAAAGCCAACACATAATGTATTCTTGCAGCTGATACAAGCTGTTATTGTTGTCATCAAGCAGCTGCTGCAAGCCCCGGGTGCATGTGTGCATATGGGCATGTAGCTCCTGGACAACTTCCACATGCAGGGAAAAAGCTCCCTTGTGCAAGTGCCAGGCTGCACGGAAACTGGAGGGCCCGAAAGGCTCCAACAGACCTGCACAGAACAGCAAGCACAAAGCTCACATGTACTGCAACCTTTAACCTTCCCTGATACACTGAAGTACAATGAGCTGCACCTTTATTTGGTGGAAACTGCCAGAGGTTTAGGTTGGACATTAGGAGGAACTTATTTGCTGAAAGGGTTGTCAAGGCTTGGACCAGGCTGCCCAGGGCAGTGGTGGAGTCCCCATCCCTGGAGGGCTTTAAAAGACCCCGCTGTGGGATGTAGAACACCTAAAGGCTGGAGCACCTCTGCTGTGAGGCCAGGCTGAGACAGTTGGGGTTGTTCAGCCTGGAGCAAAGGCAGCTCTGGGGAGACCTTATATGGCCTTCTAGTACTTAAAGGGACCTGTAAGACTTTTTAGCAGGGCCTGTTGTGACAGGATAAGACAAAAAGCCTAGGTCACATGAGCGGCAGCAACTGGTGCTGCCAAGGTCTTGATGGCTAATGGAATTTCTTTGGCCAACAGTTTTAATAACAGGGCAAAACATCAGTCCTTCACCCCTCTAAATGCAATTAAAATTAGTTAGCCTTGCTGAAGTTATGCTTGAAGAGGAAAAGTAATCACTTAAACTGCAGGAATATTAATATCTTATCTGCAATTAGTTTCCCTGCTGGAAATTCTGACTAACCTTAGTGCTCATCCCTGACAGAGCACTGGCACAGAGTATAGTTTTTGGGACTGGCCATCCTGTTCCCTTCCAGAGCATGCCTGGCCCTAGCTAGCAACCTTCCCAGCTGATGCTTTTCAAGCTAAAACTCCCAAACCAGAATTGCATCCAATTAGACAATGACATACATGAAGGGTCGATAATAAAGACACAGCAACAAGTGAGTATGTGCTAGGGAGCATTTCCACCCCCAATATCACACGCAAGCCCCTCCTGGAGAGGCAGCTCCATCTTCATTAGGAAATATTTAGCATTGCAGTCATAGAATCATCTAATTGTATTTTGCAAACAGACAAGACATGCTGCAGCTTCTCAAGGTTTTTTAATCCTCTTGATGAGAATGAGAGGGGAAAAAAAAAAATAAAAAATCAATAAGACTATGAAGTCAGACAGCTTTCTCAGACAGCAGAGCAGAGGTTGAGAACCTGGGCTCTGGAAATACAGCACCAATTCCATGGCAAAGCGATGAACAAATCCTGCCTTAACAGCCATACATTTCGACCTTGGAACAGCCTAGAGCCAACAGCAATGGTAGGTGAGCAAGATAACCTCCAAACTGCTGGCTTCATGAGGGAGTTTAGAGTAGACAGCACTCACTGCTCCAGTGAAAAGTCTCCTCACTGCCAGCTCTGCGATGCAGCAACATTACAGGCTTGCAGCAAGTATTAGCAAGAACAGATACAGGCACTTGGGAAAGGAGCTGGTTCTAAACCCATTAAAGCCAATCAAAAGACTTTGGTGATAACTGCCTTAGACCCTGAGTAGGGAACAGAAGTAGCCGAACACAAACCTACAACAAGTTTTAAATCTGTACGTTACGGTCAACGCTAGAGGAAGAACCACTGATTAAAATCTGTAGCTATCTGACAGGGAGCTGAACTTCTCCAGTCATCATCTGGTGCAGCCACTGTCCAGACAAAAGTCACACTGTGTTTTGTTGGAGTCAGGACTGAGGGATTTCCACAGGCACAGCCCTGGCAGGAGCACGGTCACAAACGCCCCGATAACCAACTGCCTGGAGATTAAATCCTGGGTCTTACTCATCACTCCAGCAATGGGCTTGGTAGTTCAGGTATCTTGAATTTTCTTCAGTCTTCTTCCCCCTGGAACTTCAATTGACCTGACTGTTCTTTCGACACCTGAAGAGACCGACTAGTTTACTTAAACCCTCCTGGTGAAATATTTTTATAATTGATCATAATTGCTCTTAGTGCAGGCATTTCAAAATTCCACAGAGACAAGTCTAAATTGCATCCAAGTACAGAAAAACAATGATGATATCCAAGCATTGCCCTATTATCTTTTTTTCTCTCCCCACAACGTATTTAATGACCTAAGTTACAAAAGCAACTTTAAATTACATTTCTAGATATAAACAAATTAAATGCATTTAGCTAACACTGAGAAAAAATCCCAAGCAACACGAAGACAAAAAAAACATTAAGAGCTGACTTTAGATCCTAGAGTGATTTGAGATATTTTACTGAGTGTCTAGATATAGCAGTCAAGTGTTCTTCCCTCCTGAAGTATCACTTGGAATTAAGAGACCTTTGAAAGCTTATCTCATTCTCAATTTAAAACAGCAAATGAGTGATTAGTCCAGCATTAATTTCTGCAGCTTTTATTAAGTTCTATATTCTGGGAGTAAAATTTGATTCCTTATTTCACTTTTTTTGCCACTTATTCAAGTAGGTGGCAAAACTCCTGGAAACCTCAGTGGCATTGGGATTTTTAATACTAAGAGAGCAGATTTGTCAGACACAAAACTGGTTAAGAAGTGTGGCTTGTGATACTAAAAAAGGCTCTGCAGGTAGCTATGTACAAGGGTGTTTAAAGTCATTCAACAGAGGAAACTCACAGGTCAAAATTCATATGGCACAAATGTATGTTTGAACATCGTCAATTAATATTCTAAGTCACATGTGGTGAACACATTCAAAGACTAAAATAAATAACAGCTACTTCACTGTCTACTTTAAAGTGTGGCATTTCTTGACAATGCTTAGAGAGAATCATCCAGTATGAGAATGCAGAGGTCAGAAGAACTTGTAGAACCCTGGTGACTCCTAATTTCCACTTAGTTTCCTCATGATAGGGCTGTCTGGTTCTGCATTCGTGAAAATACTTCCTACAACCACGTGAGTGCCCCAGATGTTGTGCCGAATAACTTTGCAGCAGCCGAGATCATCGACGGAAAATCCCAAGTGGCGATAGCGTTCGTCTGTCTCAAACAGAGTGTTGTTTGTGTACGGCCCAAAAAACTAGGTGGGGAAAAAAAGAACAAAGAATTTTTCATGTGAACGTTTCCAAGAACATATGAAGTGTCAGAACTACCCCAATCTAAAACAGAGCCAGGAATGCCAGTTACATCTGTTGGAAGAAATTTTATGTGCAGTTTTATTCATGAAATCAACACAGGAAACTAAGCAGAGCACCTCTGGTTACAGAATCATAGAAGGTTGGAAAAGACTTTTAAGATCATCAAGTCCAACCCTTCATCCAGCACTGCCAGGATGTCCCTCAGCACCACATCTCCACAGCTTTGAAATCCCTCCATAGATGGGGACTCCACCACTGCCCTTGACAACACTTTTGGGGGAGAAAATTTTTCCTAGTACTCAACCTAAACCTCTCCTGGTGCAACCTGAGGCCACTTCCTCTTGTCCCATTGCTTGTTCCTTGGGAGAAGAGACTGATCCCACCTGACTCCAACCTCCTTACAGGGAGTTGAAAGTGAGAAGGTCCCCCATGAGCCTACTTTTCTCCAGCCTCAACACCCCCAGGTCCCTCAGCTGCTCCTCATAAGACTTGTTCTCTAGACCCTTCTCCAGCTTTGCTGCCCTTCTCTTGGCAGTCAGGCCTACTCCTGATGAACAGGTCATTGGCATGGACGTTACTGCTGAACCGGAGCCTGAAGACAGAACTGGATGGATGAAAGTATTCCCTAAATGCACAAAATTTCTGGGAAGCTTTTAAGCAGCAGACACTCGTTCCACTGCCTACTCACCTTATAAACACCTCCTTTTAAACCTCTGCCTGTGTTGACACAATAAATCACTGCCTTTCACAGCATTTTTAAATAAAAACCCACTAAACTGAGCTTTGCCACAATTATGCTCAACTATGATGTGGTTTTACCAGTTAGTTCTCAGACACAAATACATATACACTAATGTTTTGATAGAAGCTTCATTCTTGCTTGTAACTAACTTTTAAGATTGTTTCACAGATGTCCTGATAAGAACCTGTCAGCTTCTCTAGAGATCTGGTGTAAGCAGACATGAATGCCAATGCTGTTTAATAGGAACAAGCTCTTAATTTTTTCTGCATAACAAAGATATCATTAACTTGTGGAAAGAGACTCCCGTAAAACCCTCCAACTATGGCGTCAGAACTATGAAGATAGCTTGTAAGGGCATAGCCACCCTCTTGTGCAGTGACCAAGAGCTTTTGGGCATAAAACTTGTACAATTATCCAAAATTCAACTTCATTGCTCAACAGTGTTCTCCCAAGTGCAATGCCAGCTGACACAGTATGGGGACTGGCTCAGTGTTCCTATCCTATCTTAATTTGGAAAGGAACAATTCTATGGTAACAGCTCCTGGGCCATAGAGAATAGAATTATGGAGTGGCTTGGGTTGGAAGGGACATTTAAACCTCATTTGGTCCAATCACCCTGCAGTGAGCAGGGACATCTGTAACTCGAGCAGGTTGCTCAGAGTCCCAGCCAACCTCACCTGGAAGATTTCCAGGGATGTGTCACTGACCATCTCACTGGGCAGCCTGGGCCAGGGTCTCACCATCCTCAGAGTGAAGAAAAAAATAAAAATAAAAATTTTTCTTCCTTCTCTCTAGTCTGATTCTTTCCTCCTAGTTTAAAACAATCACCCCTTGTCCTGTCACAACAGGCCCTGTTAAAAAGTCTGTCCTCATCTTTCTGACAGGCTCCTTTAAGTACTGGAAGGCCACAATGAGGTCTCCCCAGAGACCTTAAAGAAAAAGCTGGATTTAACCCATAAAGTGTACAAATAAGTAGCAGTGTCTGTTGCGCATTCTGCACAGCACAGAACTTACTGCCAGTCCTGAGGATGGATCAATGAAGTCAGCCCAATAGCCTTCTGAACAAAGTGCATAGCAAATTTCCTTGGCACCATTAATGAACTGAAAGAAAGGGAAAGAAGGGTACTGAATGAGGTTTTTGTTACATACACATATCAGAACACATATAACATATTCTGACAATGAACAAGTCCAGATTTCTTTTAGCCTCTACTAATAAACAAGAAATCACCTAGACCAGCAGTTGTCAACCTGTGTTCTGAGGGCCAGCAGGGGCCCATAGAAAACTTCAGAAGAAACCTGAAAAGATGAGTAAAGAAAACCTGAAGTTGAGATACACGATGATTCTAAAATCACCCACGAACTCCAAGAAAAACACATCCATGTGCAAAAATCTAACCAGCTGAATCCACTGAGCTAAAGCACAAACAAAATTCACATAATGTCCTCAAAACATGAAATTTCCTCATCTCATAAAAAAAGAAATATTTCTAACCTGAGAATAAATATAATACTTTCCGTTATAAAAATTGGGTTGTTCTCTATAATCACAGAATCACACAGAATGGTGGGGGTTGGAAGGAACCTCTGGAGATCATCTTGTCCAAACCCCCTGCTCCAGCAGCGTCACCCAGAACAAGGTGCCCAGGATCACGTCCTGGTGGGTTTGGAATATCTTCAGAGAAGGAGACTCCACAACCTCTCTGGGCAGCCTGGGCCAGGCTCTGGCAACCTCACAGCAAAGAAGTTTCTCCTCCTATTCAGATGGAACCTCCTGGGTTCCAGTTTGTGCCTGTTGCCCCTTGTCCTGTCACAACTGTGTAGAGTGTGGTTGATAAACACTCAAGATTCAGGACTGTAAACACTTAGATTTGGTTGTACATAATCCTCATTACTTTGGCACAAGTCTCCCAAATTAAATTAGTATTTTTAATGTTACTTCTAACCATTTATGAAGCAAACAGACCCATTTGCTTGTGAATTTGCTGTTAGTAACCTTTAGGCTGGGAGGTTACATCCAACATCCTAACACCCCTACAATGACTGTATTAGACTTGACAGGGAGGTGCACAAGGAAGAAAGATGCCAATTAACATATAATTAGACCAGATTACAACGCCAAAGACCAACAGACCATAAATAATTCAAAGAGAAGAACACACTGAAATGAAGGGAATTTTAATTTGTGTGTGATCTTTATGTGGATCCATCAGACTGCTTCTTCCTGTTTTGTGGCACGCTGCTTTACACAGGCCACATTTGCATTTTGCAGGATTGAAAAGGATGTTACTAGACTATTTTTAAACGTATAGAGGACCCTCACTATACAGATGAGAACCCCACAGGGTGATTTTTAGTCGTTTTACAAAAATAGTAATAATCTACAGATACATTGTATTTTGAGGTGCTAAGGAAAGAATGCTAGTGGTGGTGGACACTGACACCTGCTGGAGTGCACAAATAAGAAAATATAACTGAAAGATGTGAAATAAAGCAATCTTCAGAGAGACCTCTAGTGGCAACAGAGCCAGAAGACAAAGTTGACAAGGATGGTTAAGATATAATAAATATAACTGAGACCCAGGCTAGAAGAGAAATCCTACAAAATACTAAAGCTGAAATGAAGGGCAGCAACTATTTTCTCAACTTAACCGCAACAGGACAACAATCAAGTCTCTTAATTTATTGTAGCATTTTTCCACATTTTAGCATACTTTTGCTTCACCCCCATTATAAAGTTTAATAGTTCTATGAAACATTTCATGTAGTCATAAAGCTACAAAGTTAGGAAAAAAATTATCTCCATTTTATCAGTAAGATATCGGAGGATTAGCTAAAAAATGCTCTAAAAATGAAGTATATTACTACCAGAGTAATAAATGGACTGAAATAAACCCACAGTTCACAAAAGATTCATCTACAAACAAAAGTAAGATGATGCCACTGTCAGCTACTTACATTTTCTAACAGCATTTCTCTCTCATCCTCCACTTCTTGACTCCATACAGTCATATCATTTTTAGTCTTCTGGGTGACAGTTAGTACTGTCAAACGGCTGGCATTCACTTCAGGAAACATTGACTCGAAGTCTGAAAAACGCCAAACCAACATGTTATAGCTTGCTCTTACATTTCGCTTGGGTTTTTTTCCTCAGTTTGAAACAAATTACTGACCCTACTTTAGAGCTTTCCAAGGTAAAACCCAAGATACGCATGTATTTTTCACATTAGATCCAGCAGACATCATGCTGGTTTGAAACGGTGGTGTTGCTTTGTGGAAGCTAACACACCTTGGTAAGGTCCTGTGTTAAAAGGAACTCAGGGAGTGGAGTTTGCTCCAAACTCACCACGATTCTCACTACTTCAATTGTTGGACTACAAACAGGATTGCACACGAAGCACCAAAGCCATGATGAGGCTTTATGGAGCCTTGTTTTCAGTGTGGGACGAAAAAAACACTTTCCAGAATTAAAAGTCTAAAGGTTCATTTGAAAAGTCTGCTCTTTTCAGAGCCTAGACCGAGATTTCAGCCAGATTTCAGTTTCTACTCTCTTTCAGTGGATCACTTTTAAAATTAGGAAGTTTTATTCCAATTTAACTTCCACCATTTCCTTCTTGAGCAAATTCAAGATAGATACAAACCTGATGCTTTCAGAAGTTTCATCATTTCAATTTGCCAAGAGGCAGTGCCAAAAGATTTGACTTTGTCACAAACTGGTTTTTTGGACAGTGAATTGGCTCCAGAATCTTTCCAGAATCTATCTGACACTACAACAGCAGCTGAAAGTTACTCCTCACCCCAGCTCGTCTTGAATTTAAATGGCATTGGATTTTATTTGAAGTACTAAGTATTGTCAACAACAAAGTTTCAGTTTTCATTGTAGAGTATGTTTTTCTCTTTTGTAAAATATTAACTCTGGATTGAACTTTTCTACCACACCTTCTGTGGCACTGATCACCAAGCATTTACTGACATATTTTGACATTTTGAGAAGTTATAATTTCTCAGCTATCAATAAGAGTGAATATATACCTTTTTGTAACAGTTCAGGACAAGCTTGCACTGCACATTCTACCTTTGCATTTTCAAAGTATGCTTCAGCGTTATTTATTTGCTGTTTCTGTGGAACATCAGCACCCTGAGAAAACAAAAAAAGAAAATTGTATATTAAGTAATAACAATGTTACTACAGGAATAACTTTGTCAGACTGGTTTTGTGACTAAATGCCCACAAAGACACTCAAGCCATTTCACAGAAAGATCATTTGCAATGAGACAAAATATTCCAAATATTAAAACCAGAACAGATACAGGCATTACTTATTACTTGAATCTATACAGAAAATTTAAATTTTATATTTTATTATAACTATATTATCTCAAAGCCTTAACCAATACAGAAAGTTTGGAAAAATATCCTTCTGAAACAGCCTTAACCATTCAATACAACAGCAATTGATAGATTTCTGACATACCCATGTTACCTGAGCCAGAGTAAAACTTTAAAATAAAGTTACACCAAAGTTCTAGAGCTCTGAACTATTGGTATTTTCAGCTTTAGTTGTTGTAACCTGAAAAGCACAATGGTTTTCCAATAATACCAGTTTTATTCTTTAGTTTTTTAGTTCTAGTTTCTAAAAAGACCTGAAAACAGCTTCTTGTGGGTACATTACAAATGGAGCACGTATGAGTTAGATATCTAATATTTAAGCTTGAAATGCTCTTAAGAATGTAGGAACAAGAGCTACGGCCTTTGGGATAACAACTGTCATTGTAACGGGTGTAGAACACCTTAATACATTTTTTTTTTAGCTCTAATTATGCCATAATTTACAAGGCATTTCAGTAAGTTTCTCTAAGATTGATTATCACAATGTTCAGTAGCATATTAAGTTCTACCTAACACCTGTTTGTACTTGAAAGTTCTTCCTAGAAAAAACTTCTACACTGAAAGTACACTTTTGTTCTAGAAGTTAACAGTCAAGAAGAGGGGGAAAAGAAAACCAAAACATCAGAAAAACACAACAGACCTTATCTGGAGTTTCAACATGTTTCTGCATGTACCTTGAATTACAGACTCACGGAAGCATTTTGATTGGAAGAGACCTTTAAGATCATCAAGTCCAACCCTTCCTCCAGCACTGCCAGGTCACCACTAAACCATGACCCTCGGCACCACATCTACACAGCTTTGAAGCCTCTCCAGGGATGGGGACTCCACCACCGCCCTGGGAAGCCTGGGACAGGCCCTGACAATCCTTTCGGGGAAGACATTTTTCCTAATGTCCAACATAAAACCTCTCCTGGTGCAACTTGAGGCTGTTTCCTCTTGTCCCATTGCTTGTTCCCTGGGAGAAGAGATCGATCCCCACTTGGCTCCAACCTCCTTTCAGGGAGTTGAGAGCAACATGGTCTCCCCTGGGCCTCCTTTTCTCCAGGCTCAAGAACCCCAGGTCCCTCAGTCACTCCTCACAAGACTTATGCTCTAGACTCTTCCCCAGCTTTGTTGCCCTTGTCTGGACATGCTCCAGCCCTTCTGTGTCCTTCTTGGAGTGAAGGGCCCCAAACTGACCCCAGGATTGGAGGGGCAGCCTTCCCAGTGCCGAGTGCAGGGGGACAATCCCTGCCCTAGTCCTGTTGGCCATGCTAGTACTGATCCAAGCCAGGCACCTGGGCACATTGCCCAATCAATACCCCCAAGGCCAAAATCAGTACCACTTCCTGACATTGACAGGCTGGTAGGCCCATTTACTCTGCTCAGATAAAACTAATATATGAATCTCAGGTTCCCAGAGGCCAGAGAAGTTTGACATTTCTCTGACCAGTTCAAGGACTGGTGTATGAGCTTCAGTAGCACCAAGCTTTTATCCTGTTTGCTGCAGCAACCTACAGGAGGTGCCTGTATTCAGCTGATCGCATTATTCTAATTTCAGTTATTCTAACTCTCCTTGGATGAGTAGTTTAGCTACTACTTTAGTAAATGCTGTTTGTGGATTTCTGAACACCACAGGTAGGAATCAGAGCTGACTCCTGTTGACTGCTTTCTGAATACCAGTTGCTCTTTCCAGTTTATCCTTTTCATTTGGGACAGCACCAGTTGCAGCAGGTGTTTTGAGACAAGGAATCTTGCTAGAAAGCAGACATGCAGTCAGTGCATCTGCTTTGTACTAAACAAACAACTGGAGTTTTCTCTTGACCTTTTAACAGAAAGGATGATCCACACAAGCTGAAAACAGAATCTGGGGAGCTCACAAGAAGCATATGTGTTCTGAATGCTTCAGAATACAACACTACACTTACAAAAAAACATTATACTTTTTTACACAAAGCAGATTTGCTGGTTGACTCCCAAAGTCTGACTATGTCACAAACTGGGAGAGCCTGGAAAGTTGAGTCAGCAGGCAGTAGCACTAAGCGTGTGTTGAAAGGCTGCAGTCATGCTTGCAATTATCAAACTGCTCATTGTTAGTAACACATCTGACTCGCTGCAAGCTCTGCCATCACCAAAACGCAGCCTCACTGAGGCTAGAGGGTCAGGCACGATGATCTGCTTCTCCTGTGGGAACCCAATGGTTGTCAGAACTATGCAGGCATATCTAAACACCATTCAAATATCTAAGTCCAGATCCATTAAATGAAACACTGAAGAAACTACTGTTTGATAAAAAGTGGTGAGACTTGGTAAACAGCAGGTTTTGAAACAGAAGTTTACTTTTCCCGTATCCATACAACTAAATCACTACTAAAATGCTATTTCACTAAGAAAAAAGAAACAACAAAAAAACAACAACCCACACCCTGAAATATTTCTTTGTCCTAAAATAAAAAAACTTCAGCTAGGTTCTGTGTAATCTCTCACTCACCCCAGTTGAAGCTCATCTTTCAAAACCACAATACCTTTTTTTCAGGAGGAAGAGAGTTTAGTTGTTTCTCTGAGACAAGAAATACCAGTTTCACACCAAAGAAACCTGTTCTTACCTGAAATTCATTCACGTATTGTGCCATTACGAATTCATGTCTTTCGCTTGCTGAAGGCTCTGCTAATATATCAGGCAGGCTTNACACTTTTGTTCTAGAAGTTAACAGTCAAGAAGAGGGGGAAAAGAAAACCAAAACATCAGAAAAACACAACAGACCTTATCTGGAGTTTCAACATGTTTCTGCATGTACCTTGAATTACAGACTCACGGAAGCATTTTGATTGGAAGAGACCTTTAAGATCATCAAGTCCAACCCTTCCTCCAGCACTGCCAGGTCACCACTAAACCATGACCCTCGGCACCACATCTACACAGCTTTGAAGCCTCTCCAGGGATGGGGACTCCACCACCGCCCTGGGAAGCCTGGGACAGGCCCTGACAATCCTTTCGGGGAAGACATTTTTCCTAATGTCCAACATAAAACCTCTCCTGGTGCAACTTGAGGCTGTTT
>VYZX01018426.1:318418-389605 GCA_013401335.1 Brachypteracias leptosomus
CTGACTCGCTGCAAGCTCTGCCATCACCAAAACGCAGCCTCACTGAGGCTAGAGGGTCAGGCACGATGATCTGCTTCTCCTGTGGGAACCCAATGGTTGTCAGAACTATGCAGGCATATCTAAACACCATTCAAATATCTAAGTCCAGATCCATTAAATGAAACACTGAAGAAACTACTGTTTGATAAAAAGTGGTGAGACTTGGTAAACAGCAGGTTTTGAAACAGAAGTTTACTTTTCCCGTATCCATACAACTAAATCACTACTAAAATGCTATTTCACTAAGAAAAAAGAAACAACAAAAAAACAACAACCCACACCCTGAAATATTTCTTTGTCCTAAAATAAAAAAACTTCAGCTAGGTTCTGTGTAATCTCTCACTCACCCCAGTTGAAGCTCATCTTTCAAAACCACAATACCTTTTTTTCAGGAGGAAGAGAGTTTAGTTGTTTCTCTGAGACAAGAAATACCAGTTTCACACCAAAGAAACCTGTTCTTACCTGAAATTCATTCACGTATTGTGCCATTACGAATTCATGTCTTTCGCTTGCTGAAGGCTCTGCTAATATATCAGGCAGGCTTTTTGAAACATGGCTTTTCTTCTGAGAAGCAGTGCCATTTAGGTGACAGTCAAAACCAATGTTACCAGGCAATTGGAACCTCTGGTCCTGAGGACCAAATGGACCCATTACTTCATCTGGCCATACAGTTCTTGGACCTGCAAGAGTCAAGCCTTGCTTTAGTCATCACATCTAAAAAGAAAGAGGGAAAAAAAAAACAAACAACCTCTCTCCCATACAAATATCTGTATTCGATCACAATCATATATAACCAAAGTAATCACAGCATACAAGTCAGGGCTCTGACAAAAAGCAAGCTTCAGACTTCCCAAAATTATATGGAGTGCAAAGTTTTGATAGCACACAAATTCAAAGAAAAGGAATTTGCTTTTCCTTACATAAATCAGGAGGTGTAGCAGCAACATGAGGCTCATCTGAGCCAGAGGAACCTGCTGTAGAAAAAGCCTTGGGATTTACAACTCTTTTGACTAAGGAATAAAACCCTGGTAGGTAGGTGACCAATCTTGCTCTGTTACAGAGCACCTGAGAAAAGAAAAACAAAGTAAGTATTACACAGCAAAAATACTAGTTTAAGCACAGCTTTGTGGATCACAAGATAAATCCTCACTCGATACAATTAATTACAATTTTAATTATTAATTTAATTATATGTTTCTGTAAAATCAGGTTTTTAAAGTATTTTATTATTATTTTTACATTTTATTAGTAATAATATTCTAAGTAAAGCCTCAAAAACACTTATTGAAAGTCCTTCCCATCTGAGGAAAAAACCCTGAGAAGTTTAAATAACACCACTGAAACCTAAATCACTTAATCCATAACCTAAAGTTATGGATGAGGATTGTTTCCATGATTATTTCCATGCACATCACTATTTCCATGACTGCCACAATTCAATCATGCAATTAGCCGAAAGACTCAGAAATAGTTAATTCAGTAAACGCTGATACCCAATATGTTTTCCAGCCTGTATTCCTACTTCTTAAAAGACTAGAGGGAGAGGCAAGAGGGTGTCGCTCCAGATACATCCAGAAGCACGCAAAGGACACGTACCAACAGCTCTGAGTGACATGGGGAGATAAGACCAGATGTAAAGAAAAAATTGTTTACCCTAAGGGTAGTGAGACCCTGGCCCAGCTTGCCCAGAGAGGTGGTCGATGCCCCATTCCTGGAACCATTCCAGGTGAGGTTGGATGGGGCTCTGAGCAACCTGCTTTAGTTGCTGATGTCCCTGCTCAGTGCAGGGGGGTTGAACTAGATGAGCTCAAAAGGTCCCTTCCAACCTAAACCTTTCTGTGATTCTACAATATCCTTATCAGAACACGTAGCTATGGCCATTTCAGGGTTTTTTTTTCCTCTCAAAATCCATAAACACTGAAGACATGAAAAACTCCAGTTAGTGCAGCCAGTGTTACTTAGAATTGAAAATTTGGTATATTCATATATTTACAAACAAGTGTTACTGCAAACGGATATTACAGTGGTCAAAATGCCAATAACCCATAAAACCTTGACAAATACTGTGGACTTGGAATACACCAGAAAACTCTTTCATGCCACAGCATTGTACCGTCAATATAGTTTTTAACTGTGGGAGATGATTCTATCAGAAGCTGATTCAGCCACACAGTAAATAGAAAATGATGCAATGTTATCTCCCTGAGCATGCAAATGGGCTCAGCAACAGGAGAGCCAAGGGCTCTTCACCATGAGGATTAAAGACAGTATCTTAAGTAGGAATATAAGCAACTGGTTTGGGGTTTTTTTGGTGTGTTTTGTTTTTTTAAACAACGAATAATCACATGATGCGATTAAACTGAAAAGTATGACCTATTTTTTATCCTTTACAAATAGACTTACAACTTTCGTGATGCATTTCCAGAGAAAAATAACCAATCATACACTCAAAATGTAGAGGTGTAATTAAAAAAATTAAATACCACTTAACTGTAGCAAAAACCTGCTAACCCTCTTGCCTACAGAAGCACAAACACTCTTGCCTACAATTGCAGAAACACATGCATTACTGGAAAATATAAATCTCACTTGCCAGACCATGTGTGCTTTCATAAAACTTTATTTTCCAGGTGAGGACATTTTTTGAGAAACTGATATAATGGGATTTTACTTAAGTGCAGTGTTCTTGATTCTATAAAAGTTTGTGTGAGTATGTGACAAGGTTGTTTCCAAAAAAAAAAAAAAAGTGAGAAAATTGTACTATTTCTATGTTTAAGATAAAAACTGTATTCAAAGTATCAATATCCAACTCAGTAAGCATTATATTCTTGCGTACCAACTCTACATAAATATAAAAAGTCTAGTAAGTTATATGAGCATCATGAAGACTCAAATGGACAAAACCACATTTGATTTTCTGATTTAAATCAAGTATTTACTGTTAAGGCCTTGAGCTGGGTAGTTTTAAATCACCATTAGGTTTAAAAGACTCCAGTAACAAAAGTCTGCTGATTCCAATTAAATGTTTTTGCCTTCACTACATAAAAGCACTATTGACATTAACTTCCATATAATGATTATATTACAGATAAAACATGTAAACAATTACAGCTGACATGTAATTACAAGAAAAGAACCCTTTCTTCTTGTAACCAGGACCTCTTAACGTGGAGACGCTAGCGCTAATTACAGGTATGTTGACTGAGCTGACTTAGGCAAATATTTACATACGTAGCATTACACAAGTGAAAAAATATCGCTGAAATCACTAAATTATTCAGGCCTCCGTGGCAAGACTGATCAATAAAGAATGTTTCATTCCCGAGTCTGAAAGCCACCTAGTGAAGCCAAGTATTTTATCTTAACTCATGACATAAAAAAACCCAAAACCAAACACAATAGATCCTACTTAACCCTCAATTCGATTATTCCCACGACATCCACAGAAACTGGCTTCCAAAACTTAGATGGCAGGATAACGATACCACTGCCTTATAAAATATACTAATATTTTCAACAATGACTCCCCCATAAGCACGACGATTTAAAGACAACTTTAAAGGGGAAATAAAGCACATAACACGGAGAAGCGCCTTCCTCCGACAGAGCCGGTTTGGCTTCTCACCGGGACAAGACGCAAGGCCGGGTTTACAGCCAGCCCCGTCCCACAAGCCGGCGGCGAACGGAGCCGCAGAGCCCGGGGAGGCGGGGATCTCTCTTACTCACATTGGCCATCGCAGACGGTGGGCTCCCTTTCGCCTAAAGGCCTGGCTGCCCCTGGAAGAGAAGCGAACGCACTGGCCTCCGAGGTACCGCCCGGCCTCACCACCCGCCCGGCGGGACCGGACCGGGGGAACAGATCACCCCCCACGACCGGCCGCCTCCCGGCCCCGTTTCCCTGACAACGGTCCCACAAGGGCACCACGACACTGCCCGCTCGTTACAGGCCCGAAGCTGGCAGCGACGGAAAAAGAACGAGAGCACCGGGAACAACAGAACCCCCACACCTCTCACCTCTTCCTGCAAAATGGCACCCGCCGCCGTCCCCCGCCTCCGGCACAACCCCGCCCAGCCCCAGGCCGAGCGAGATGATCTGCCGACGCCTCGATTGACGTTTTCGATGGAGCGGACAGAGACGGGTGGCGCGATTTGGTCGGTGGTCGATTACTTGAGCCTGGAGACGGGGCGGTGAGAAGGCCCAGAGGGGAGCGGCCGGGGCCTGTGAGGTGGTGCGGGGCTCGTGGGCAGGACCTGCAGGGTGCGCGGCCGGGCAGCCCCACCCGCAGCCGAGGTTTCTCCTTTCCTTGGCGCGGTGAAGGGCCCCTGCAAAGGCTCCTCAGGGCCAGGGTGTGAGCACCGGCTCGCCTGGTGTAGTACCCGTTGAGTGCAGCAGGAGTCAGTCACGGAATGGGAACCGAAATGTTAGACTCCACCACCCCCCCGGCTTCTGGGGCGTTCTGGGGCCGGGGACTACAATAAAATCGAAAATGAATAAAAGAGGGAGTGTTGTTACTGAAGAAAATGGAGGGGAGCCTTTCGGCCACCAAAGGGCAGCTTTTCTGCAAAGTTGATGAGAGTGGGGAGCACTGCTGCTGCTTCTGCTACAAAACTGGTCATTCAAGGGCTGTAAGTAGTTTCCTCAAATTACTGTTGTACAAAATAAGAATAAAACCCTTCTTCAATGAACCAAAGGCATTTCCCCCCACACTTCATTGTGGAAAGGCTTCATTTTATCACCTTTTCTCATTGGGCCTACTTACTGGGAGTTGGGGTGAGGTTTGCTTACAAAGCCAGCTTTTATTTAAAATAAACTTTTCCATTATGAACTAGATTTGTTCTGAGGTAATTCCATGGGCTGAGCTCTGAAATACCTATTACTTTATATATTTGCTGCTACATAAAATTAATTACGTGCAGAATTTGTTAATGCAAACGCATATGTATGCATTAAAGCCACTCAGTGTGGTGACGGAGCAGCTTGGTGGTTGGAGTAGGCTGGAAGCCCTGAGCCGCCTTTGGTTCACAGCAAAGAGTCCTAGTTTCACTCCACTTGACTCACGAACTGCGGGCCAAGGTGCTCCAAGCTGTGTTTTTGGGCGAATGTGGCTCGGAGAAATGGAGTGATACAAAAGTAGGTTGTTTGGTATTGAGCCCTGCTGACTGTATGGGTTCTGATGAATAGATAGAGTGCTGCCCATAGAATGCATGTTGAATATATACACCAAGTCCGCGAGGCTCAGCAGGAGTACTCATACTAAAGCCACGCCCCTGTGCATGTGTTGAGTTCTTGCACGTGCTCCCTCTTTGTTTGCAGCATTATGCTGGTTTTCCAGTACATAACTGGACTTCGAATTGCCATCTTCTTGTTTATGTCACCTGAAACATGGCAGGTTTGCCCTGCTCTGGCCTGAAGTGTGTTTGTAGGAAGGATCACCTTAGCACCATCTTTTTCATCTTTATATTTGCCTTTTTGTCATCTACTTTGACCTCTTGAGCCATCATGACATATCCACCAAATCCATGACTTCTCATACGCTACGTCTTTCCAGCTTTTCTAACAAAGCTATGTTTATCCGTTTTCTAATCTGGAGTCCACAATAGCCTTCCACAGGCACTGTGCTGAACAACCTCCTCATCTTTGTCTTCAGGTCCAGTCTTTTTTGTTTGCCTAGCTCTGGCGATCACCGTCTGTGTCTTGCCTTCTCATAAAGCTTGGCAGCGATGGAAAGGGGAAGGGAGAAAGCTTTGTAGGTAGCTTAAGGCTCAGTATTGTTTTCAGGTAGCTTTTTTGTCCTTTTGTCAATATTGTGATTTAATTTAGATCATGAGTTCTTTGAGGCAAAACCCTCCCTACTTGCCTATGTGGCAAGTGCTGTGCATACTAATGCAACTATTTAAATGCTGAATTAAAACTATCAGGGGAGGGGTGCCCAAACCCAAATCTTCTTTAAAGCTAATATAAAAGAGCTGTATTGCGGTTAGCTTCTGCAGCAGAGAGAAACACTCATGAGCCAAGTTGGAATACTAGGATTAAGACTCTTCCTTTTTATTTTTTGCCATTTCTTTGCAGCCTGTTCAAAGCAGCGATGCTAGTTAAGGAAAGGGAACTTTAAGCTCTTGCCTTCAAAATAAAAGACTGTGTGTTCAGATCCCTCAGTGACTGTGCACATGGCCTTTAATTCACTTGAGTTATAAACCAGATATTTCTGGACAATTTATATTTGCTTTGCTGCTGGGCTATTAGCATAAACCAGTTCTAAAAGTTTCAATACATAGCTCAATAGCTAAAAATTTAAAAATTGTTTTTCTTGTTTGTAGTAATAGCATTCAGCCCTACAAAGTTCTTATTGTGTTTTATAGAATTTCTGCTTTATTTTATTAGGATTGAGAAAAATTATTATATCTACTTCTAAACATTATGATATATTAGATAACTATAATGCTGCAATTTGGATTTTCCTAATTTTTCATGAGAACATTTGCTCACCATTGCATGCTAATCAACTACTTTATTAATTCAATGTTAGCACACTTAATTCTCATTTGCTTTTAAATTAAATATTCATGTTGAATCTCTGAACTTCACTGAAAAAAACCTAGAGAAATTTGACTTTAACTCTTTACAGAATGTAATTTATTTCCTCTAGTAGGAAAGCACTTTGGATTACATTCAATCTGTACTGACTTGTCCTTAGGCAATCCCAATTTATCTTCTCTCCGGGGTTAGCACTTCAGGATACTCAAATCAATCAATGAGTTATCGTCCCCTGAAGTCTGTGGCCTGAATTCATAAAGATTAATTTCAATAAAGTTTCTACCTTTATTCAAAGGAGACTGCAAAATCAAATGATCCAATTACAGATTTATCAAATATTAATCATGAAAATCTTCCAGATCTTTCTGATGCCAATATTCTTCTCCCCTGGTGTCAGGAAAGTAATTAGCAGCTGGCTTTGATTAAATTCTTCCCTCAGAGATTACTTTTCTCAGTCTGGGTGCGAGGGAGGAATGCACACAAGATTATGCCTAATTTTAAAGTCTTTCCTGAAAACACACATAGGTTCAGTTAACTGGACACTTCTTTCCACAAAGATGGAAGAAACAGTCTCTGTGCAGGAATCTGCAGCTATTTTAACAGTGAAACCTGAAGTGCACAACCAGCTTTTCCTGTCCTTCTTTTTCCTTATCAGTCTTCTTTTCGGTGGCAGTGGCTTCCTCTCAGCAGTTTGAATGAGGTGCAGCTTGGGGAAGAGCCTCAGCAGCTGCAGCAACATCAGAGCAAGAAGGTTGTGAAAAGGAACTTACCTAGTAACCACAACCCTCTGTCTGAGAATTGAACTCCCAGTTGGTGTTCTCCTTCACCATCCCCAGACTTGCTGGATTCCTTGGTCTGCAAACAGAGGAGCCAGAGGTGCCTCTGGGAAGCTGTTTTGGTGCCTAAGACAAGAAAAGGGAGAATTTTCAGCCCTTCCTCACTCTGCTCTTCCAAGGGCCCAGAGAAGCTGTGGAAACACCACCCTTGGAGGTCTTCAAAACTCAGTGGGATGAGATTCTGGAACTGGAATGGAGAGCTCCAGAGAAGCAGCATGGAAATGTGACTTTTCCTGTGATCAGGTGCTTCTGTGTTCATGAAAATCAGAGGGTTCTTCTCACACAAACATCAGATGCTCTTGGACAGTGCAGTGTTTGTCAGCCAGCACCTGTGCTGGTACAGATAGGTGTGGTATCTGCTCAGCTCTGTGGCATCATCTGTTGTAACCTCTTTACTTGGGTTATGAGTGATGGAATGGGGAAGTATGGGGGAAGCTTATCTTGCTTTCTGCAGAGGACCACATACTTTTCCTGAAGCATGTACATTGCTTAAAGCCCAGTCTCAAGTGGGTTCTCCTCTCCTGTTCACTTGTTGCAAGAATAAGACCTTAACCAAAACCTCTTTGTCTTTATCTTTATTAATTAGCTGAAAGGTAACATTTTTTTAAGCCTGTCCAAAAGGAGGCTTTTGGAATTCTTCTATAAGTATTAGAGTTGCAGCTATTGCCAGTTTTCCCAAAGCCAAGGTTTCATCCTTCACTTGGGCCTTTGCTGCTTATATGGCCCAGCTCACTCTGCAGTTCATCAGATGCGATTCATCTGGAGGCAGTGGAATTGTACCTGGTTATGAGAGCGGTGGTTTTTCGTTTGTAGGTGCTTATCTGAACAGTGCAGAAGCTTGTTAAGTGGTCATGAAAATAATGAGATATTCTTTATTCTTATTGTACTCATAGAAGAAACTTGAAAATGCATTTTAAAGTATCTCCATTTCTGTGCGATGATGGATAGTGCTGGTGCTTGCAATTTACCTAATGGCATCCATTAAACTTCATTAGGACTTTGTTAAACCAAAGTTAAAATCGTTGACATTGATTTTTGATCTCTAAAACCTGCTTGCAGCAAATCAGTAAGTGAGCTTACCCAAAGCCAGCTGACTCCTGTAGCATGCCAGTCACATTCCCTGGGGTTTGAAAGCGATTCATGGGCAATGGCAGAGGGAAGGAGGGAGGGGGAAGGGAGGAGAGTCTCAGCCTGTGGTCCCTGTGACATTTAGGAGCGCTGTGGGTCTGACCTGCAGAGCTTAGCCCTGGGCTTGTGCTCTTTGAATTGACAGTCCTCAGCCATCACGTTGCCTGCCTGTGTCATTGCCCTGGTCGGGGAACTTCTTGTCTCTAAGCTCTAACTCAGCCTCTCTGTTTATCCATTTCATTCCCCATATTTATTTTTTCTTGCATATACAACTGTGGCTCCCCCTTTGCTTGACCTGCTAAACCTCGTGTTTGAAAGGAGGAATGTCTGCTCCTAAGTGCCAGTGAAAGGGTGATGAAGTAGAAGGGAAGAAAGGTTTTAATGTATTCTTTTTCAAGAAAAGTAAACATCCTCTGGCTATAGGAAGAGTAAACTTCCCCTGGAAATGTATGTGTTTATATGAACAATCTCTTTCTTCTGGCATTTCCAGATACTAGGCTGGGAGATTTGTTCACTACCACTGGGAAAAGAGGCTTTTTAGTGAGTGGTGCAAATGCACAAGATAAGTTTTGGTATGATTTGTTTTCTTTTGGAAAGACCCCCCCCAGATCTATTTCTGTAAACCTGAAAGGGATTTCCTCCTTTATCTCGGGGTGTTGTTCTGTGTCTCGTTCAGCTCCCCTGCCCGTTTCAACCTGCATCCGAATGAGCAGGGGGAGGAAATGAGCATTTCCCCGATAACTGTCTGGGTCTAACTCTGCTGGAGCTTAGGGAGCTTTACTGGAAATCCTTTACCAGCATAACTTCCCCTGTATCTGTAAACTACCAGTTTTTACCACAGAGAGAAAATGATCAACCGTACTAAACAGGGATATGCCATTGCCAGTTGTGACCACCTCCTTTGAACAGGAGCCCTCATGTGTGATTACCCAAATGGATCTGAGGTTGTAAGGCAGACATTAATTCATCTCAATTCTTCTTGTAGTTTTTAACGTCCAGCTGAAGAGGTGGAGGTTGAGCTTTAAAAGCTTTATAATTTACTTACTAGGGATTAAACTGGCATATTTTTCCTGGGGTGGCAGCATGAGCTGGTCCTGTCTTCAGCCTTTCTCACTCATATGGGGGGAATGGGAAGATTCCTGTCTCCTTTCTTTCCAGGTGTCACTTCCACCAACACATCCAACATGGTCAGGCTGCCTGGGAAGTGGAATGGGAGTGTTTGCAGGCTGGATGTTTCAGGAGGTATTTACATTTATGACTGGGAGGTGTTGCTCCCAATAAGTCTGCCTCTTTGTGAGAGCAAATAGGGAATTCAGAATTGTAGAATCATACACTTGTTCTGTTGAGAGCATTGAGTCCAACCATTAACCCAGCACTGCCAGGTTACCACTAAATCAGGTTCCTCAGCACTACATCTACACAGCTTTCCAGTCCCTCTGGGAATGGGGACTCCACCACTGCCCTGGGAAGCCTGGGCCAGGCCTCAACCACCCTTTTGGGAAAGACATTATTCCTAATGTCCAACATAAACCTCTCCTGGTGCAACTTGAGGCTGTTTCCTTTTGTCCTATTGCTTGTTCCCTGGGAGAAAAGACCGACCCCACCTGGCTCCAACCTCCCTTCAGGAAGCTGTTGAGAACGAGAAGGTTTCCCCTGGGCCTCCTTTTCTCCAGGCTCAAGAACCCCAGGTCCCTCAGCCACTCCTCACAAAACTTGTGCTCTAGACCCTTCCTCAGCTTCGTTGTCCTTGTCTGGACATGCTCCAGCCCCTCAGTGTTCTTCTTGGAGTGAAGGGCCCCAAACTGACCCCAGGATTGGAGGGGCAGCCTTCCCAGTGCCGAGTGCAGGGGGACGATCCCTGCCCCAGTCCTGCTGGCCACACTAGTGCTGATACAAGTTTTTTAGGTATCAAACATCCAGTGCTGAGACTGTCTCCAAGGTTGAGGGCCAGAAGTAGCCTAGACTAACCTTAGTGTGACCTGAATTTGTTCCACATTGAACTTAAACTTGAAAAAGGACTGTTTTACATTAGAACCACACTAGAGCACTGCTGTTCTGCTTGACCAAGATTAAAGGTCTTGGATGGAAATGTCTGCAAGCAGGAGGAGGAGATGGAGCTCTGCCTCTTGATCTTCTGGTGGAAAGGGAGCAGGCTCAGCAGGCTGGAAGTACTCTGAGTTCTAGCTCTTGGCCATGGTGATCCTCAGCCCTGTGTCTGCTCTGAAATCTGGTCTTCCAGGAGCTTGGTTCTGGGTCTGTGTACCAGATGTGCTGGGTGGCAGGTAAGGAGACAGGTTCTGATCAGAACTGTATCAAAATCAGTCTTTTAATAGGGTGTTTCTATTTTGGTAAATCTTTATTTTTCCATCTGGAAAGTGTTCTCTTAGAAAATCTGAGAAGTCAAAATTCATGTTTAAACATAGTGCCATGCCTAATGGGGTACTTAGTCTGCTAGATTCCTCATTTATTGTTTTTTGAATATATGGGGTCATACTTTTTAACCCTCGTGGTTATGAAGTATGTCTAACAAAAAGGTTTATGGCATCATGTGTTGCTCTATGAGTTATGAGACTCTGTTCCTGTCTGGCTGTGAATGAAAGAGCCCAGCATCTGGCAGTATGTAAAACCAGATCTCACAAAACTTCCCACTCTGAGGAGATGGGATAGGTGATGGATGTTGTGATAAAGTGTCTCTTTTGACATGTACGTCAGGACAGTTGGGGGCCCTTTCTATAAAAATTTACAGAGCTTAACCAAACCTCCTGGCTGGAAGCTTGTGGGAATCAGTCACAGTGAAGTATGCCTCTGCCATGTGAGAGTGGGGATGCTTAAAATCCTGCCCTCTTTTGTCCTATGCGTTAGGAGCAAATCCAGAACTCGGCTCTGCAGAGAGGGAGGTGAGTAGTGCCCAGAATTTCAGGGATCAGTCCAGAAGAACTTCTTGTGAAGTCTCATCAGGATTTTTGTAACCCACATTCAGATCCCATTAAAGTAAATGGAGAACCTTCCGATGCCTTTAGAGAAAACTGGAATAAAAAATAGACATTAAGATATGTTGCATATTAGTAGTTCCCCAATTCTTTCTTATCATGAGTCACTGAGTGAGACAGAATCCGTGTGTGAAGTCTCTCTGTCCAGGCTCCCTGGCATTGGTCTGGTACTTTGGGGGTCACATTGTTACTGTAGAGCAGCCATGGATAGAGACAGTGAGAACTAATAACTATTTGAGTTACTGTGTTTGATCCTGTAATATATCTAGAGCTAAAGCTATTAACTTGAAGAGCATCTTGTTGAGGGCAGAATGCTTCAGCTGAGTAATGTGGTTAGGTGCTATTAGATATTCCTGTCACCTTGTTCCTAATTTGCTATTTTGCTAATGCATTTTTGGCCTCATTCCATGGCACAACACCTATTTATGCTTTAGAAAAGATAAGAAATAGTATAATACCCAGAACATGTTCCTGGTAGGTTTGATGTTCTCTTTTACCTGTTGAGGAGTAACAACCAACCTACTAACTTGTCACTGACAGATTCCTTCTCTTGTGTTGAAATGACTAAAACAAATGATTAAAACCTGTATTTTGCATATATCAACCTCCTCCTTTCTAAAGGTAACCTAAAATAAAGGTTCTTTGCTTCCTTACATGAACTTAAGAAGGAAACATCAGGCATCCTTTTCAAAAATTATGATATAAACAGATGAGACATCTAAGATGATCAAAAGGAGGCTGAAGTTAGCTGAAATGCCCTGCTCGGATGATGAAACCATAAAAAACTGTGGATTCACGTGCTGCTTGTTGAATTTAAGCCTGCAAAGAACAGCTGAAAGCTTGCTTAATACACCTCATTTCACATTTTTATTTGTCTGTATCTTTAAAACTTTAAAACTACTGAAAAAAAGAAAATCGGTGGTGTAAATGATCAGTTGATCCTGTTTTCCTCTAGTATAAATACTGATCAGAATCATAGAATCATTTAGGTTGAAAAAGACTTTCAAGGTCATCATGTCCAACCATTAACCTAACTCTGCCAACTCCACTGCTAAACCATGTCTCTCAGCACCATATATACATGACTTTTAAACATGCCCAAAGATGGTGATTCCACCCTTCCCTGGGCAGACTGATCTAGAGCTTGACAACCCTTTCAGTAAAGAAATTTTTTCTCATGTCCAACCTAAACTTCCTCTAGCACAGCTTGAGTCCATTTCCTCTTGTCCTATCACTTGTTACTTGGTAAAAGAGACAAGAACTCACCTCTCCACAACCTCCTTTCAGATAGTTATAGAGAGTGAGAAGGTCTCCTCTGAGCCTCCTTTTCTTCAAACTAAATAGCCTCAGTTCCCTCAGCTCCTCCTCACAAGACTTTTGCTCTAGACCCCTCACCATCTTTGTTGTCCTTCTCTGGACCTGCTTCAGCACCTTGACACCTTTCTTGTATTGGGGTGCCCTAAACTGAACCCAGTACTTGAGGTATGGTCTCACCAGTGTCAAGTACAGGGGGACAATCGCTTCCCTAGTCCTGCTAGGCAAGTGGGAAGAAGAAATGAGTCTAATGGGGACAAACTGCAGTGCTGCATTGGAAGGGGTCGTTCCTGGTCCATATTACTGATGCCCTGCTAAATCTTTAGTTGCATCTCCAACTACTTTCCAAAGGGCTAAGGCTACTGTCAATGCACCACTTGGACAGCCACAGCTTTTGCTGAAGTTATCACTTGGCTGGGGCTGAATTAATTCTTGTTCCAAACCTGTAGATGAACTACATGAGAGCCAGAGACACAGCAACATGCATACAATTTTCTTGAACATATAGTTTTCTTTAAGCTCCATACAGCAGACCCAACATTTTATGCTGTCTTCCAAATGCTATCTTTAGCTTCCATTTGACAGTGGGTATAAATCAGTGACTGGGATGTCGTAACAAAAGGCATCATCAAGCATATCTCTGCATACTTGAATATTCAAACTCACATCTTTATTCATCTCCCTACAACGCTTCCAAAGCTGCTCATCACCAACTATGGTGATAAACCATATGAGCTATGAGCTCATTGAAGGCCTCCCCATAGATGGCCAAAGAAGTCCCATTAGGTCATGGTAAGATCATCATTTCATCACTCTGAAACTCATCTGCAGCCTCCCCTGGGAACAAACCCAGCTCAGCTGCTCGCAGCCTGTTCTGATCAATCTATATAGCAATGTATAGCTGGAGAGGAAGGGGAGGGGAGACGTGTGCTCCCACTTGTCAGCCTTCACCCATCCTTTCTGCCTTAAATAAAACACATTTTAGAGTGAATCCTTTTGAGGGAAGAATGCTTTGAGGCCAAATATTTAGTTGGGTAAATCAGTTTGGTGTGGGAAACCAGCAGAAGGGCTGAATCTCTTTTAAAGCTTTATCCTTTTCTGTTGTGTTCACTTTTTCACCAGGATGAAGCTTTTTGGCAAGATGCCTTCAGCCAGTGGGTCGTGCTGCTCTGTCCCTGTGTACACCAGTGACTGCATTGATTTCATCCATCTGTTCTGTTCCTTTGAGAGCTTTTCTGGAGTGAAGCGATGTGTGGAGTCTATGAAATTTCTTGTAAGTATGGGCACAAGGGGATGACATTGTGGAACTGATAAAGCAAATGTCTTTTGAAAGGTCACTGAGGCTGGGTAGCTGTAGTGTCTGCACATCTCTTTTGTAGTACATGATTGCCTGGCAGTCTCGTTTTGAGCTTTCCTGTCCCTCCGGTCTTCCTGAAGATGTAGGGGAAGTGTCTGTAGCTCATGTAGGGCACGACTGTCACCCTGTCAGTGAGAGGGCAGAGGAAATGAAAGTGCTGCTCCCTGGAGCGCCTTGTGAATATTTATTGCGGTGGTGTTAAGCATTTCCATCGAGCTGCCCAGCCTCTAAGGGTCTGGAGTGGATTTTGCTGCTGGTGTTTAGTTCAGAAAATGCATGCCAGGAACCATCCCAAAACCCAGATGAAATGTTTCGGTGCACTGCAGTGACAGGGAACCGTGACAGGCATCTCAGTAAAGACCCCACATCCATCATTAGGTTTGTGACAGTTGTTGCCCCTGATGAGCCTGGCCAACAGCTCTAGGGAGCTGATCATAGATAGACTGATCCCCCCGCAAAAGACCCCAGGGTACTGGTAGAGTGAGCAGAACCACTTCCCAGCAGCTGAGGACTTGGTTGGCCAACGATGAGCTCTTAGGGAGCGGACCCAGCTCTGCAGTCTGCTGGCCGTGCCACTCTCCATCCCTTATAGCTTACCCAGGTAAGCCCATAAGCTCTTCTGCTTAGCCGTTCATGGATGTTGGGTGGTTTAAATACTTGCCAGTATTTAAACTGAGCACATCAGCCCTTAGCAGTAATAAAAGTCAGCGATGTGTGTTTGCGCACTGACTGCAGATAGCCTGGGTAGAAGAAAAGTGGGTTAGACTCAGACTGCTGCCTTTGTCCACATTACTGACCTTTTGCCTTGCATATTGCATGGCCTGCGGGTGGAGGAAGGAGGATTAAAGGTTAAGAAACCTCTCTTGAAAGTGTTAGGATGCCTAAATGTTTAAAATGTTTCCTTTCCCCAGTAATTCCAATATATATTAAAGCTAAAACCCTTCTGAGAGGTAATAAAACAGAGCAGCAGAGAAGATCATTGGGAAGATTAGGAAGGACAGACTTAAGAGCTTACTCGTGATGCTTTCGGTTTTAGACTTTGCTCCTCTTACTCTGTCAATCTTTTCTAGTGTTTCTCACTGTGATTTTTATTGTGTTTTTATAGAACAGAGACGGCATCTCAAACTACCAGGGAAAAGCTTGTTGTCATTTAGTGGAAGGGGGAAGAACATTCCTTTGCACATTTTTCAATGTTCCTGTTATATATCAAATTTAGAAAGTAACAAGAAGTAGCATCCAATTTTCATTAATGCTTTGGGGATTTCTTGGCGCATATGTTTTCATTTCCAAGCATTCACGTGAGAGGCCAAGGAGAAGATGAAATTCCTCCTTACTAGCCATCGATGGAGTCTTGTTGTAACCAGGGGGATCCCTGGACCTTGGTGTCAGTAGCAGACTGTAACCTGCTTTGTCTGTTTGCTACAGCCCTAAAACCAGCAGCAATGGGAAATACCGTGATGATTTATCAGGACAAAGAGCCACAGTGTGATTGCTTCCCTTATGTGAGTGTTCCTCTTGACACAGTCTGGCTTGTGGCCCATATTAATTTGCTCCAATAATAAAAAAAAAGATTATATTCACATTCTTGGAGGAGTTGTGTGTTCCATCTGGATACTGCAAACCTGCTAACCCTGTCCAAATAGCTCCCATGTTTGCCTTGCTCAGCGAGTGATTTTTATGCGTCTTGTCAGTTAAAGATATATGTGAGCTCCTAAGGCAAGAGCTGAGCATGAGCGTGTCTCATGCCCGTCACCGCTTCCTCGCAGCCAGAGGAGTTCCCTTGGGAGACGGTCACATGAGATAACTCCCCCAGTTATGTCCGGGATAACTCTCAAGTCAGCAAATCTGTAAAATTTCCATGGAGGTGCTTTTTGTCAGCTCTGATGTGAACAGGTCCTGAAACTCTGGGACTGATACTCATTGCTGTGCTGGCAGGGGGATGGACTGGGTGATGTTAAAAGTCTTCTCTCTCTTAATTTTGGTGTTTCTATGGAAACAGATACTGAACAGGGGTTGTTCTTTTCTGTCTTTTTCTCATCATGGTTTTGTCAATGGGAAAAGTGAAACAGAACACCCAGGAGTAGATGTTTCAGGTCCTCACTGCTTGCCCTGCTCTTCGTTTTCAAATAGAGGGAGATGGAAATAAGGATTCAAAAAGCTTCAGTTCATACTTCACAGAATCATAGAACCATAGAATGTTTTGTGTTGGAAGGGAAGTTTAAAGGACATCTAGTCCAACCCCCCTACACTGAGCAGAAACATTTCCTAACTACTTGGGAAATTTTTTCTAAATTTCAAGCAAAAAGTGACTTGTGTAACCATGGCTTTGGTCAGATTATTGCCACCAGCTGCAACGGAAGGAGGCTGCAGGGTGAGGACTGTGGTTTCCCATACTTCTCCTAACCAACCTGACCTGGAGCACCTCTGTTTTGGGTTTCAGCTGGAATAGAAACTTAGGTATGCTCTGAGCACTGTACCTTCATGGAGATAAACTGGCCTGTCTTGTCTTCATGGCCATCCTCCCACAGGAAGTACAGGGTAAGGAGATGTGTGTTGGGGTTAAAGCTGGAAACAGAAATGCTTCTACAAGTTGCCAGTGAAGCAATTTCTTGGCAATAAGAATTTCAGGATTTTCTTTTCCTTTGGTAATACACTTGTAGGTCTGGACATTGCATATCTGCTTGGCTGGAGAGGGACCTGGAGCTTCTCTCTGTGGGGTGGAGGCTGCAGGACTTGGTGCACCCGATGGACTTGGTGGTTTTGAGGCATTTCTAACACTTCTGATGACTGTTGCTTGGTGCCACAGCAGGGTGACAGGTTCCACTGTGGTCCAAGTGTCCTTATCTTTATTGCAAGGTATTTCCCCTAATGGATGACATCCTTGTTTCAAAGCAGTCTTGCTGGTGGCAAGATCCTTTGGGACCAGCTATCGCAGCACCTGTCAGAAATGCAGAACAAAATGAATCCAAATAATTTAGGATGTTACTAATCAAAGTGCAGTGACCCTCTGACTATGTAGAGAGGGCACACAGGGAAAAGGAAAGGAGGATGGTGAACCAAGGAAGGACAGGTTCTGCACTCAATCCCAAACCAGAGGTCAGTTGCACCAGAGAGTCTCTCACAGGTTGGCTTGTGAATAAATCACTTTATAGATTACTCATTTCTGCGGCATTCAGAGGCAAAGAACATATCTCATGAAGACCATCTGGTCCTGATATCTGCGACAGGAGGGAAAGCTGTCCACTTGATAACACCCTGTGAAGGGAAAGCAGAGCTGCTGGTGATTTTGAGGGTTTTCCCAAATCTCCCACCCAGAGGCATGTGCCTGTGCCAGGCAAGAGTCCCTGATGGATGAAGAGGGGAGATTTAGATTAGAAATTAGGAAGAAGTTCTTCACTCTGAGGGTGGTGAGACACTGGAACAGGTTGCCTAGGGAAGTTGTGGATGTTCTACCACTGTATGTGTTCAAGGCCAGGTTGGATGGGGCTTTGAGCAAGCTGGTCTAGTGGGAGGTGTCCCTGCCCGTGGCAGGAGGGTTGGAACTAGATGATCTTTAAGGCCCCTTCCAACCCAAACCATTCTATGATTCTATTCCATCCTCTCAAATGAAAGAGAAACCACTAGAAAGATCTGTTGTTCTTTATTCATACAGAAAAGAAAGAGTTAATACTTCTTTTTTTTTAGGGCTTGCCTTTCTGTAAGTTTTGGTATTTAAAATTAATGAAGAAAATGAGAAAAAATGTGGATCAGATTACTCCTCCTCAGCTGTTTTGCTTTTTCTGGCAAATTGTTGCTTGTAGAGTTCTGGCATTTTCTTTCTTTTTTTTTTTTTNTTTGGGCTTTTTTTTTTTTTTTTTTTTTTTTTTGTATTTTTAAGCATTGACATCTCTCATCATGCTCTATGTAACTCTTTCTTGGGAATTTTATGATGGGTGGATGGCCGCTCACTCCTGGTCCTGCTCCTCAGGGTATTGTTTTTGTTCTCCCCCTCTTTCTTCCCTCCTCCAACTTGTGGGCATCTGACTCAGAGTTGGAGACTCTTTATGGAGTTTCCTCGTGTAACTTACTATTAATTAGCTTGTGACTCAACATGTTTGCATTAGAAAAGGGATAATTTACAGTTTTACTTTTGCTTTGCCTGTTTCTGCGTGCTGCACGGGTGTGTGATATAATTCCTTTGAAGCTGGCAATGTTGGTAGGTTAGGTGAGATTGTATCTACCCCATCCCTGGAAACATTGAAGATGAGGTTGGACAAGGCTTTGAGCAACCTGATCTAGTTAAAGATTCACTGCAGGGGGGTTGGACTAGATGACCTTTAAAGGTCACTCCCAACCCATTGTATGATTTGTAGTGGTAATGGCAGTACTGGTGTGCTAGAAACAGGCTAGGAAGGAAAAGATCTTCTGTAAGCTACGAGTTTCTTGCACAAGTGCAGCTACACCAGAGGAAGCACTGCTGTGGACGGTGACCCGCTGAGGTTTTGGTAAGTGCTGGGTGTCTGGATGCCGTGCCCCTTGGAGCAGTGCAGGGCAATGGGGCCCATTGCAGAAGGAGACATTGCAAATGGCTCTCTAGTCATGCCTACACGTGCTAGTGTTTGTCCAAGGGGACCTCCCTCCTTGTGAACTTTACATGCCCATAAACCGCCCATGTTTCTCTTTCTTCCAGTTTGCAATTTAGAACTATTTTGAAAACTAAAGCAGTTAAGAGAAGGAGAAATTGTTAAACTGAAGTAATTGAGTTGAGCATCGAACTGCAAAGCCCAGGGCCAAACATGCTGACAAAGAAAACAACTAAAGCCACTCACAAGCTACTCAGAACACTCCTGCACCCAAATAAGTACAATAAAAACTACAAACCTAATCTTTAACTTGAGCTCACAGTATTTGGGTTATTAAAGTTATTAAAACCCAGTTGTTGGAGGGCTTGGGGACTCCGTTAAGGTATCTGCGGCTCATCGAGCCTCATGTAGGAATTTTGCCCGGAGGGATTTTCTGGTTAATGCATATGTTGACTGGCAAATTGTTTTCTGTCTGCAAAGCTGGCTGGGTGAGTAGCTGGGATGCTTCCATATGGAGGTACTGCCGCTGCTGCTGGAGGTGAAGAGGACAGAGTGGGGAAAACTCATAAGTAATTCAAAACCTGTTTGTGATTTAGTCTCCTGGTGCTCTAACCCAGCCATAAATATTAAACTCAGGTTTGGGGTGGGATTGCAGCTTGGCCCTTTGGCTCCTCTTCCCAGTGCACAGCAACCTCATCCATCTCTGATCAGAGGGGTGGGCTGCTGGCTCTTGGAGGAGCAGGATGCCTCTCTCCTCTCTTTACCCAATTTTTCTCTTCTTCCATTAATCACACTAATAGCAGAATGGAGGAGGGGGAAAAAAGAGTTTAAAAATCTCTATTTGTCTGTAGGAAAGCATCTAAATTGGGGCTGTTTCTTTCCACCCATCTGGTGAGGATGTAAAGCCCAGGGGGGAGGGAAAGCAATGGGTTTTGGGGTCTGGGGGTGAGGCATCCCCCACTGCTGTGTGTCTGTGGGGGCGTGTGACCTGCCAAGGGTGTTATAGGGTCATGGTGCGCTGGATTTATTCCTTCTGAGGGCTGTAAAACATCTTTGCAAGGGGTGTATTTGAGTTACGAGTTGCAAGGTGATGCAGAACCGTGTTTCCACTAAGTACCAACGTCTGTGCAGAAATGTTTCCCCTGTTTGTTGTAAATGTAGGCATGCTTGTATGAAATAGGATTCAATTAGTAGGAAAGAGCTTAGAAAGCCACAAATTCTTTGCAGTTAGAAGGACTGGGAGTGGGTGGAAGAGGACCCTGGTGCAAGCCCTTGGGAAGGCTGACCCAGACCTAATACCTGATTCATGCTGCACTGGGTAAATCATGCCCTTTATTAAGTGAATGTAAGGCTGGAAATGAATACATCTGATTTAAATTTTACCAGACTAAATCTTGGTTTCCAACTATGGTGACTATGGATAACATTGCCTGCTAGACTATGGAGACCTCTCCTGTTAGACTGCAAAGCACCATGCATTAGATACGTTAGATATTATGGCCAAGCCACCTGTTCATCTTTTCCTTTGTGAGAAGATTAATCTATTGAGCTTAAGTCTTTAGCTATAAAAACGTATTTAATGTTGTTCTTTGTGTGAACAGCAAGCCTTTGCAACCTGCCAGCAGCCTGTATTCATGGCTCCAGAAGTGGGAGATAATTTTTCCTGCAACAGTTTTACAAAGTGCAAAAGGAAGTACCCTTTAGAATCACAGAATGAGTTGGGTTGGAAGGGACCTTAAAGGCCATCTAGTCCAACCCCCTTGCACTGAGCAGGGACATCTGCAACGAAAGCAGGTTGCTCAGAGCCCCATACAACTTCACCTGGAATGGTTCCAGGGATGGAGCATTGGCAACCTGGGCCAGTGTCTTACCTCATCAAAAATGTCTTCCTTCTCTCTAGTCTAAATCCCCTTCTTTTAGTTTAAAACCATCTCCCCTTCACTCCTTCCTCCTGAGGACACGTATTGCTGTGGCTGCTTTTGGTCAAACACATTTAATAAATAATATTGCATTTTGTCAAAGCTTCTTTTCTCAGCTTCTTACATTTTGATTATTTGCATCATTTGGTCAGAGGATTTGGAGTTTTCACTGCAAACGCAAACATTTCCAGACAACATTTTTATAAAATCCAAACTTATTTCATTTTCTTGGAAGACTTTTTCACGGAAAAAAAAAAATTGGAAGAGCTTCCCTGGCTAAGCCCAAGAAAAGCTGCGTGAGTCTGTGTTACTTACTCACTTGTATAAATGTGTTTAGTTCCACGAATGCAAAGGTGCCGGCACTGCAGGTGTGTTACTGGGTGATAAGTGCTGTTCATACACTTGGTAATGCAGTGTGGAAATAAATGACCACATTTCAGATTATTTTAAACTCCTGACGGGTTCCGTATGGAAAGGAAACAGCCAGTACAGATAGATTAAGCACAGAACCTATGTTTAATGTATGAAATTCTCTGAAGGCTTCTAGTGCTAAAAAGCACTGCTGGAAAATGCAAAACCCTGCGTGTTTGAACGGAATCGTTACAACTTTGGGGATTTTGCAGACAGAAATGCTGACAATTATTGCACAGTGACAGTCTCCTTTTCTTTCCTGTTCTCACTGTGATGGATGCACGTCACTCCCAGACAGAGAACATCTCTAACGGTAATGAAAGCACTGCATAAAGCAGTGGGTATTGGCAGAGCGTAATCATTAAGCTGATTTTACTCCATAATGAGATGTTGCAGAGTACAGCTCCATTCAATCCCCTTTAAATAATGTTAACATTGAATATAATAACCTTACAGGGAAATAAAATCCCTCTCCAGGTCTGTTTCTGTCTCTGAAAGGGAATCAATTTTCCCTGCCTGATAGCTCTCCCCAGCACTTAACACAGATGGGGGGAGTCGCTTATTGTTAGAGTTGCCCATGAATTTCCTTCTGAAGGTCAAATCTTTTTTCAAAAACAAAGAAAAGAAAGAAAAAGTGCTCTTGTGACCCCTATCCTGATGGGAAATGTGGATGCCAGGTGCATCCCTTCTCTTGCAGATCCTGTGAGAAGAACCTGCCACTGCTGCTTTGGTGGGAGAGGGTCTGCAGTGCTGGTGGATGCTGTCATTGTAGTCACAGGGGTGACAGCAAAGCTCTCTCTTATCCCTGCCATGGAAGGGCAAGGTTCCAGGTCTTCATTATATATTATATTGAGTTTGTGTGGCAAGGGTTATTTTTTGGGGGGTACAGGCATGGCTTCTGTGAGAAGCTGCTAGGAACTTCCCTTATGTCTGATGGAGCCAATGCCAGCTAGCTCCAAGACAGATCCACTGCTGATCAGGGTCAAGCCCATCATTTACATTGGTAGCACCTCTGGGATGGGGAAAAAAAAAACCTGTGCCATTGTGGCCAGAGAGAAGAGTGAGAATATGTGAGAGAAACAACCCTGTAGACACCAAGGTCACAAAATCATGGAATCCCAGTATGGTGGGGATTGGCAGGGACCTCTGGAGATCAACTTGTCCAACCCCCCTGCTCCAGCAGCGTTGCCCAGTGCAGGGTGGCCAGGATCACGTCCAGGTGGGTTTGGAATCTCTCCAGAGAAGGAGACTCCACAATCTCTGTGGGCAGCCTGGGCCAGGCTTGGACACCCTCACAGCAAAGGTGGTTTTTCTCCTGTTCAGATGGAACCCCCTGGGTTTCAGTTTGTGCTCATTGCCCCTTGTCCTGTCACTGGGCACCACTGACAAGAGTCTGACCCCATCCTCTTGTCCCCCACCCTTTAGATGTTCATAAGCATTGATCAGATCCCCTCTGAGTATTCTGTTTTCCAGGCTAAACAGCCCCAGGGATCTCAGCCTTTCCTTGGCACAGAGATGCTTTAGTCCCCTCATCATCTTTGAAGCCTCCACTAGACTCTCTCTTCCTTGAGTAGGTCAGTGAAGAAGGAGAGGGAGGAGTTGCTCCAGGCACCGGAGCACAGATTTTCCTGCAGCCTGTGGTGAAGATCACGATGAGGCAGGCTGTTCCCCTGCAATCCATGAAGGTTAATGGTGGAGCAGAACTCCACTTGCAGCCTGTGGAGGACCCTATGCTGCAGCAGGTAGATGCCAAAAGGAGGCTGTGACCCCTTGGAGACCCCACACTGGGGCAGGCTCCTGGCAGGACCTGTGGAGAGAGGAGCCCATGCTGGAGCAGGTTTGCTGGCAGGACTTGTGACCCCATGGAGGACCATGGTGGAGTAGTTCATTAAGAACTGCAGCCTGTGGGAAGGAGTCCCATTGGAGAAGTTCGTGGAGGACTCTTTCCCATGGGAAGGACTCCATGATGTAGCAGGGGAAGAGTGTGAGGAGTTCTGCCTCTGAGGAGGAAGGAGCAGCAGAGACATGTAATGAACTGACCCCAACCCCCCTTCTTCATCCCCCTGCACCACTGGCAAGGAGGAGGTAGAGAAAATTGAGAGTGAAGTTAAGCCCAGGAAGAAGAGTGGTGGGGCGAAGTGTTTTTAATATTTAGTTTTATTTCTAATTGTCCTCCTCTCATGTGATTGTTAATAAATGAAACTAATTTCCCCTAGTTGAGTCTGCTTTGCCCATGATAGTAATTGCTGAGTGATCTTTCCCTGTCCTTATCCCAACCTACAAGCCTTTCATTGTATTTTCTCTCCTCTGTCCAATTGAGGAATGACGGGACAGCTTTGGTGGGCACCTGATGTCTAGCTAGGGTCAACCCACCACCTACGTACAGGGAGTCTGTATTTGTATTTTCCTTAAAATACTAAGAAGGAGCCCAGTTATAGCCTGGAGCAGAGTAATTCGGGCTCTGTGGCTGTTTGGGTATCTCTGTTCTAGCTGCAGCATCCTTGACCTACACAGTCCGAGCCAGGACACATTGCTTCTATTGCATTTGAGACAAAGCAATGCAGAGAACAAATGTTAAAAATATATATTCCCGGCTTGCAAACCTGTTGGGCTATCTGCTCTGTGGCTTCGCAGGGAGATTCCCAGCATAGTGCAAAATCAGGGAGCCCTTTTCATAATGCACTTAATTTCTCTCATCATGGAGTGTCCGAGAGATGAAGGGTGCCTGGTTTCCCTTGGTTTGCTCAGCCCTGCAGTTGTTAAAGCCATGAGTTAACATTTTGGGGTGAAACGATGACTGTTCGGGCAAGCTTCTACTCTCAATTACCCTAATGTAAGCCTGATGAAGTCAAGCTCAATAGCCTTTAATGAGCTTTCCAGGGATAATCGAAGGCAGAATTTGGCCCACGATGTATCTTCTGCAAAATGCGAAGCCCAGGGAAATGTGTACGTCGGGTAATGAAACGCCTGCAGTCGTCAAGGTGGGGGTTCGGGTACCGGAGGGGGAGCGTTTAACAGAAAAATGCAACTCGGAAGTAATTTTCCCCATAAAATCCAACTGCAGAGTGTCACTATAATGCACCGTAATGACTGGGAGGGGGGTGTAATTTTAGAAAGTGGTTTTAAAATGCTGTTCTGGAATACATCTGGATTCTCTTAGGAACAAGCAAAATCTCATCGGGGACCACTTCAAAGAGCATTTCCTCATGGTTAAATTATCTCGCGCAAGCCTGCTGTTGCATGTACATTGTTACATTATGTATGATTTTTGACTGCTCCTAATATGAACAAACTGCACAATATTCCATTAGCAATTTCCAATTTGTTCCGAGCCTTAAGTCCCCCAGACAGCCTTGCCTTGCTGCCTTGGCTTTGTGGGCGTACGTTGGGGACAATTTCGCAGACTTCTGGCCTGATGTCCAGCCTAGAGGCTTTGGAAAGTGGATTGTGTATTTTACTAAACATGCTGATGGTATATGTAAAATAGCGTTTAAATGGCTTTCAGATCATGCCTTTGTAGGAAAAGATGTATTCTAATGATGCTATACTGTACCAGAGCTCAGTTGTATAGGTCTCATGGCCAGTCCCTGCATCCTCTCTCTGGAATGAAGGTACCACGTGTGACTGTCACCCCAGGTGATGTCTGCTGAGGTTTTCCCCTCTCATTTTCCCTTTTTAGCTGGCAGGCAGGTGGCTCTCATCTGTAAGTGAGGAAAGTGATGCTTGAGCAAGGCATGCAAGCTGGTGGGGGAAGACAATATAATGTAATTTGCCTCCCAGTGAGGTACACCTGAATGGTACAGATGTCTTCACATGCCAGTACCGTGATTGCACAACGATGCATCAAATTAAGCCATGTTGCTGCCTGAAGCCTCTGATCTGCCTGTATTTCTCAGCATACTTGCACAGCGACTTTTTATCACTTGGCAGATTAAGGGAGTGCAGTTGCTGGTCTGTGTCTCTTGCTACAGCAGAAGCCAGAAATTGCTGCATGCTGTATAGCAACTTCAGCTCTGACATTTTTCAGCAGTCCAGTAAACCCAGAGTAGAGTGTTGGTTTTTTTAATTGCCTCCATTATAGCTTGAAGTACACATTTAATATCCCGACATTACTTCTGATTTGATGTCATATGCAATTTTCTCAGAGCTATTTGACTTCCAAACCAGCACTTCTGGCTGTGCTTTGTTTTTCTGTCATTGGTGATCTTGGGGGCAAGTTTATACCCCCCAAAATTTTGCTGTACCATAAAAATTCATGACTTGTGAATGCTTAAAGAAAGTAGATTTCCAGGTAACTCAAGTTTGCTTGTACTGAAAGCAGAGTAAAGCTGGATGGATAATGGATTAAAAAAAATAAATTGTAGCCAAACATAGAGAAAGGAGATTCAAGTGAATTTTATTCTTTTTTTCTTTAGGGTCAACCCAAAACATCTCATTATACGCTAGATGAAGTCTGGTGGGGGTGTTTTGTGGTGAGTTAATCTTACTGTTTAACCTCTTTTCTTTTTGAAGTGAATTGATTTTGCCATTTTGAAATGAAGCGTCAGAAGGCAATGTTCTGCTATTTATGAATCTTCTAAATTCAGCTAGAATATGAATGGTGATGGGACCACTGACTGAAATAATCTGATAAAATTCATATAGTTTTGATAAGGTGTTTCAGATATTTATTCCAACCTATGTATTTACTAATTCTGTTGAGAAAAAACCAAAGTAGGAATGAATTTTTTCACAGCTCTTTCTGCTCAATGATGAGAAGTGAAGAAGGTGAAATGTTTATGATCTGTCACAAATCAATATAAACCTGGAAAGTCTTTGACACATTCGTATTTTTTATGAAAGAATATGACAGCATGGAGAGTACTAGAAAAAGCAATATTGCAGAACACTGACACCTTTGTCTGTGATCTGATGGGATGTGACTGATGTACCATCAGCTGAGAAACCCAGCAAAATGTGACCTGCAACGATGAATTGAGAGCCGAGATGAAGCCAACTCCCCGGTGGGTTTCCTTTTATTAAAACAAATTATATTCATGTTTTATGAAGTACACAGTAAATCTCTCGTATAACTGAAGAGTAAGATGATTTTTATTCTCTGGCTTGAGAATACATGGTTTTATTTACTTTAGATAGCTGAGATTTGTAGCCGAATTGTGGTAAGGACACATTGCAATGCCGTCAATATCTATGTTCCTCAATGACCACAAATGGAGGCACAATTGAGTGCAGAGTGTGGGGGCCACACGATAAGGTGGTCGCCTAGGCCAAGGGACCATGACAGAAAAATAAAATGTGGAATTTTTAAAGCCAGTTGGAACTGTGGTGGAACCGTATTACATAAAACATAACTCTTGCTCTGTTGTTTTCACAAAATCATGGAATCCCACTATGGTAGGGGTTGGAAAGGACCTCTGAAGATCATCTCTCCAGCAGAATAACCCAGAACAGGTTACCCAGGATTGCATCCAAGTAGGTTTGGAATCTCTCCAGAGAAGGAGACTCCACAGCCTCTCTGAAAAAAGATTTTTTGTAAAAAAGGATGCCTTGGTATAGTTTTACACAGTTTGCTTACTTGGAGATCATTTTGTAATGTAACGTCTCGTGCTAAAATCAGCCAACGTTTTGACAAGGGTTGGGAGGAATTTTTGACAAAATGTTGGTGATGTTTGACAAGGCTTTGACAAAGAATAAAGGAAAATCAGCGGTTTTGGCTGAGCTTTGCTCTGAGTTTTGGAGTTGCATTCAGAGCAAGGACATACATAGACAAGGGCATTTTGGCTAGAGACAAACCATTGTTTTTTTTGACCACTGCAACCCAGCAATGAAACTGCTGACCATGAACTACATTCTCTGAAATGATGGAGAGGAGGGAGCACAAACTGCTGTGCTTGATGGAGGAAGGCAGTGGAGAGGAGATATAGGCAGGTTCTCAAATGCTTCTCCCTGTTGCACAAATTCTATTTATTATTGATGCAGCCAAAAGACTTCTAAACTCATGCAAGGTTTGATAGAGTTGCCCATGCCTGCTTTTCACTTGCAATTTTAACTCAGGTGAATTTGGTTCTTATAGAGTTGGTTTGGTGGTAAAGGGTGGAGAGTTAAGGTGGTTGTGGTGCATATCAAGAATTTTCAGCATTCCTCACCTGCATTGTAGTATGGAGGGTGTATTCATTTAAATAAAACAGTGATAGAAACCTTGGTTTTCCACATGGGAGTATGTGTGGATTGCATTTAGAGTTCCTCTAATTTACATGATGCGCATTACTTACGAAAAATGGATCACGAAGAGACTGGGAGAAAATGAAGGTATGATTTTCTCTGCTGTCACTCGTGGGTTTGTCCTATATTGTTTCAAAAATCACAAGACCACTTAAAAATATCTGGCAATTGCCCGTGTCTTTGTTTTCTGTCGGAGACGTCTGTGGCTTGTTATGCTCTATACTCTTGGCTTTCCTGCAATCTTCTGGCTGTTTAGCACCGAAATAATGTAATCCAATTTTCTTTGTTGCCATAAAGGCCTTAATTACAGCTTCATGGGATATTGTAATCAGAACTCGTTGGATTTTCTCATATGTCAAAGTGACGTCTGCTTCAAATTCATCAGTGTCCTTGTGTTGTTGTAAGCACTCGGATAGTCTGGAGGTCATGCCTCGCTTCATGTGTCATTGCCAAAGATGAATTTATTCATCGTTCTCCTGCAGCAACATAAACTTTCAGCTTGCTTTGAATTTTTGCCTTTATCTTTAGGTTATTGTCGTAGAAATGCAATAACATCTCATTTGTGCCAGTGCTGATAACATCTTTCCCGCTTTGATTTTTCTGTTGACATTTGCAGGAAGAGTTTTCATTTTGCTCAACTGTACACTGTGAGTTGACCTTGGACAGTGGGGAAGGGTGGACACTAAAAAGGTCACCAACAGCCTTAAAATCATAGAATCATAGGATCATTTTGGTTGGAAGAGACCTTTAAGATCATCAAATCCAGCAGTTAACCCAGCACTGCCAGGTCACCACTAAACCATATACCTCAGCACCATATATACATGTCTTCTAAATCCCTCCAAGGATGAGGACTCCACCACTGCCCTGGGCAGCCTGGGCCAGGCCTTGACAACCCTTGTGGGGAAGAAATTGTTCTTAAAGTCCAACCTAAACCTCCCCTGGCACAAGCTAGGATGCTGGTGGCCTTCTTGGCCACCTGGGCACACTGCTGCCTCATATTCAGCCAGCTGTAAATTAGCCTTGCTTAATTAACACGGGGGCTTTTTGTCTGGAGGAAAAAAAAAAGAGCAACATTTTTTTCAGAGAGCACTGTTGTCTTGCATTTGCATTTACTTCAAATACATTTTTATTGCAGACATGTTGGCTTGTCTCCAGCTCTTGTATTTCGAAGTCACCACCCCAGGAGCAGAGGTGATGGGGATGGAGCCAGGCTTTGTGGGGCTGCCAGGAGATACCTGCAGCCTCTGCCCACTGGGGACAGGCTTCATTGGGGGCTTTCAGCCCCAGCATGGGCACAGAGCAGCAGGTGTTGGAGCAGAAACAATGTGCTGGAACAGAAGAACTTTCCTTAGGGCTGTAAATTTGTTAAAATTTCCAGCAGTGTGTGTCAAGCCTGGCTGAAGAAGAGAGACAATGATGAGCGGTGCCAGGAGGTGGGCTCGCTTCACCTGAACCTTCCCAACCAAGCTCCTCCTGGGTGCAGGCTGGTGAGCTCTGGGGTAGTTTCTTTCCTAGGAAAGCAAATTAAATCACTTCTGTTATTTCAATTCCAAAGCATCTTGCCCAATGTAGCTCACATAGACAAAGAACCTGATGCGTATTTCTCCCATCCAAGCTCCAGTTTTCCTTGGCTGCTGAGGGTGGGAGTTATCCTCCTGTTCAACACTGCTGTCAGATTTTCTAATAGGGTTTCCAATACTGTTTATTCCCCACTTCTAAAATAAAAGCCCAAGACTGATTATAGCTGTTTCCCAGGTTTGATTACTAAATATATTATGAATTATTTTATTTTCCCAGAAATACAGTTTGAGTGGTGCGTGGCCGACCCCAGGGAGCCCGTTTAGGAGCATCCTCCCCAGAGCGAATCCATCTGGGTGTGAAATGAGCCCTTTTGTCTGTCAGAGCCGTGGGAGGGGGTTGATTCGGGTGGATCGATACAGCATATGAAACAGCCCAGCCAGGGATCTCACAACAATAGGAAATAGCATTTAAAAGCTCCACGCTGAATGCATCCAATTGCAAATAATAATAATTTAAGCAGAAGCTAAAATTGCTCCTCTTGCTTCTGTTTTAGCAGTTCAGCTGAAGCCCCGGGCTGGAAATGGTGCCCTTGGGTGTTGTTAGTCTTTCCCTAACCCAAGCATGACAGTAAAATCACAGCTTCATGCAAATCCATCCAACCTTCGGTATATTTGTAAACAAGGCTCTCTCCCTCCAAGCAGCCTTATTCTTGTTATTATAAATTTATATTATATAAATAATATAACTTATTGTCTAAATGGTGTTACTCCATCCCACAAAACAGCCCATGCTGGTTCGTAGCAGCACACTGTCATATCTTTTTGTACCCTGTTTCAAAGGAATGAATCCAAATGTCTCAAAAGTCCTAATTCTTTGCTCTGAAGTGTGGCTGAACCTACAGCATTTGTTTTATTGCAGCTGCCGCCCTTTACAAACATTTATTATCACCGACGCAGGAAAGGCAAAGGCAGCTGGTGTTTCCAGCAGGGAAAATACCGATTGTTGTTTGCATAGATGCAAAGTGAATGTCTCTGTGGGTGTTTGGGGATGGGAGGCAGGTTGTGGGTTGCACAGGCCAGTATGTGTGGGGGACACAACATCAGGATGGGACTTCCTCTGGTCCACAGGAGCATCTTCTCTCTGTTTTGAAGCCAACCCAGACAACAGCTCAGATAGTGATCATTTATGCTGAAAAAAATTGAGGCTGAATTTCAGCATTTGTTATGTTTGGGTTTTTTTCTGTGTCAGCACTAGTATGGCCAGCAGGACTAGGGCAGGGATCATGCCCCTGGACTTAGCACTGGGAAGGCTGCCCCTCAAACCCTGGGTTTAGTTTTGGGCTCCTCACTCCAAGAAGGATATTGAGGAGAGGGAGTGTGTCCAGCAATGAAGCTGAGGAAGGATCTAGAGCACAAGTCTTATGAGGAGTGGCTGAGGGACCTGGGATTGTTGAGCCTGGAGAAAAGGAGGCTCAGGGGAGACTTTCTTGCTCTTGACAGCTCCCTGAAAAGAGGTTGGAGCCAGGGGGGGTCAGTCTCTTCTCCCAAGGAACAAGTGTCAGGACAAGAGGAAATGTCCTCATGTTGTGCCAGGGGATGTTTAGTTTGGACATGAGGAAAAACATCTTCCCTGCAAGGGTTGCTAAGGGCTGGCCCAGGCTTCCCAGGGCAGTGATGGAGTCCCCATTGCTGGAGGGTTTTCAAAGCTGTGCTGGGTTAACGGTTGTACTTGATGATCTTAAAAGTCTCTTCCAACCAAAACAATTCTACAATTCTATCATTTTTATTGCCTTGCAGGTGTAGGAAGACACTTTGCAGCAAGGCAGAGTACTTTCACCCAGCTTTGAACCACAGTCTTTGCATTTTCCAAACTGGAGCTGTGTGCAATTTGTTGGTCAAATACTTCCTCCTCAGAGAAAATGTAAAATCAGATCCATCAATGTTATTTGCAAAGTCTTCTGTAACTTAACAAGATATGATCGGGGGCTGAAAAAAAAGTGTGAAGTTTACTTTAGCATTTGCCAAGTCCATCATTCTGATATTTGGTTTCCAGACAGCATTTCATTTCCCTATTTTAACCTTAAATGCCAACGGGGATGGAACTTTCCTCATTTTCATGGGAAAAAAATTTAATTTAACATTGACAATGGAGTGAATGAACTTGATATGATTTTTACCTCCTGGTGTTTCAAACTAGCAGGAAAGCTAGAGCCCAGCTCTTCCCAAAGCTTCATCTAGGGCAGCGTCAGGGAACATAAATCAGAGCCACAGCTCCATGTGAGATATTACCCCCACCCTGGTTTATGGTGGCTATAATTTAAGCCTTTGCAGACTGTGAATCTTACGGTTAAAATGAGTTCACCCTGAACTTTCTCTCTTGTTACTACTGGTTGAAAATGCTGCTCATGTTTGGAGCATCCCTACTGGTTCAGCTCCCTGGGAGCGCTCATCAGCTGGACAGGGCTCGTGGCCATACCTGCAACTTGAGGATGTTCATATCTGAAAAACATGAAGGGGTATTTTATTTTCAAATTGACTTTTGATTTGGAAGTTGGGAGCTTTGCATTTCACAGAATCACAGAATCATAGAATCATAGAATCATGGAATCATAGGATGGTTTGGGTTGGAAGGGACCTCAAGATCATCTAGTTCCAAAACCCATGCCATGGCAGGAACACCTCCTGCTAGACCAGGTTGCTCAAGGCCCCATCCAACCTGGCCTTGAACACTTCCAAGGATGGAGCATCCACAACCCTGCTGAGCAATTTGTGTAAGAACTTAACATTTGACTTGTTTAATTTGGAAAAAGTTCCCATCAAAATATCCCATATTTCCTCAGCTTTGTTTTTCCCACAAGGTCCCAGGCTTGTTTACCCTTATCCTTTTTGCTTCCAATGTCACAACCCTGCCCTTTCCTTCCTTCTTCCACATACTGTGCTTTGTCATTAAATCTGTAAGTTATTAAATAAAGTTGTTTCTAGTTGGTGCATTTCCCCTCAGCTTCCAGTGGCCTCCTCTGGGAGATGAGGCTTTATCTGAGGACAAGCACGTCTCTTAAATAATACTTACAATAATACTTAAAGAGCACGATATATGGTAATTGCTGCCGTTAGTGCACTAAGGCACTGTTTGCTCACACTTGAGCTGTGCCATCCCTGGCTGGAGATGCTGCTAGCTCCACCAAAACCTTCACAACGCACCCACTGCTGGGTTGGGTTTTTGTTTTGCAGGGTTTTTTTTTGCTCTGAATTTGTAATTGTGGAGTGGACAGGGAAGAAGGCAGTGTATAAAAGATTAATGGTGCTATTGATCACGCCGGCATGCTGTAACAACTCGGCATGCAAAGCTGCTCTAGACATCTGAGGGCTACCAGTGTTCCCGTACATGAAAGCTGAAGCAGGCGTGTGCACTTGTCTGCATGACATCGTTTCTTGTGAGTTTTTTTCTCCTTTATATTTTCACTCATGTTCTGTGTATGTAAAATGAAGCGCTGCAGAAAGAGCTGGAGAATAATGAGGGTTAGGTGACAGGCTTCTTATGTATGAAGAACCCCCTTGTAGCCTTCAAAATAATTTCCAGTGTTATTGGGCAATCAAAGCCAAGGATAAAAATTGTAAGATCAAATAAATAACGTTGAACTAACGAAGCTCCATCTACATGCCAGCAAATGTCAGGAAGAAAGGGTCAGGCATGCAAATGCCTCTTCATCATGCTCCCCAGTGAAAAGTTCAGAGAGACTGAAGGTCATCTTAGACATTGCAGATGGGTATAAATTGATGCCTGAAGAAAGAATCACAACAGGAATCTTTCTCGTTTGCAGGGTTTGGTCCCCAAAGAAGCCTTACAGCTGAAATGAGCTGGGGCATAAATGCTGTTCTGGGCTGTAAACTGGAAGGTGTCCGTCTCTGTTGATGGTGAGCTGGTGGGACAGGAAGTCCCCCCTTAATCCACTGATTAGAAACTGGTCTCATATCAATAAATAAGAGGAAAGGGAGAAATCATTCTTGCTTCTGATGTCCTGAAACTGCCTCTGTAGTATCTTTGCCTTAAATCCAATTAATTTTATTATTTAATGGTACACTGGAGGATGCACTCAAAAATATAAGTAGTTCTGCAGTGACAGCAGGGCTGACCTATATGATGATGACTGCATAGATCAGAAGGAAATATGAATTACAGAGGCATCAATATGAATTGCAGAGGCATCAAAACCTATTGAAAAAAATGACATTGGTCATAACCATTATTTAAGTTGGGGGATATGATAATGTTAATGAGAAACAGCTCTTCTCTCTCCAACGTGAGCAAGAAGATTGGAAGAACTGGAAGTAACTCCATCAGCTCAAACTGTAAGATTGGTGAAGCTCTTTCCTCTTTGGTGTTTTTTTGTTGTTGTTTTTTTTGTTTTAACCAGTTTTCCTCTTCCTTTGTTTCTGAAATATCTCCATCCCCTTCCTTATATGAGAATCGCAGAGTCATAGAATCATATAGGTTGAAAAAGACCTTTAAGGTTATCAAGACCAACCATTAACCCAGCACTGCCAGGTCACCACTACACCATGTCCCTCAGCACCACATCTCCATGGCTATGAAACCCCTCCAGGGATGGGGATTTGTCCACTGCCCTGGGCAGTTTGGTCCAGGCCTTGACAACCCTTGTGGTGAAGACATTTTTCCTCATGTCCAGCCTAAACTTCCTCTGGTGCAACTTGAGGCTGTTTCCTCTTGTACTATCACTTGATGGCTGGAGTAGGGGCTGCATGGCTGTGCACGGATTTATCCGTGCTGGGGCTGAACAGCTGGCTGGGTTTGGGTGTTGGAAGAGCCGATTGTGTCCCCCCGTTAGCTCAGGGACTGGAGCCCCAGAACTAACCTGAGGGCAGCCCCACCGGGAAGGAGTCCTGTTTCAGCATGGATTTTTTACCCACGTTAAGCTACCTCTTGGCTGCTCTCCAAAATGTAAACAGACTTCAGGGCTGGGACTTGGGAAGTAATTGAAAATGTGTTAGCTCTAATGTTGGGAATTTGGGACTCCTGAAGCCTAGGGCCTAAAAGGAACATTGTTTGCCATCTCGTTAGCCCTTTTGCTGAACTCCAGCCACAGCCTCCCTGGATTTTCCCACCAGTATCTCCTTATCTATTTGGGCTGAGAAGGAAAACCTGTTGCAAGTATTCATTATTTTCTGATCGGTCATATGCTTAATTGTGGCTCTGTAGGATCATATTTATGGTCTACAGAGCTGTTACGACTGTTTCTTATATTACAGCTTTAAACTCTGAGGACACTGCCAGCTGTGGAGGTGAGCTGCCTGGGGACACGCGAGCGAGGTTTTTCAGGGGAATGCTTTCCTTCCCATGCTGCTGGCAGGGGATTTCTCCTGGTGCAGGAGATGCTCATGCTTCTGAGCCATGCAAAAATAAAAAAGCAGCATTAAGAAATGCCTCTGCAGGAAGAGATGGGTGAGATTTCAGTATCCCTGCAGCACAAGCCTCCCCAGGGCTGCCTGGGATGTGGCCAAGTGCTTTTCCTGCTGTCTCTGCCTATATTTCTGATTTTCATAGCATTATTTTTGAGGCTGAATGCTTGGCCTGGGGTCCCTTCTGGGGCCCAGCATGGGGATGTTTGGTAATTCCCACATACATTGAGGTGGGAACAAGGACCGTACTGGCCATGAGATGCTCTGTGCCCTAGGAATATCTCTCTCTTCATCCTGCCCATGGATAATCATCTAGGCAGTTATTTCATTCACTTGTGTCCTGCTCTATTTCTTGTCTTTGAACTATTATTTCCCCTGCAAAATAAGCTGAAAGTAAGGCTGCATATTTGGTTGATAATCAGGATCACCGCATTAAATGCTGATGGATAAAATGAAGGTGTTGGTCACTAATTTCTCAAAAAGCTTAGAAACACTGATGACAATGACCAAGCAAATTCCTGACTGTCCACCTACCCACTGCAAAAGCTCGTGCCTGCCTGCAGGCTAAAATCCACCTATTTTATCTGCTCTCAGCCATGTTTGGAGGCAAGTGGTTTTCCTGCAGCCTCAGGGGTCTGGGAAGGGTCATGCATCTGTGGGCCACTGGAATTGCATTTTTTCTCTCCCAGCATCTGAGCTGACTGGGTGCATGCACTGAGTCTGTCTCATCAACTGATTTGCAGCGTGGTTGCAAACAGTGTTACTCACTGCTCGTACCGGGCTGGCACTGAAAGGACCAAGTCCCCTCCACTGAGCCCAGCCACCACTAAGAGTCTTGAAGGAAAAGTGTGTGTCATCTGCAAGATGTGCAGGAAGAGGGGCAGGGTGTATTTGGGAGGGATGCTCTTTCATCAAAAAGCTAAACTCTTCTCTTTGAGGTATTTTGGGGGAAAATCTCCCTTCAGCAGTGGAAAGCCAAATCTAGCAACCTCATGCCAGGATCTGCAGCAGATAACAGGTCAAGAGTGTGTGGTGTCATATGTGAAGGAAACATCCACCAGGTGTGGCTTGTGCTTTGGGAAAGCTGTGAGAATAGAGGGTGAAGAGTAGAGGATAGAGGTTGGAGGGTGGAGGTCAGAAGATGGATGGTGGAGAGTGAAGGATGGAGGTTGGAAGATGGAAGGTGGAGGGTGAAGGGTGGAGGATGGAGGTTTAAGGATGGAGTGTGTGGAGGATGGAGGGTGAAAGATGGAATGTGGAGGACGGAGGATAGAGGGTGGAGATTAGAAGATGGAGGGTGGAGTGTGGAAGATGAAGGATGGAGGGTGGAGAAGTGCATGCTGGCATTTCAGGGCTGGTTTTGGCAGCAAAAGCCTGCAGTTTTCCAAAGCTATCTTAAGGTGGCAGGATTGCAGTCTGCTGGAAGCTCAGCCCTAGGGCTGGTTGGTTTGCGATCCAAGGGGAAAAAAAGTATTTCAGAAAAATGATCATTTGTCTTACAAAGCAGCCTGAGCTTTACAGGGGAGAAAAAGATCTGAAAGCAAATTAACCCATACTAATTAGAAATGTGCCAGCACTGAAATATTCAGGTCATTACAAATTTGTAGCTCCCTTTGAATTGCTCTACGCCAGCAAATGAGCAGATGGTGAGTGACCTTCTGCAGCCGGCATCCCACCCTGCCTGTGCAAACCAGTGCTGGACGTATGCCCCATCCTGGGCTGGGTGCCACAGGACACCCAGTGCCACCCCACCCCAAGGCTTTCCAACCACTTGTGGGACATGACTACACCTTCTCTTCTTTGGCAGTAGCCATTATGACCAAATAGGCTGCAGAATCAACAGCATAAAGGGGTGGAGGAAAGGATATGATGCCTGATAGCATTCTCACAATCTAATTGCTGGAAAGCTGAGTCAAATTGCTTGGTTTCAATGCAACACTGAAAACTTTGCTTGAAATGTCAGCTGAGCTGTGTCAGGGTCATTGGTTCCTGTTAAAGCACTTGTGACCCCTTCCTACCCTTCCACATACTGCCAGAGCAGGAGGGATGTCTCAATCTAAGAGCATTTTGTTTCCTGAAGAAAAAATGAGGTGGAATCACATGAACGTGAGTTGCACTGTTGCTGTCACTGGTTACATATTATTTCAAATAATAGTAAATTCTATCTATTTCTTTTCCCAGAAAAGGTTGGACCAGATGATCCTTGAGGTCCTTTCAACACAGTATTCTACGATTCCATGATTCTATCCAATGTAGCAGAAGCCATTTTGATTAATCATCAAGGTCCAAGACTTTCCACGTTTGTTCTGCATTTAGAATAAAAAATAATATAGTGGGAAATAATCCTTAGCACTTTGGTGTGCTTTTGATGTATGTACTTCAGAGGTGATCTGCCTCCAGAGGAGGACAGAGCCACACCAATGCATGGAAAAGGTGGTTCAAGGCCAGCTGCTCCTCCCTAGTTTATGCAGCCCACAAAAGAGAGCATTGTCTGGACATGCCTGACCCACACTTTGGAGTCAGAAGGTAAAGCAGATCTGAGACTACTCATCAAGAAAAGTTTTATGCCATAAAAAGCAAAAATTAGGAATAGCTCTAATTTAGCTACGATTCCTTCTCTCCACCTTCTATGAAGCAACATGGATGTGTCCATTGTATGTGTTGTTGGTGTAGACACTAAATGAAGACATGAACCTATTTGAGCAGGGCCAGAGGAGGCCACAGCAATGATGTGAGGACTGGACCCCTTCTGCTGTGAGGCCAGACTGAGAGAGTTCAGGTTGTTCAGTCTAGAGAAGAGAAGGCTCCAGGGAGACCTTCTGGTGGCCTTTAAGGGGATGATAAGAAAGATGGGGACAGACTTTTTAGCAGAGCCTATTGTGACAGGACAAAGGTTGGTGGTTTTAGACTAGATACAAGGAAGACATTTTTTGCAATGAAGGTGATGAGACCCTGTCTCAGGTTGCCCAGAGAAGTGGTTGATGCCCCATCCCTGGAACCATTCCAGGTGAGGTTGGCCAGGACTCTGAGCAACCTGCTCTAGTTGCAGATGTTCCTGCTGAGTGAAGAGGGGTTGGATTAGATGAGCTTTAAAGGTCCCTTCCCACCCAAGCCATTCTACGATTCTATGATAAATGCTGCCTTCAGAAAACCCCAGGTCTGGTCCCTGCACTGCACTCAGAGAAGCCCCCCAGAAGACAGGGAATCCTGTGAACTCTGGGGAGATGTGCACGGCTTTCAAAATGAAATGCTAAATGGCAAGACCCTTCACCAGCTGCCCTCAGTGGAAGATGCCACCATTAGAGGTGCAACCCCTATCGAATGTGGGGCTGTTGAATCACTGCCAGTGCAAAGAGGTCCTTGGCTTTGAGAAGGTGAGGTGTGGTCCAGGAGGTGGAGGGCTGTGCTGCAGTCCTCTCTGTGGGCAGGAGAGGCTTTGCAGGTTACCTCAGCTCAGAGCACCAAGCTGGCTGCGTTTCAGAAGGAGGAAAGCAAGTGTGGCTGCGTAGGCTGTGGCACGATGAGAATTTCTCAATGTGTGACAAATAAAAAAAAATATTTGGGGCTGTGTCTTATTTGCTCTGTCTATTTGTGGTGTTCGATAAGCCATGGAATTTCTCATTTCTCACCAGGGATACAGTGGGAGACTGCAGCATGATGCATTGTGGGCTCCCTGAGTGCCAACCTGCGCCTGTTGAACGCCCATAGGTCACCCCGTCGGTACTTTCACGAGTGCTGAGAAACCCAGGCAGAGGTGAGCCTGGCTTCCAAGCATGGAGAAGAAAATGCAAATTTGGCTCTCAGCTGGTGTTTAACCTCTTCTCGTGAGAGCTGGTTGCTGAGCCAGCAAGTGGCAAAGCTTTGGCTGCTCTGGGCTGGATCCTCCTGGGATCACGAGCATCTGTTCCCACAGAGTGTAAGAGGGAAGGGTGATCAGAGGCAACTCTTCAAACCTCCTCTTCTGTTCCCCACTGAAGGTACAAATACCCTGATAAAAGGGCAGCAGAGATGGTTGTTTATGCATTTAATTATGGTTACTTGGCCATGGCAGGTACCTGCTGCAGAAGCACTGGAAGCTGAGAGCTATTTGTGTTTTCAGGTTCTTTAGGTCAGTCTCTGCTCATACAGAGACCCCTAACAAAGACACACAAGTATCCTAAATTTCATCTTTCATGTTTCTGGACTGTATCTGCTCTCCCACAAACATAGATATCCTCTCCTGCTCCTAGTTTAATTAGCAATGCCCTCTTGAAAGTCCATCCAAATATCTCACGTAGCACCAGCTGAGGTGCAAACATCCAAATGAGTTGAGCAAAAGGGATGGCATACCTCAGTTCTGATCACCACCTTTCCTTTTCATTATGCACTTCTCAGTGGCTTGGAGCAATCAAGCATACCACTATCAAGGACATTGATGGATTAGCCTCATCAGTCCCCTGCTGTGACGGCCAACTTTCTGTATATTAATCAGAAAAAATAGCTCCCTGATTGCCATTTACATTGCACAAAAGATATATTTGTCTTGTGGTAGTCCATGACATTTCAACGTGATGCAAGATCGCAGCATCTTAAAGGAGCTTTGTTGCTGTGGTTCTCAAGGGGTTGGGAAAGCAGAAAGCTCTTCAAAAGAAACATTTGGCTTCGTTCTGTTGGCCTCATGCTGAACGTGCATTGGTGTAAAAAACGCAACACCTCTCCGAGGCTGTCATGATGACAAGTAGATTTTACTGGGTAATATTAAACATATACGTTGGTTACTGCGACCTGGCTTCTGACTTGGGTTCTCCATGTCCTCATGCTTTTGGCTGTGGTATTTGTGCATAATTTTTCCTTCTGAGCTGGCAAGACAAACATTCCCCCTATTACTGAGATGGTTTGGCTGTAGAGTTGCAGTAGCAATAGTGTTTGTTTTTCCCTCTTCTATCGTCTAGGGCTGGAACTAGTCACAACATATTAATTCCTGGACACTTTGAGCCCATGGGTCCCTCCTACTGTAGCCACAGCTGCTGTTGTACATCACAGACTCATGAGACATTGATCCAAATCTGAGGTTCAAAATCTGATGGTCGAATTTTACTTTTTTGCGTTGCACACCAGGGATTCAGATTTTTTGAGCAACCATAAGAATGACTGGAAGGTGAGACAATAAATATGGAATTGACTATGTAGGATAAGTCTGATGCGACAGGTCCAGGAACACTCCTGGGGCATTCCTTGAGGAAAGGATGCACATAAGAGCACAAAAATTCTACAAAGTGCCAGGGTGAACCATCCAGCGTGTATGTGCTCCAGCATGTCCTCTCTCAGTGCTGGGTAAGCATCTAGCAAAGCATCTATGAGGTTTTGCAAAGCACCTTCAAACAGCAGCAGCCACCAAGTATCTCCCAGCAAGACTCCTGTATCCCCATGCACCAAGAGGGTACGATGCACAGGGGATATGGTTTTGCAAGGGTGTTTTCCCTGCATTGTAGAACTATTTAAAAACTGAAAATCTAAAAAAATCCCACCCCTCTGTTATTCACTGCCCACCGCATGGTGTCTGTGTAGCACTTCCTTGTAAACCAGGCTCGTGTGTTCCCCTCAAGCAATGATAGGTGAGAAATTACATGATATACTTTAATGTACCCATATAAATTACTCGTTTGTAGAACAGCTACATTGACAAGAACACAATGTGCTTGTTCTGCATTAATTACTGTGGCAGGTAATGTCTCTGCCACAGGAACTGCTCAGTGTCTTTAAAGCCACGTTGACTCCAGCAGCACTGTCTTTTCCAGCTATTGTCCTGCACATGGGCCCTGACCTATGTGAGTCCCTGGGAGCTCATTTGCACAAGCTGAGGAGCCAGTTTTTCCATGTATGAAGTGAAATTCTTTGAAGGTGTATAAAAGCTGCTGAGATGTAGCTGATGGGGTTTTCCAGGACGGCCTAAGAGAAGGGATGGCCTAAGAGAAAGCATGGCCCAAGCATGGGAGATGTTCTGTGTGGCTTGGGGGTACCTCACTCCAAGGTGGAGCTCCTGGGGTCCACCTTGCACCCACATTTTCATAGAATCATAAAATCACAGAATGGTGTGGGTGGGAAGTGACCTCTAAAGCTCATCTAGTCCAACTCCTCTGCACTGAGCAGGGACATCTGCAACTAAAACAGGTTACTCAGAACCCCATCCAACCTCACCTGGAATATTTCCAGGGATGGGGCATTGACTACCTCTTTGGGCAACCTGGGCCAGGTTCTCACTACTCTCAGTGCAAAAAATGTCTTCCTTCTCTCTAGTCTAAATCTCCCTCTTTTAATTTTAAACCATCACCCCTTGTCCTGTCAAAACAGGTCCTGCTTAAAAGATTGTCCCCATCTTTCTGATAGGCCCCCTTGAAGTCCTGAATGGCCACCAGAAGGTCTCCCTGAAGCCTTCTCTTCTCAAGGCTGAACAACCCCAACTCTCTCAGCCTGGCCTCCCAGCAGAGGGGTTCCAGCCCTCCCATCATTGTTGTTGCCTCCTTTGGCCCTACTCCACCAGGTCCATGTCTGTCCTGTGCTGAGGACTCCAAAGCCTGCCCCAGCACTGCAGTGGGTTCTCCCCAGCGTGGAGCAGAGGGGCAGAATCCACTTGACCTGCTGCCCAAGGTGCTGGGGATGCAGCCCAGGATTCCATTGGCTTCTGGGCTGCGAGCGCATGTTGCCGGTTCATGTCCAGCTTTTCACCCTCAGCATCCCCAAGTCTTTCCTTGCAGGGCTGCTCTCCATCTTTTCATCCCCTACCCTGTTGGGGGCTGCCCTGACCCATGTCTGTGTTGGGACCAGTGTTGTTTAATATCTTCATTAATGACATTGAGAGTGGCATTGAGTGCACCCTCAGCAAGTTTGCAGATGATACAAGCTGGGGGGTGGAGTTGATATGCCAGAGGGATGGGATGCCATCCAGATGGACCTGGATAGGCTGGAGAGGTGGGCCCAGTTGAACCTTATGAGGTTCAACAAAGCCAAGTGCAGGGTCCTAAACCTGGGCCGGGGTAACCAGCATTATCAGTATAGGCTGGGAGAGGATATAGTGGAGAGCAGTCCTGTGGAAAGGGACTTGGGAGTGCTGGTGGATGAAAAACTGGATACGAGCCACCAATGTGCAATCACAGCCCAGAAGGCCAATCACATCCTGGGCTGCATCAAAAGNTATTTCAGATCATCTTTCAGAGATCCTGGTTATAATGCAAAAATTATATATTAGGCCCAGATATAACATGAGAACATTTATTTTTCCAGATAGAAAACAGTTTTCAACAAAGCAGGGACTGATGTGGGAGGAAAGATCTGTTTCTATCAAATTCTCATTAATTTGCATTAAATTCTGCAATAAGCTACCATTGCTTTTTTTGTTTTCTTGGGCAAACAATGTCTCCTTTTCCATCTGGAAGTTTTGTCTGTGAAGATTTGAGGAATTTTCTACACTGGTCCAGGAGTCTCCAGATGTGTCATGGAGGGCAAAAGGAAATGGTTTCAAGTTGCACCAAGGGAGAATTCAGTTGGACATTACAAAAAACTTCTTCCTCAAAAGGGTTTCCAAGGCCTGGCCCAGGCTGCCCAGGGCAGTGGTGGAATCCCCATTCCTGGAAGGCTTCCAAAGCTGTGGAGATGTGGTGCTGAGAAACATAATTTAATGGTGCCCTGGCAGTGCTGGGTTAACGGTTGGACTCGATGATCTTAAAGGTCTCTTCCAATCAAAACAATTCTACGATTCTATGACTGAGGTGGGCTTTCTGGTGCGGCTCTGGACAAGCAATCTTAGCCATAGATACACTCCTCTTTGTCCAAAAATTCCTGGTGACAATAATCTCTAGCACTAACACATGGTGTTAACTAGGACACATGGCAAAGTCTGTTTTCCTCAGAAAAGCCAGAAATTCTGTTTAAAACTTTTCATGTGCATTGCTTGCATCTTTACCTGTGGCTGCCAGATAAAAAGCAAAGATAAGAAATAGATTCATGCTTAGAGCCATAGACCCCAGCAGAGTATATCTAGAGCAGAAAGTTAAAACGTTATTGCTGTTTTTTTTGCAGTTTTCCTGGGTGAGAGCCAGGGACCCATCCCAGGATTCCCAATACCTGTGTGCTTCCCACATGATTGATGTGCTTTCTGCATGTGGAGGGGTTTTGCCACCTTCAGTGGTGGGACTCCCATGAGGCAGCTGAAATTGGTGGTGGGGCGGTGGGAGGTGATGTATGATGCTGGGGAATGCGTGAAGCTATGTTAAGTGGATGGGCTGCAGTCCCAGCACGACACAAATGCCTGGGGCTTACTGGTCCCTCAGACCTTGTGGCAGCAGCCACTCTCATGGAAACTCTACAGCAGGTAAAATGAAGTCTTTGCTGAGAAAAGTGCAGAAAATGGAGTAAAAAGTATGTATCCCAAGGATGTCAGTGGTTCAAGAGGAAAAGAAGAAATTCCTTGGAGGAATTTCTCTGGTATGACCTCCATGGTGGTTTTTGGGGGTGAAGCAGACACAATGATGCTGCTATCTCATGCCAGTTAAAGAGCAGTTAATCAGCAGTTAATTAGCAGGATGACCCATGTGTACTTTGAGCACCGCCTTGCACAGAGTTATAAGGATGGGAGTTCTTGTGTCCTCTTTGACCACATCCAAAGCAGGAGGGCTCCTGCTGACACTGAGTTATTCCTGATCTGCTTCCTGGCCCCAGGGTGATGGGCAGGATCCACCAGCACCCAGCAGCAGCCAGAGGCTTTACCCTGACCCAGTTAATATTTATTCTTTGTGTATGGGTACAGCCAGAATCCCAGTGATTTTCCAAAGCTGCCCATGTGGATGTGTCTCCTGCTGAAGAGCCTGGATTGCTTTTCATGTTTGCTACAAATGTTTTCCAAGGATGTTAAATAAGCGGGGACTGTTTGCCTTGGGTTTTTGAAATGAAAATGCTCCCCAATGCACACATCATTTTAACAGACCAAGTAAAATGAAACCAGCAATGAAGAGTGATTCTAGAAGTGTGGGAAATATACCTCCTAATGGGCTTGTAGGAATACCAATATTTTTGTCTTAGGAAAATATGTTGAGAACATGAAAAGCTCAGGAGCATCCCAGAGCATCACCCTGCCCACGTGTTTGTATTGACTGTTTTCCCAAGCTACAGAATTGACCATTTCTATTTCAAAGAATAAAATGTGTTGAAAACTAGTTAGAGCTCATAGCTGTTAGCATGTGCATGTATATGCTAAAAGGAACTCAATATGAACCTGGTTCTTCCTTTCCAATGGCATGTTGCATCAGACCTTCCCTGTGCCCATCCTTGCAGAGAGCTGACCAGAGCTATCCTAAAGTCTGCTAAAAAGTCTGTCCCCATCTTTCTGATCATCCCCTTAAAGTATCAAAAGGCCACAAGAAGGTCTTCCCGGAGCCTTCTCTTCTCAAGTCTGAAAAACCCCAACTGTCTCAGCCTGGCCACACAACAGAGGGGTTCCAGCTCTCCCATCATTGTTGTTGCCTCTTCTGGCCCCACTCCAACAGGTCCATATTTTTCTTGTACTGAGAAATGCTCTCTTTGCATTTATTTTTGTGGGCCCATCTTCCACTTGTGCATCCTTTCTTCCGATGGGGAAAGCAACAGGATGTTATGTATCTATCCAACTTTGTCTATGTGATAACCTAAATTCAGAAAAAAATGATATAATGGACTACAAGTGTCTTAGTAAAGATTTCAGCCACACATGCATTTATTTCAGTCCATGTTGTGTCATTCTTCCTCTATATGTGTATTTATATGTGCATGACCATAATGGCATTGAGACAGAGAGGAAGAGACACATGAGCATTAGTCACCAGCAGAGCTTCGAAGCAATTAGCTCCAAGGTCAAGAATACATTTGTATACGCCAGAACTGCAATGAAATGTTTTAAGTAGCTATAAAAAAAAATAAATATGATGAAAATAAATATCTGTCTCTCTCTGTTCCATTTGTTCATGAACCAGTCCTCTAATTAAAGGTTTTAACAACAGAAAACTGAGAATGATTTTCATAAAGGCATTTTTGTCTTTTACGTACCATTTCAGCTGTTTATTTTTCCCTCTGGGGACAGAAAAGGCATTGAGGAGGCGTTTACCTCTCTGGGTAAATGAGGGAAGAACCAGATGCCCCATCAACACCATGGCACGGGGAGAAGATGTTGATGGTGCCCAGAAAGCTCATCCTGGTCACTGGTGTGGTCAGTGCGCACTGTGATGACAGAGAGCAGGCATGTCCTCATTTCTTCAGGGCTGCAGAGTAGATGCACCCCTGGACCCTATTTACTTGAACTTTGCGGTTTTTTGGAGTACAAAATCCTACACAATCCCCTGTGATGCTTCTGGCCCTGGATGCCGCCAGTGCTGTCCATATAAAACAATTTTCTCTCTGGTAGCACCTTCCTGCAGCAGCTCCTCATTAACAGCACCGAGAAGCTACAGCATCTTCCCTGCCCTTGCAAACTGTTATGCAAATAGCGCTTACTGACAGCATAAATACACTCATTTTGGTGTCGCACTAATTGATTTTAGCTCATTAGGAGTGATTTTGCCCTAATTTGATAAGGAAGTGTGAAACTATTTTTCCCAACAGCAGGTTTGTTATTTGTTGAGGTATTAAGAAAGTGTTAATTAGACACAGTTCTTCTGTCATGTTGATGGTTTGGGGAGTAGTCACCATGCAGAGCAAATAGACTCTGAAACAGCCGTGCCTGTTGCTCGATGCAGTTTGTCAAATTAAGTTAATTACATTAATGTGAGTGGCATGTGGCATGTATGGACGTGTGTCCAAGGCAGCAGCAAGCCCCTTTGTCTATGATTTACTTGAATTTAATAAGAAGAAGGCATGGAAGATGGTGGTCCCTATCACAATGAGGTGAACTTCGACTGCTTTTGGAGTGAGATCTTCTTCCTTAGGTGTTGTTCCATGTCCTGTTGTGTACATGGAGACTGAAATCTTGCTATGGATATGACCCTTCAGTAAAACCAGTCTAACAACAGGGGCTTTGTGGATGCTTCATCCTTAGAGGTGTTCAAGACCAGGTTGGATGGGGCTTTGAACAACCTGGTTTAGTGGGAGATGTCCCTGCCATGGCAGGGGGGTTGGAACTAGATGATCTTTAAGGTCACTTTCAAGCAAAAACCATTCTATGATTCTGTCAATCCATGGTACTATGATTTGATTCTTCAAGTTATATGAGGAGGGAAGACTTTCCCCTGCATTTATTTCCCAGGTGTGCATGGGTGAAGTGCTGGAGCCTGAGCTGTGGGCCCTGAGTTGGAGTTGACCTGTGGATGAGTCACAACCTAGCAGAATGTTTCGTTTCCCTTGCTGGCATCAGGTTCCAGTGGCCCCACCCTCTCCCTGTGGTTGGGGTGGTGGGTGAGGCCAGGACTATACCAACCAGGAGACAATGAGTTGGAGGAGCTCCTTGTTGGGTGTGTCTTCTGTTGAGGCTAGTCATACCTTGATGAGCTCTCTTGGTGGTGTCCTTCCATGTGAAGGGCCACTGAGGGAGCCATCTCTGTCTCTTGTGTCCAGCAGGCAATGCTGGCACCACAGTGGGCAGCAGAGGAGCTGGGCCCACAGGAACCTATGGCAGAATTGTTTGAAAGAAGACTTCCGAGGGGATGTTACTGAGTTCAGCATTGGCCTGTGTGATCAGGCAACTGATGGCAGCACAAAATGATGATGGCTGAATTGGCACAAGAATGGGGTGTTGGGGTCCAAGATCCTGGTGTAGAAGGGTGGTGGAATTTTATGGATAAGTTGTTTGCATGTATATAGCAAAGCCCATGATTTGGTGGCAAAGAGATGTCCAAAAAGTTTCCCTATTTTGCCAATGAAATGGCAAACCATCACTTTAGTGTTTCTGGGGTGGATTGTCCCAAAGGTTTCTAAGGACCTTTTGGTTCCAGAGCTGTCTGAAGACTGGAATGTCTGTTTTACTGAAAATCTGGATGTTTCAAAACTGTTTTCATTGCGTTTGAAACAAAGCCAAATATTTTCAGACTTACATGAGCAATGAAAGTTTTTAAAAGAAAAGTTTTGAAAGCATTGTTTTCTTTCCAGAAAAAGAACTTCCCAAAGAAAATTATTTCTTTTTTTTTTTTTTTTCTGTAGAAAATGTCATTGACATGTTTGGGGTTTTTTTCTGAGAAACTATTACCATATGTGGGGAAAAAAAAAGCAAAACAGTGAAAAATTGAGCATAGCCTGGGTACTTGCAAAGGGCCTATAGCTTGTGGGGAGCTTGAGGCAGAGTTTTTTTCATGAAAGTCACAAAAAGAAGCCAGGGCTGTGGTCTGGTGGCACTCGGCTGTGTGCGCTGGTGCAGGCAGGCACACATGGAGGTATTTTAAGCTATCCTCAATCAGAATGAAATACTTACCACGAGTATACGATTGCGCTGTTTTCAAGAAATGACAGAAATTAATGATGAGGCTGGGAATGTAGATTGCTCACAGATGGCAACTGGAGACGGGAGCAGTGGTGGGATGTGGGCTAATCAAGAGGAGCAAATAAAGGGAAAAAATGCAATGGCTTCATAAAGTTGAGTAAAAGGTAATTGATGTGAAAGCACCAGAGGAATCATGGGTTTCTGCTCTGCTTTCCACTGCTGGCTCCCTGGAGGTTGCTCTCATCATGGTAGGTTGATGTCGTGAAGCTGCTTTCTGTCCCGCCACCCCGGGGATCACTGGGTCACCATGGGGGAGCCATTGGGCTCTTTGTGCCACACTATGAAAAAGACCAGCTTCAAATGAGAAAGAATGAACTGGAAAAGGTATAGTGGGATAAAAGTCCTGACATCTCCATGGGTGTTAGCCACTGCATGGTCCTACCATGCTAACCTGATGCTGACTTAGCCCTTGGCCCGGCAATGGTCTATAACGGTAGTGGCCAATATACCTATTTCTCTATGTCATATCCTTTTTAACATCTGAATTTATATTTTAGATGTTTTTTGTATCATTTTCTTTCTTTGTCAGGTGTGTTCTTAAAATTCTTCTTAACTTAGTCTGAATTTAGGTACAAGAAAAAAGGGGGATCCATCACTTCTGGTAAAGTACCTTGTACCAGCCTCTGGACTGATCCACACTGGACCATAAATGCACATTGCAGTAACGTTTTGGAGCCAACTAAGTGTGACAGCTCTTGCAGTGACACCAGACATCACTCTTAACAAGTTTATTTGTTCTTTTTTTCCAAACAGTTTTTGATACATCAATTGTGGAGGGACTGAAACCTCAGATGAGTTGAGATTCAGATCTTAATTTGGGGCAGGAGTGCCAGGATTGGATTTTCTCTTTTGATTGCTTACAAGCATGGGCTCCAACTGAAGAAAAAATGAAGCTTCATCAATTTTCTGCCAGGAAGTTGAACCAGGTGCAGGTCATGGCCTTGCACAGCATGATGGTATGAGCAGAGAGGTGCAAAAAATGCCCTAACAAGTGCAGAGAGACTGTGTTCAAAAAAAACCCTTCTCAGCTGACTTCCAGTAAAGCAGATCACTCAGATTGCTAGCAGAGAATTCATGCTTTTTGGACCTTGCTCTTCCTGCTCTCTGATCTTTAATCTCCTCTAGAGCTGAGGTTATATTTGGCTGACAGCAGAACAACAGCTATATTTATATGACTATTTCTTGTAGCTTTACAAAAAATGCATCCGTTGTCAAAACGAATATGATTGGTCAAATTATCGTATCTCCACATTAAAGTATTGAGTAAATGATGTATTTTTTTTTCCCAGCATTTCCAGTCCTAAACTTTCCAGCATGCTTTGTAGGCCACTGTATTCTCTTGTGAGAGCAATTATTTCTACTAGGTCAGAAGCGCTGAGCGAGGGGCTTGGGAGGTGGCGCGGCAGCAGGCTCCTGGGAAAGGCAGAGACATCGCTCTGTCTGGGGCTGAGCCTCTATTTTCCAGGTTAAAAGTCTGTTTTCACAATCCAGCCCGTAAGTACCAACAATAATAACAAATGTACAACACCAACAACACCATCCTTCAGTTCTGTTTTCTACCAGCCTCCAAAAATGGTGGTTTCTTTATCAGATTTCATATAGATTATTTCACTTATTGTGTCCAAAGTTATTTTAATGAAATACATTTGAAAAAAACGCATTTGCAACCAGAGCTAATAAATTCTCCATCTTCATAAGAAGCAACCAGATCAGGTAAGAGCTAAGCCTCTACAAAACCCAACCCAGCAGTAGTGCAGGCTCAGCTTGTACAAGCAAACTCTTGAGTCATTCTGTGCTGCAAAACAACCACAAAGGGATAAAAATAGCCTTTTTTTTTTTTTTGTAAAACAGTATAGCATAGTTAAAATATTTGAAAGTAAATATTTTGCAAAGTACTTTCCAAGTCCATACGCTTCACAAAGAACATTGCTCAGAGTCCAAGAAGAGTGTTGCTTTCTGGGTTGGATTCAGCTTTCAATTGCTGTAGCAGGGGTGTGGAAGTCTACTGGATATTTTTGTGGGGCACTCACCCTTTATGGTGTCCAATCTTCCCAGTCCACACGAGACCTTGAGCCACCACTGTAGTGATGGTTCAAGCCGAAGGTGCTTGATCCTGAGCTCACTCATATCAAACACAAAAAAATGAGATTAATCCCTCAGAAAGAGAAAATGCTGCATCAGAGAGAGGGACCTGAAAATTTATCGTCCTGTTAAGGATGTGAAATTCCTGAATATTCTGGGTTTTCATCAACTGAAAGCTGAATGGAAATTTCTGCTAGTTCTGCAATGGTGATCTGAAGGCAAGAAAAGCCTGCAGCTGTCCTTGTCCCACTTTTGTCTCTGAATATTTGTTCTGGCAAGGCCAGAGAATATTGTATCAACGTATTGATCTCGCTAAATCTTATTAAGAGGTGCAGCAGGTTCAGACACATCTCAGAAATACGTTTGCACCCTTTCCCTTGTTTTTTTTTTGTTTGTTTTTGTTACTGTTTTTCTATTAAGTTAAATCTAAAAATAAGCACTATGTAAATACCTCCTGTGTAGACACACATATTTTTCTCAGTGATGTTTGAACTGAAACAAAGTGAAAGCCTGAGTTAAATGTAGTTATCCAAGATAATTCCACCTGGGACAAGAGGCTGGTGTTGTCTTTCCCTCGAAAAAGTAAATGTAGCCACTGAGAGGTTGAAATCCTCTTTTCTCCACAGAATGAAGAGAGGCAATAGAGTCCAGTTGTCCTCTTGCACAGGATGATAGAATGTAATGGGAATGTCCCCATCAGCACAGGTGTGCTGATACTGGTAATTACAGATATAACTGGGAAGATTTCAGCTCATTTCACTTTCTAATGCAGATGGAAAGACATGCATCAGATAACAGCTTGATGGTTGCCCCAATTCTTGCTGCACTCCTAACTCATTCCAGCCAAGCAGTGTGAGCCTTGTCTGCCACCATTGTTTGACTCTGCAGCCACAGTTGCCAACACATTAAATTATCCCCATCGACCTGGGGACCTCATTTTAGGTCTTGTTCTTCCTGGACCAAAACGTGCCCTGAGGCCACAGTCAACCCTTCCAGACAACACAATCAGGGAAAAAAAAGGATATAAATAAATGAAATAACATCCTTCCACCCGAGCACCATGTCATGATGTATAGCCATATGAAAACTGCTCAGCCTCAGGTCTGATAAAACAACCAAAACCCAGAACAGAGATGGAAAACAGAAGTGGGAAACAGAGGTGGCCTGGAATGTCTCCAGTGAAGATGCAGGGAAGAAGGGCAAATTTTCCTGAAGATGTATTAATGGGAGGTTTGATGTTTGGTACTTTCAAAAGTCTCACCGGGTGCCTGCAAGCCTGGGCTCACAAATCTATGCTAAAGAAAAAACGTTCTTTACTTAAGTAAGTAACTGTCTAACTTGGGTTTTCACAGCTCATCACCCATTTTAAACAGGACAGTGAATAAACCAGAAATTATTACTACACTCCCAAACCAGAAAATAAATCTGCAGTGGATTTTGCCCTCAGATAGGCACAGCAAACTCCTAATGACTTCAGGGAGATATTCATGGCTTCAGGTAGAGCAAGAGCCTAAACACCTATTGCCTGTGGTCTGTTCCCTTAAAGTTGCAGCACCTCAAGGACACAGGGAGTTCACAGTTGTCAGTAAATATACATCACTAATTTGGTCACATAAATCATAGAAAGTGGTCATCTTACCTCACCATCAGTGCTACCAAAAAAAATTGACTCAGAAAAGGCAAGCATTAAAAAAATTACCATCAAACTCTCTGAACATTGACCCCCATCTGTCCCCAGCTCTCCCATCTACACACTTCCCTTAGGAAGGAGCTTGGTATGAAAAAAATATGGATTAAAATGTGATAAAATCACCAGATGACCTATTACAAATGACAAGGTTAATACTCTCCTAATCAATCACCATACATTTCACAACACGATGGTTCAGATAGCTGCAGAAGGGATTTGTGCATTCATCATCAAGAAGGCAAAGGCTATTCCCCCACCTTTGCAGGCCATCTGGGTCTAATCTAGAGTGAGGGGCCCCATCGCCTTCTCACTCACCATTCCTGCATCCTTTCACTAAACAAACTGACGTGTAGTTTTTTAAAAGCACTAGAAATTCTCGATTTTTCCTCCGGAGCCTGGTGAAGATTGTATCTTTGACAAGCTGTGAAGTAGCTGTGCTTGGACAGGATTATATGAGTTGGTTGCATGCCTATGAACATTAAATGTCCAGCCCACCAGAGCAGAAACTTGTTGTAGTCCTACCACGACACCTAAAGTAGCTCAGTGGCCTGAAATATCTCTCCTGTGAGGCCAGGCTGAGAGAGTTAAAGTTGTTCCACCTGGAGAAGAGAAGGCTCCAGGAAGACCTTATTGTGGCCTTTCAGTACTTAAATGGGGCCTGTCAGAAAGATGGGGGCAGACTTTTTAGTAGAGCCTGTTGTGATAGGACAAGAGGTGATGGTTTTAAAATAAAAGAGGGGAGATTCAGGCTAAATATAAGGAAGATACTTTTTACACTGAGGGTGGCAAGACACTAGCCCAGGTTGCTCAGTGAGGTGGTAGAAGCTCCATCCCCAGAAACACTCCAGATGAGCTTGGATGGGGCTCTGAGCAACCTCATCTAGTTGAAGATGTCCCTCCTCAGCAGGGACACCTAGAGCAGGTTGCCCAGGATCGTGTCTGTGTGGGTTTGGAATCTCTCCAGAGTAGGACACTCCACAACCTCTCTGGGTAGCCTGGGCCAGGCTTTGCCACCCTCACAGCAAAGAAGTTTTTCCTCCTGTGCAGATGGAACCTCCTGGGTTCCAGTTGGTGCCCACTGCCCCTTGTCCTGTTGCTGGCCCCATTTTCTTGACCCCCACCCTTTAGATATTTATAAATGAGGTATTTATTTAGGCAGAGCTTTGCCCACAGAGCTTACAAGCATTGCCCCCTCAGAGACAGGTCCCATGGGGAGACTGTACACTTGCCACCCCAGGGTGAATCCAATGTCTTGTTCCATTCCTGCATTGCCAAGGTCTGTGGTAGGAGGATGGTGTAGGAACAAGTAACCTGTAAGTGGGAGGCTGGGAGGACCACAAGGATGCTCTGAAGAAGTTTGGACACTGTGGCAACTCTGAAGAAGTCCCTACCTCCTGGAGCAGTGTCGGACAATGATAGGGGATAAACCGAGAAGAGGCTTGGGCTTGTAAAATCAAATTTTACAGGACTTGGGTTCCAGGCCTGCCCACTGTGGATCATATTTGCAAACCTAGCTAGAATAAATAAGCGATACCATTGGAGAACATAATGCGATTGGACACGTAGTTATTTCCATGCATGTCTGCCAGCCAAGTGAGGGCGCAAACAGCAACAGACACCTCGAGCAGCTCTGAAAGCTGAATGAGTGCAGGACACCTGACTGATGATGAGAATTGGCAGAGTCCAGCCCTGGCAGAGGCAGCAAGCAATTTGTAGTCAGTCAGCATCGTGGCACTGGGAGACAGAGGATCGCAGTGAAGAGTTAATCTCTGTCCTCTGTATTATGCATGAGGCCGATTTCTGTGTGCTTTGGTCTTTCATCAATGAAAACATGGTAAATGGGAAAAGATGCTGTGTATCGTCTAGCAACAGAGACAACAGCTTTCCCCTCAAGGTGCCCAGACGCATATAATAGGACAAATCAATGGCAAATGTATCTATATTTAATCATCACTTACATAGGATGTTGGCATCAGTGGGCAGGAGTAAGATCATTATTGTGATTATCCTCCTGTACTCGGCACTGGTGAGGCCACACTTTGAATACTGGGTTCAGTTTTGGGCCCCTTACTCCAAGAAAGGCATTGAGGGGCTGGACTGTGTTCAAAGAAGGACAACGAAGCTGTTGAACGGTCTAGAGGACAAGTCTTGTGAGGAGTGGCTGAGAGACCTGGGGTTGTTGAATCTGGAGAAAAGGAGGCTCAAGGGAGACCTTCTCACTCTCAGCAACTCCCTGAAAGGAGGTTAAAGCCAGGTGGGAGTAAATAGGACAAAAGGAAACAGCCACAAGTTGTGACAGGCTGAGGTCAATCAGGAAAAATTTCTCCACCGAAAGGGTTGTCAAGGTCTGGCCCAGTCTGCCCAGGGCAGTGGTGGAGTCCCCATCCCTGGAAGGGTTTCAAAGCCATGGAGGTGTGGTGCTGAGGAACACTGTTTAGCAGTGGACTTGACAGTACTGTGTTAATGGTTGGACTTGATCTCAAAAGCCTCTTCTAACCAAAACAATTCTATGATTCTATTATTGTTTTTTTCTGTAGTTCGTCCTTATTGTGGGCTGAACTCTGCCCAAGCTCCAAAGCTCTGCAAAGTCTCTCTGGCAGTTCAGGGAGCTGCCTATGAGATAAAGGCTTTGGAAATTACACTGCAACCAGCCAATAATTTGGAGGTAGTTGTTACAGCTGGAAAAACATCATATTAGTTAAAAGTAATAAGATATAACTAGTCAGCATCTTCCTTTTCTTTTTTGCTTTCACTGGGTACAGCACCTCCCCTGAATGAATAAATTGGTTGTAACTATGGGAGTGGTGTTTTTAAGTATTGAAAAAGATAACTTGGTGATTTAGGTAAAGCAGGTGAATAGGAAATTGGCTGATAATATTGATCTGGTTCATGCAGAGACATTTTAGAGGACAGATAAGCCTCTAATGACCCCAGTGAACTCTTTTCGGGCTGCAGGACCGACACGTAGCTCATGCCATGGGCACGCAGATCCAGAGCTTACACTATTTATCACCCTGCTCCTTCTGCCAAGGTTTTACGTTACGTGGATGAAGAGCAAGAAATAACTCAGCTGTGAATGGCAACGGAGATCAGAGTTGCTGCTCCTACCTCAATTAGCACAGTGGCAAAGGGTGGGAGAGAAATGAATACATTTTACACAAATTAGTGCTGGAGTCTGGTGTGTGTCTAATAGCTGACAGATCTTTTTTTCATGTATAAATATAATGCTTATTACGTGATTGAGATTTCTGGCTTCATCAGAGTGCAGAGTCCCACAAACATCCCCAAATCAGGGAGGTGGAAGAAGACGAGGCGTGAGGTTTGTGGGATGTGCCCAGTCCTTCCCCTAAGGTCAGCTCCACCAAGAGAGTGTCAGGCATCGAAATTAAAACAAGTGAGGTTTTATTGAAAGGAGAGTTGGACTTTGATCGTTATCTAGTTTTCTTCTTACAAAGTGGTGTGCTTGAAATGCAAATGAAAAGTTAATGGTTGCTGGGGACTCTACCCCATAGCCATGTTTCTCCTACTGATACCACCAATGCTCTCGTTAAGGTGATGTGTGTGCACACTTAAATATACTCACCTTGGAGGCAGATGTAACAGCATATATTTAGTCTAGAAGTAAAATGTGCACTGATTATTGCAGCGCAATGCCCTTTAACATCTAATTTTCTGTGCAGAAGCACCCACTGCTGATAAATACTTGATTGCACTGAGTAATTACTGTTTTGAATCAGACAGATGCATTATCCAGATGGATACAAAGGTACCCTCTTCCAGGAATTTATGGGACCAATAAAGAAGTGGTGAAACAGCACTAAAAAGAGCATTGCTGTGTCCTCAGCCATAGTGAAGACAGTGCAAGGAGCCATTTCACCTCGAATTGTACATCCTACAGCCGAGACAGGGAGGGTGCCCATCAGCCTCCCTCCAGTGTTTGCTGTTTGCTCTTCCCAGCTGTGCATGTGGGCAAACACAAATCCCAATAACTGCTGGTGGTTAATCAGAAAAATATCTCTGGACAGAGAGTGTAAACAGCTCGGCGAGTGTATATGTTCATAGACCACAGGAATGAAAGCCATGCGGGCCACCCGTGCCAAGAACCTCTCATTAGATGCATTAAAACCGAAATAAAATTCCCTGTACTTGGAAGGGGACCAGGAGTGATGTGCAAGTGGCTGTCTTCTGTCATCTTGCAAGGTTAAACCAGGGGGCACATGATGTAGGGGCAGTAGGAATGTGAACTGAACACTCAGTGAAAGGGTGGGTTGGTTTTGTGCATATTTACATGAACGTAGTGATGGTAAATAAGGCTCAGCATTTACTTTCCCAGTATGCAGATTTCCACAAGAAATTGGAAATCATTGGGCAGGATGGAATGGCTTTGTGTGCAAGACGTTGTTTCAAAGCAAAATTTCTCCAAAATCTTCATTTAAAAAACAAAAAACAATCTTGGAAATCTCTCTTTCAACTGCTCATTTCAAGTCTTTGCTGTGCCAAATTTCTGGGCTGTTTTGATTCTGGTTCTATTATGACTTGCGGATGTCAAGATCAAAAAGGAATCTGGGTGCTAGTGGCTTTGTGTAGGTTTAACGCACCATTTCTTTTAACTCAGCTCAGAAGTGAATGAAAGAGGAGAGTTATTCCCAGGGGAGGGCATTCAGGAGAGCAAGAAGCATGGTGAAATAAAAGTCAAACCCTTTGGGGCATTTGAAATGGTGATGAAAGGAAGAGGGGATGCGAGCCCAGGGAGGTGTGAGGAGTGAGGGAGGAAGGTGGATGGTGGGATGAGACAACTGAGGAGGCATGAAAGAAAAAATGGGCAGAGAGATGAGAAAGGGAATAATGCAATTAAAGATAGATAATGTCTCACAAGGCCTCTCTATCTGTGCCTACAGAAACCAATGAGCACACGTACTGGCCTTGGAGGGAGTCCCTGTCCCTCCTGCACCAGCAGCATCCCTTGCTTTTTGTAAGGATTGTGCTCTGTTCTCCCAAAGGGTAGGGATCAAGGTCCTGCACAACTGCAGAGACACCTGATTCTCCTCGGATTCTGCATGACACATGTCCAGCTGAGCACAACTCCTCTGCCACATGTCCCTCTGTGCCAGCCTGAGTGTTTCCTTTCCATTGGCAGTTTTCCAGCGACCCCTGGTAAAATCATAAAATCATTGAATGAATTGGGTTGGAAGAGACATTTAACACCCCTGCACTGAACGAGGACATCAGCAAATAGAGCAGGTTGCTCAGAGCCCTGCCCAACCTCACCTGGAATGGTTCCAGGGATGGGACATCAACACCTCTCTGGGCAACTTGGGCCAGAGTCTCACCAACCTCATCATCAAAACTTTCTTCCTTGTATCTAGTCTAAATTGTCCTCTTTCAGTTTAAAACCATGACACCATATCTTGTCACAACAGGCCCTGCTAAAAAGTCTGTCCCCATCTTTCTTATCATCCCCTTAAAGTACTGAAAGGCCACCAGAAGGTCTCCATGAAACCTTCTCTTCTCGAGGCTGAACAACCCCAACTCTCTCAGCCTGGCCTCCCAGCAGAGGGGTTCCAGCCCTCCCATCATTGTTGTGGCCTCCTCTGGCCCCGCTCCAATAGGTCCATGTCTGTCCTGTGCTGATGACTCCAGAGCTGGATTCAACAGCCCGAGTGACTGCTTGGCTGGGGGGGACCAAACCTGCTGAAGCTGAGATGCCCCAGTAGTGCTGGTAGGACAACGTATATGTGTGAACAGGTGATAGAAGCTCTGCAGTGCCAAAATTTGGGATATTATGGCCCCAGTGTGCTTATTTTCTGCCTCTTGCTCCCTTACCCTTTGAGTTGGAGAGGAAGGCTCTGCATCTCATCCTCACCACCATGCCTAAACCTTGGAGTGTTTCCAGCAGAGCTGAAATTACTTTCCCCATCCTGAGAGAGCTGGATGGGTGCTGTTGCATTGACAGTGTCCTAGGAAAGCCTCTTTGGAGCTGCAGCAGAGCCAGCAACATCCCTTCACCCAGTTTTGCACCATTGGCTTAGAGGAGCAACTCACGCATGCGGGAATTATGTGCACATAGGGTTAGAGCCCGAAGCCCAGGGAAGTCAGATTCAGGTTTCCAGACAACTGCTTGCATTCCAAACCTAAAAATGAGGACCAGAAAATCTCCCAGGACGTGTGCTGCTGAGCTCCCTGACATTTCCTGCAGAGCAAAACCAGATAGAGCCAGCCATGGGCTGCCGAGGCTGGTGGGACCCGCTGGAGGACAAAATGAGAACACGATGGGACAAAGGAAATGTAAACAATGTGGGAAACTGCAAAAAAGCATCTTTTTTCTCCTTTGTTTTAAAAAATAAGCTCATCTCTGCAGGGTGAGGCTGCATGAAGGGATTATCAGTGCCCCATGGAGTGGGGTTGGCTGGCAGGCTGCTAGTGGGAGCTACAGGCGTGAAAACACCCCCACTTTTCTTAAGCTGAAAAAGAGGGAAAATAGGGAAAGACTTAAAAATAAAACCAAATAGAAACGTAAACAAATTTCCTTCCATGGGGTTGCATCGTAACATTTCTAAACTTTTGTGTGCTGCAGTGGGCTGTTAAGGGAATGGTGCATCTCATACCAGGGCAGTGTCCTTAACGTGGCATTGAAGCAATGTAGGGTAAGAGGAAACTAAGAATTTCCTTCCCATTAAGAAGGACCAGGCACTGATGGTGAATGCTAAATATTTCCTTCATTTTTGAGTGCTAGTAGAGGAGTCACTCACCCCACAGCCAGCCTGTTTGCGGCTGGTTTTACAGCCTTATGGTCAAGGGGGAGAGCTAGCAGACAAAACATGTGAAATAAAGCAGCTTGGGAGAACTTCTGGAAGATATTTATGTGCCTTCTCATAAAATGTGGCAATATTTTAATCTACTGCTTCATGTTTACATAGTTTTATCTTCATTTTCCATTCTTGAGCAGGCGGCCACGGTTCCCGCTGTGCGAGGGGCTGGGGCTGCTTGTTATTAGAGCACATCCCTGGGCCCAAGGCAGTTCTTCATCCACACAACACAGTAAAAATCAGCTTTATTTTCTACCTAAGGGAGATGAACTGGTGGGTTTGACAGAGCAGAGGTTGCAGAAGCATCTCCTGCATGCCTGGCTGGCTGATGCAGCTTTGAGGGGTTGCGGGTCCTCATATAGGAGAGATACGTGTTGCTGAGCATTAAAAATGTTGCTGAGGCTGTGCTGGGGAGCTCAGCTCATTTTTGCTCTGCTCCCTCTTGAATATCTGTCACTAAAAATAGTTTATCTTGTTTAAAGTATAGCATATAAAAAGCCCTGAAATTCCCTCACCATTTAAAGACATGGAGATAAAAGACTGAAAATTATGACTAGGCAATACAAATGGTCTGGCTAAGTAATTTATTACGGTGAGCAAAAGCCCTTTTTTTCCAGATATCCCCACTGTGTGCTGACATTTCCATCAGGGATGACACAAACGACTTGTAGACAGATACACAGAAATCTCCCCACATGGATGTCCTTCCTCGTGACGACAGCAGTGCTCAGATCCATCACGATGGATGAATGGTCCTGATATCTGTTTGATTTATACCCCAGCTGGACTGCAGTAAAAATGAAAATAAGACTCGTAGGAGTTTCTCTTGATAAATACCAATGTTATCATTGTGGCCCCACTGAGGTCACTTATTTTCTCCTAGCAATTGGCAAGACCCAAGCAGATATTACGTGTGCCAAGATATTTATGAGAATATATATCTGTGTCTTTATTAAGATAAAAGGGAAACTTTGGAAAGGAGAAAAAAAACCCCTTTATTATCCTTTTAGTGAGAAATTACTGAAGCTACAGTAGTCCTAACATGGGGTTGGAGATGAGGGAGAGGGAAATGCTGTTGTAGACCCTGACGTTTCCCTTGGCAGACCAGCGATTCCGAAATACCGTGGGCAACATTTGCAAATAACAAAAGTTAGCAGATACAATGCTATGGTTTCCAGGGAAACCCAACCTTGGCCTTTAGTCCCATATTTCATCGAGTTTCATTATCCTCTCTGGGTTTAGTACAATGAATTGGCTGTTGATGGATGCTGCTGCCTCTGTGCCACCTCATTTATGGAGGTTTCCACTGTAGCCCAGTCCAGATGGGATGCTGGTCTCAGTAGAGATGTGCAGTCAGTACCAAAGGCATTGGTGCCCCCACAGAGGGGTTTCTCCTGGGTCCAGATCACAACATATGGGGTGCCCTCATGAGTTAGTTGTGCTTTGTCTTTGTTGAAGGCTGTCTGTCTGCTTTCAGCATAAATAAGAGGCATTTATGGCTTTTTCTATCTTCCCAGCTCTGAAACCCTTACTCAGCCAGTCACATGGAAGAGTTTTTTATATTGCACCATCCATACCTCGTATGGGTTCTTCCATCTGATTGCTTTATTAATTATCCATAAAACCAGTGATACTAAACAGAGTATAATGAGCGTCTCCTGATTAGGATTATCTGCTGAGCTTTCTGCATGGATGACTCTGCCTTTATAGCACTGGTTCCTGCTCCAAGTCGGAATTCATAAAGCACAAAATCTGGAGCAAAGCCACTCTCACCACAAAATCCTTTCTGAAATAATTCATTTTATAAAAGACTCCCAGGAAATCTAGACCAAACGGGAAATTCTTGCTAATCAANGAAGCCAGAGTTTGTGGCCATCCTGTGGCTGATATCCTGGAGTGTGTAGGGGGTTTCATGGCTATAAACCTGACCCTTGTAGACCCATCTCTGTCTCTTCCAGCATGAATTGCTGAAAATAGCTTTTCATCACCATTCTAACCAGGGTAAGAAAATGGTGAAGAGATTTCCAAATTAAAAAAGTACTCAAAAAAAGTGGCTGCCGGGTTCTTTTGTGTCTTTTTTTTTCTTAATTAATCAGTCTCTAAACACATTCCATGAGGTCACTTAGGAAATGTGATCTACCTGGGACATGCTGGTGGCACTTGGGTATCAGCCCATCCTTCCTGAGCAAAACTATGTTGAAGCTATATGTCAAAATGGTTTTGGAATAGCTGGTTTGCTTTGACTTAATATTTTTTATAGTTAAAAAACCCTCTTGAAACATATCAGAAGGTCATTTTTGTGACTGATGTTTCAACTTGAAGTTGTTTAAACTGAAGGCTGAGAGCGCTTTAAACTGAGACAAACATGCTAGTTTCAAAATTTCCTATGAAATAAAGCAACTGTATTTTTAAAATCACAATTGACATTTTCCCGTTAAGAAAAAGGAAAAAAAAAAAGAGTATTTTTCCAGAAAAGCCATTTTTGAGTGGAAAATCATGAGCAAGTCTGGAAATAGCGGAAGCCAGCCTAGGTCTCCCTGCAGTGCCCCTGCAGCAAACCCCAGTCTCACCATGGCATAGACCTCCAAAGGCCCAGCAATGACCTCTGCAACTCTCTGTTGGGTTCAAAATTCAATGGCCTTTTGAATGCTTTGGCTAAATCTTGGCCTCCTCTGTTATATTTTTCCCCATAGATTAATATATTCAGCTGATGAAAGTGGTGACTGTGTCAGAACCATGAATCCACCCTGCTACTTTCAAACAAGAAGAACATCCAGCTGTCAACAATAGCTTTGGTAGACTTTTTTCCAGCAGTTTCGAGGGTTGTTTTCCATCCTGCTTCTTGCTGACTTTCCAGTTCTAAATCTTCTGTGTTTTATATGATGGACAGAATATACTCTAGGCTATTATTTTGTGTTAATATAATATTCCATCCATTCTGGAACAATAAGTCTATTTTACTAAAGCTTCAGACTTCTTGAGAGATCACTTATGATTTAAGGAATTGCATTTATTTACGTATGCTATGTTTATTTTGGGAAAAAAATAGTATGAAAGAAAGCATGAAGATAAAAGTTTCATTATGCAAAGATCAGTTACAATGATTGATTCAAGCTTTTCATAGGTGGAGTCGTGTTATTCATTAAAGCTATCTCAAAAAATAATAATTAAAAAAATCTCTTGAAGCAAGTCTAAAGGTTTACTTGTATTTCTTTCAGTGGGAAAGCCTCATGGAGACATCTTCTGAAACACCTTAAACTGCAGCTTCTAAAATGGCAGGATTTGATATTGGATGTCATAGGCTGTGTCACTGGCACCCCAAGTTAGGCTCTGAAGATAGAAACAGTTCATGTAAGAAGAAAGTCTGCCAAAACATACTCCTCTGTAATTGAACATCTCAGTATGATGCACATTTATGGGATAAAATTACAAGTCAACTTGCTAGTGATGTCCTCTAACACAGATACTGTGGAGGTGGACCACCCTGCTCTTATGCCCATGGACCTTATTCTGCTCCTCACAGGCTTGTTGTGTGTGTTTCTTGGGTCATGACAGGGAGTTCAATGGAACAAACGATGGTGTGAGATGTTTTGTACTGAGACCATGGACCAACAAAGTGCCTATTTATTTCAGTGTCTTGAAGTCTTGTTTCAGTGTCGAAGGGTGGAGGCAATGACAGAAGTTTCTCTGACGAGCTTTAGGATGTTGGACTTGGCTGAGATGGACTTAATGTTCCCTATAGCAGCCCTCATAGTGCTGGGCTTTGTATTGGGAGCTTTGAAAACACACCTGTGTTGTGGCTGCTGCTGAGCAGTGCTAGCACAGCACCAAGGCTGTCTTCCCAACATTCTTCCCTCCCCTTAGGTGGAGACACAGTCAGGAGAGCTGACCTGAACTGACCAATGGGATATTCCATATCATACGACGTCAGCTCAACTATAAAGGGAGAGAGAAGAGGACGTGGAGGCATCCATTGAAAGACACTTGACCTCAGAGCAACTGCTGCATGTGCTGGAGCTCTGCTTGCTGGGACAGGCCTGACATTGTCTGCTGATGAGAAGTAGAGAATAACATCTCTGGTTTGCTTTGCTTCATGCATATGGCCTTGCTTTCTGCTTTCATTAAACTGCTTTTATCATAACCCACGAGCTCTTTCCCTCTTATTCTCCGGCTTGCCCTGTTGACGGGGGTAGGGGGGGAGCAATAGGGAGACTTGGTGGGCACTTGGCACCCAGCCAAGGTGAAAGCACCACAGATGTGAAGCCCACAGGAGTGTTCCCCTCCGCCCTTTAATGATACCTGAGCTGTAGGTTAAGTCAAAGCTGTCATAGGAATTTGCATTTCTGGGGATGCTTCGTGAGATGGATGCCAAAGAAACTACATTGTGAGATTTGCTTTTTCCACATGTTGGAATGTGAGTGATGGTTTTAGATCAGCAGGGAAGCACCACCCATAGCAGGGGCAGACCCTGGGCAAAGGACCACAGAAGAGGATGGAAACACATCTCACCATCACTGAAATCCCTGTCTGCACCCACCTGTGCTTGGGGAACTGGGGCTCCAAGGGAAGGATGCTCTTCTTTTAAATCTTGGCCAACTCCTCTGCTCTTTTCCTTCCCTTTTACAGACATTCTTAGGCAGTTCTTTTTACTACGGTGTTTTGCAGCATGGGCCAGGATTTGACAAGTGACTCAGCATTTTGAGTGCCAAAGGTAAGAAATGTTATTTTAGAAATTAAATGCTCAACGCATTTAGAAAACAAATCCCCTTTAAGGTGTCTCCTGAAGTGGGTCCCAAAAGGAAAGTTTTTGCAATTAAGTCATTTTACAAAAATGTTGGCTTCTGTGCTTGGTGGCTGAACTCCTTTCATCTTTTCTTGGTAAATATTGGTAGTGGGTTTTGGAAATTCGAGTAAATTCACCATTTCACCTCATAAATGAACTGACAATGAAACGATATGCTTGAAATTGTCAGTTATATTTTCTCTGTTAATTATGTGGCTTGTGACGGTTGGAGGAGCCTATAAAATTCGAGAGCTCAGATCAAATCTGGTCTGCTTTTTTGGACGCGCATGGCTGGTGTGTCTGCAATTAGGGTAATGCTGGATGATGATGCAGTTTGCTCTTCAGGCTGATTCTTTTATGTTTCCCATATGTATCTGATTTTGTAGGAAAAGCATTTCCACTTTTCCTGATTCGTTCTTCTTTTCTTCTAAAACCAGCAAAATATGTAATTGCTGAAGAGATTCTCATGTGATGGCTTCATTCTGAAAGAACATTATGGGAACAAAGTTCAGAGCAACCCTCACCTGCTCTTAATTTACTGCAAATATGAATAAAATTCTATTTGAGGTGTTTTTTCCTGTGCTTCGTCGTGTTTTCGTCAGCACAAAAAAGAATTCTATACTTTCCACAGCATTTTAGCAGTGCAAAGGTGCTCATGGAGGAATTTGCTTTCTGAAAGGAACTCCTCTGAAAGATTCCTACCAGTTAATCACAAATTTTCTGGCTTAAAAGTGAGCCAGAAAGGAATGGGTAATACAAAGACAAGGATACTAAGTGCAGCACAGCTGAAATGGCCACCCTGTAAAATTGGGGTGAGTTACAGCCTCTTGTCTTTTCAGGTGGGAAGGCAATGGGTCCATTTGGATTTTTAACTAGTCCATGCTTGAGAATTAAGCTCTTTTTCCTTATATTTTATCTGTCACAAGAGCAGCCAAGCTCCTCCTTTATCTTCTTTATTTGTGCATCGTCACCATCATTAGAAATGTAAGCTCGGCTCTGAAGGGAAGGCTTATAAAAAGATTGCAGTAGTTGGTTGATCTAAAACACACTGTAAACATCATGTCAACAACAGGTAAAATAACAAACAGCAGTGGGAACCATTTAAAGAGGGCTTCTGTGGCTTGCAGCTGCTCTCCTTGGGAATTTCAAATTTCTTTAAATGAAACTTAACAGCAAGAAGTCTTTTATTTTGCTAATGTTTCCAACAGCTCAGCCTTTTGCTGTTGCTGTGGGTTTATTCTCCACTGAGATGTGGAGATGTGGCTTTTGCATCTCTGGCACAGCGATTCCCTCACGTACAATATAATATTCTGTCTTTTATGGACAATTTCAGGTGACTACATCCTGTTTCTTAATCACGCTTCTCTCTCTTATGGACAAGCAAGTAAGTCAAAACCAGGCTTGGACAATTGGATAGTTCAGATGAGGTTCAGTTTTGGCATGGCAGTTTCTAACACACGGCATTTCAACACAGAGCTGTATTTTATATCCTGAGAAGCTGGTGCAATGGTCTTTGCACTGGATCAGGTGCTTTAATAATAATGCAAGTGTTTTGCACATTTGCAGTATAGCATCTCCTAACTGAGCATCCCTGAGCTCTTCAGGAAAATTAATTCAGTCTCACACAGGTCCCTTGAGAAACATGAGTGTTGCCATGCTAGAAATATGGACACTTAGAAAGGCTGACAATAAACACCTTAATTGGGTTGGGGTAATTGCAGCAGCAGCCCTGGTTGGTGGGAGAAAGGGAGGAAAAGATCCTCTCCCCTTCTCTGTGGGGAAAGCAGAGAGCAAGCATCCATACGGAAAATGCAACTGCTTTTACATGTTTCTGGGCTGCCATAAGGGAAATGCATTCACTCCTTTGGTTTTGCTCCCTTGCTCCCAATGAGGTCAGGGAAACCACATTTCATTGCTCCCAGCCAGTATCACTTTGGATTGCAGATGTTATGAGCTACAGTGATGGGGGTTGCATTAAATTAGCGATAAAGTCTGTAATAGCTTCTGCGCTGGGGTGGTTGCGTTCCAGTGCCTCCACAGAGGAGCTTATTTTCCCTTGCTGTAAAGGAGCAATAACCAATCCAGGCAGGGAAGAGCTGGTGCTGGGTCACCAGTCCTTCTTCAGCAAGCTGGCAGCCTTGTTTCCCATCAGCAGAAGAAAGCTTGGAAGCATGAACTCAAGAAAGATGGGGAGAGCCCCAAGCTCAGTGTGCTGATGCAGATCCCAGCATGCCAAACTGGGATAAACCAGGAAACTTGTCAGACTGCAATAAACTTGTTATTGTTTTCAAGGAAGTGGATTGATTAACTATCTATGGAATGAGCTGGATAAATCAAGCGTAACAGGCAAATTTCAAATCAAATGAATCCTTCAAAGACTACTTTCAAGTGACTGCAGCAGGGTAGGATTGCAGCCTGGGCTTCCAGGTTGTGACCTATAGGGCTTTTTATTTCCAAGGTCTCACCTATAGGACTTTATATTGAATCATATAATAATACATAAAATTTCTGCCTTGATAGAAAGGATGGGCTGGCTGACCACGGGTAGGATCCAGTGGGTTCAGAGGTCCTCAGGGCTAAGGTTTGCCTGGGATGAGGGCCCAGGCTTGACTGGGATGCCCAATGGTGCTGCCCCATTCCCTTTACATGTGTACATGCCCTGCTCAGCTCCAGGGGCTGAAGGCACCTAATGATCACCCGTTAATTAACCCTTGGGACATGACTGTGAGCTAGGTGCTGTTAGTATCCCTCCACTTCCCAGCCCCTGGGGAGCTGGATGTTATGATGCCAGCAAACTGCCTTGATTTCCCATTGTGAAGGAGGAGATCTCAGCAGAAAATACTGTAGGAGGCTGCTCTGGGGGTGTATTCATAAGAAAAGCGTTTCCACATTAAATGAAAAATTGGAAAGAAGCATGTCTTATATCAAGGATCCTAGTGAATGAGCTGTGACTCATGAGTCCTGAATGAGAAACTTGCTACCATCTGTCTTTGTTTTACCACCCTGCCTGACTCCGTTCAGCCGTGCAGCAACAAGCTGCTACCAATGCAGCGGATGCAGCAAAGGAGGCGGCATTACCTCACACCATTCTATCAGGACACCCCTGTCTGACATTCTCCCTGGCCTGCCATGTGCAGAGGTCTCAGGAGGGCTGGAAAAAGCCCGGGAAAGCTTGAGCAGGTGGTGTTTCCTCTGGAAGTCATTGGCACAGTTGGAACTGCAGCATCCCAGGGGGATGATCCATGTCCTTTGTCACCCATCCTTTTTCTGTTGAACCAGCAGGCTGAGGTGGACCTTCGTGTCCAGTTAACCACAAAACTAGACAGGGAAAATACATTATGCATGTACAGAAAGAGTCTGAGTTAATGAAACATATCTGTGGGCTTCCAAACTAATACAACATTTGCATTTTTCTAACTTTAGTAATTTGCCAGACTTTGGCTCTGGCTTCAATGAAAGAATAATGACTTGTTTTCATGAAGAGGAGTGTTGATTTCAAAATGCTAGCTCCACTTTGTGAATTCAAGGGGAAATGCTTTACTTCATATCAATCAAGCTCTTCTAAGCGATGCAAGTTCATTTCACGCTCTTCTCCTTGATTTCAGTACCCTGTGTTCAGCAGCAAGAGCAAAGCACAGAAATAAAACAAAGCCTGTTTTGCAAAAATAGCTTTTGCAGAAGCACATGGAAGAAATGGAAGGTTTAAAGCTAATGTCTTGCTTTGTCCTGCCTTCTTTGTCAGGAACAGGCAGAAGAGTGATGAAATGGGGAGTGTCCTGTGCAGATAGTTCAGGTGCCCAGTTGAAACGCCGCTTCCAGGTGTCCAGTGTATTCTGTGGGGACAAGAGAGGCACTTCCAGAAGATAAAGGCCACCCAAGGTCTTGGCCATCATCTGGAAATGCTGCACCCCCCAGGGAGTTTGGGATGCCTGGTCACATACCTTTAGTATAGAATCATAGAAGGGTTTGGTTTGGAAGGGACCTTTAAAGGTCATCTAGTCCAACCCCCCTGCAGTGAGCAGGGACACCTTCAACTAGAGCAGGTTGCTTGGAGCCTTGTACAGCCTGACTTTGGCTGTTTCCAGGGATGGGGCATCGACCACCTCTCTGGGCTGTCTGTCTCAGGTGAGTCCTAGGAGAGTCTGAAGAGCATCTCCCAACCCACATGGTTGCTGAAGGACAAGTGGGGATCAAGGGACAATATTCATGTTACTGGCTTTAGCCTTGGATTAGGGAACGTTCACTGTGTCTACCTGCACTGAAGATGTTGGGAGTTGCTTTCCACTCTAAGAGGTCTTTGAGTTTATTTACTGATGAAAAGTATCATTCTGGAGAGTGGAAAGGCCTCAGGAAGAATTATAAAAATATCATGAGCCTTCAAAAATGTACCTTATAGTATCTGGCTAATAAAATTGATGTGTCTGGCTTAGCAAAGCACGTGCTTAGAGGTGAACTGTGAGGGGCTTAGGATGGCAACATATGGAAGAGATTTCTGAAAGCTCTCTTATCTGGCATGAGACCCTGAAATCAGAAAGACAAATTTGGACTAGGAGTAAGAAGTGACGTTTTAACAGGAAAGAAAATATCTATGGAAATAGCCTATGAAATGCTGTGGAAAGGACACGTTCTTTTCTGGTCGAGTGTCCATGGTCACCCCAACAACTGCTACTCTTTGCTAATGTTGCATTTTGGAGGGCAAGGTAAGCATCTCAATTCTTTGGATAAAAAGCTTCTGGTTTTGCTTATCCATAGATTAGAGGCTGGCTCATTTTTTTCCCAGGTAAAGCTCAACTTGTACACTGGAATGTAGGATGGATTTTCCCTTTTCTCATACTTATTTATCTTGTTGAGGTTCTAATTGCTCCTGTAAACCCTGATTCACAGAGGGCACATCGTTAAACTGAAAGGACTTTTCACTTCCAAACCCGATGGCTGCAACACTTCGGTGTGTTTTTAAATTGCTTTCTTAGCTAACTTTTCAGAAACTTGCCATTCTTTAAAGAGGCTTCAGTTTTGATATTCCTGTTTATTGCTCATGAAAGCAAAAAAAAACAAAATAAGAGATTGCTCATCTTCCTTGTCTCCTTTCCCAAGACACAAAATGAGCAGCCTTCTTACCAGCTTTTGTAAATGATCACCGACTGACATTTCCTATCAAGGCACTTCCAGGAGTGACGTAGCGTAAAAAATAAGAAAGGACCACAAGAAGAGCATCCCATTCAGCACATCTCCGCGGCAGCCAGCCATGGAGCACTCAGCACCCACGCATCACTGCCTGAGAGGTAGCTCTCCTCATGGGAGAAAAAAACCCCCCAAACAACCCCCCAAAAAAACAAAGAAAAAGGAGGAAACTCGCTGCATTCAGCCTGCTGTTCATTTTAGCAGTTATGGAACAATAATTGTGTGTATTCCCAATGGTCGCAGGGGTGATGGTTGTACTAGATATGGGCCAGAGAATACAATTGCAGGGCAATTTCCCTCTGTCCTTAATGGACTAGCATTGTACTTGTACGCAGTAGAGTGCCCTAATCTCTTCTGTCTCACCATGAGGTCGTTGCAGGAACCCTCTCAGCTTTGCCTGGTAGAGCAAGTTCCTTACGGGCCAGATGCTGCCACCTTTATCCACGCTAAGTGGTGCCTGCCCTGGGGTCCCCATCCAACGAGAGGGGAAGGGGCACTGCAGGGATGCACGGAGTGAAGTGGGATGCTGCGGGGGGTCTCTCGGAGCTGTGCCTTGTGAGCTGCTCATTTTAATGGGGATTTATTTGTCAGCTGAGCAAACTGAGGAATTTCTCTCCTTCCCTTAAGTGAAGAGAAAGAAATAACAACAACCAAACAACACACCAGCTAAAGAACACTTCTTCCTAATCTGTTTTCTCCTTCATGAATATTTTTCTGCAGTATTTTTGGCTAATTATGTCATGAAGGACTGAGTGCTCCTTTCCAAGGTCTTTCTGCAGCCTTTCCCAAAGATGTTTTTTAAAAAAATACCAAAACAATGCTTTTTTATGCCTGAAAAAAATTCTGCCAAGGGCATAAACCAACAGGAGAGCCTTGCCTTTTCATTATTGCCATGTACAAAGTCGCATGGAAAATAATAAGATTCAATAAGAGCTGGTTTTAACTCTCCAACAGCACATGGAGAATGTGATACCTCACAGCTGTTTGCAGGCATTTAACACCATCAGATGCCTTTTTATATGGGGAGCAATGTCTTCACTCTCACTTTGGGCTGGCTATTCTGCGGAGGAATAAATGAGGTCAGTGGGTCAACACAGCAAAATCTCCAATTTTTAAGAAAAAAAAAAAGTTCTGCCTTCATCTTCTCTTCTACTTTCACCCTTAATCGATGTCCTTCCCTGGTCCTCATACAGGGCACAGTGCTGCAGCCTTCTGCAGAGCTCAGGAACCTTTTCTTCTTTCCTTTTCCAAACCATTGAGGAGATGTCCTGGCTCTCTAAAGATGCTCCTTCTCCTTCCTTTCATTAAATAACTTTTACTGTCTGCATCAGTTGGGGGTATCACTCCCTTCACAGGTACAATATGGAAGTAAATTACAACGGTATTCGAGGAGTTTCAAAAGCTGAGCTGCTGAGCACTTGGAAATCTTGAAGATCCATCTCATTAGCTTAATTGAGCAATTGCGGTTTCAGTAAATCATGAAGAAAAGATAGGGACTGAAAAGCATGGGAAAATACTGAGTGGATGTCTTTTCTTTGTGTTATTTACATGACCTTAGGGATTGACATTGGAATCAAGAGGGAGATAAATAAGAATGAGAGTGTAAAACCAGACAGCTCACGGAAAAGCCAGGAACCTGGTAGAGGACCCACCTTTGTCTTTTGCCATACAATGAGATGTCAACTACCTTTACCTCAAGTTCAGAACAACATTTTGGGAGAAGTGTTTTTATTCTGCCATTTCTTCCATTTTTGTTTAGTTAAATGTTTGGCAGCACTTTGAATATTTCCCCTGTATGTCTATTTGGTGTTCTCTTCATATTGGACAAGAGAATTAAAATCAGAGTTGGATTGGATTTGCGAAGTTTTGAAAAGCTTTTGGAAATTTGTGTTTTTAAACTGAGTGCTGTTCAAGCTATCCCAACCTAACTGGAAAGAAAGGACTTGTGTTTTGTGAAGCACATCATCGGGTGCTTTGGTAGTTGCCACATCAAATGCTTAGAGCACTGATGCATTTATCTTAAAATGTAATGACGGAGCACTGGGATGATGGGAAAAACAAAAGGAAATATGGAGCTGACCTGTCTTTAACCATAGAATCATAGAATCATTAATTGGTTTGGATTGGAAGGAACCTCAAAGATCATCTAGTTTCAGGCCCCCTGCCATGGTCAAGGACACCTCCCACTAGACCAGGTTGCTCAAGGCACCATCCACCCTGACACTGAACACCTCCAGAGATGGAGCATCCACAACCCCCCTTGGGCAACCTGTTCCAGTGTCTCATCACCCTCAGAGTGAAGAATTCCCTTCTAATTTAAATCTCTCTTCCAGTTTGAACCCATCACCCTTTGTCCTATCACTACAGGCCTTTGTAAAAGGTACTTATGTGCCTTTTTATGTCCCTAGCTATTTATTTTGCTGGTGAACCTCCTCTTCTTCAAGTTTCCCAAGGCACACAGAGGTATCCGATGTTCCATATATGCCTGTGTCCCTGGGCCGACATCTTGCACATTTCTCTCCACCACTCCCATTAGATCCTCCCATAAACGTGAACATTTTTTATGTCTGTCACGGGCCTCTGCTCACGTAGATTGCCTTCAGGCTGAACTTTTGTGTAATATATTTTGACACCCCATATGGTCCCCACGGTTCTCTCAGGCACAAGCTGAAATCTTGTTCGTGTTGTTGGCAACTGCCGATATCTGGACGCAGTCTGTCTTTTATTCTTCCACGGTGATATTCACATTTGGGAAGATTAATGTGATGATCTGGCACTGGCAAGGAGATGGAGTAGATGACCTAATAGGTCTTTTCCATCACTAATTCCTGCGTTTTATTAGGAGGAATTCTTTGTTGCCGTGGCACTAATATTTCTGAGCTGTCACCGCGGAGGGAAGGCAGAAGAGGTGACACTAACAGTGTCATCTAAATCCATCTTTTTTTTTGGCACCTCTGCCCCTGTGAATCAAGCAGACCATCTGGAGAGTGGGCAGATTGCCATCCCGGCAGATGGGCAGGAGTGTAGCTAGCTATGAGACCATGTATGATTATCAAATGTGTTGTTGGGTGAGGATTTTCCAGCAGGAATATCAAAACAACTTTTCGTAATGAGCTTCTGGTTCCCTGGGTAAAGAGATGGGCCATTTAGCTCCCCAAGAAACCGGCCAAAATTCAAGCCCATGGGTTGAGCAGCATTGGGCTGGTAGGGGGAGGAAGGCCAGCGATGCTTCCCTGTTGGGTACCGGAGGATTGTGAGCAGCAGCAGCCGGATGCTGGCACCATGGCAGGACCACGATGTGATCCCTCCTGGAGGTAGATCGGAGCAGTGAGGCATCCCACACCTCCTCTCAGAGCTGCAACCTGTGGCCGGAGCTTTTAGTGCAGAAAAATACACATTTGGTCAAAAGGTTCTTCTAAGAGTAGGGACTCGTAATTAAAAAATTAACAACGTAAGTGCTATGCACACATCTTCCTTTTACACCAAAAGGAGCATTTGCCTTTAGGTCTCATTCCTGTAGCTGTGACATAAACACTGACAAGACACTATTTGCTGCTACAGAATATTTTTAGCAGGACATCTATTATTACAACATTTTTGCTTTCCTGTCAGGTGTGGAAAGCTTTTTTCCTCTTAACATCTGATTCACTTCTTTTTATTTCAAACACCCAACAACACCAAACTTCATCCATCTGGGAGTTTGAGTGCAGGGATTGTCACCATAGATGACTTCTCTGGATGAGCTACACTGGGCATCACTCGGGATGGGGGCACCGGGGTTTATTTTCTCCTTCTCCTCACATCAGTCCTCTTTGATTTAACCAAATCTTGTTGTTCTTGGGCCAATGCACATGTGCACAGATGGTCGCCACTTCCCAGCAAATCTGGAGCCATGGTTCTCTAGTATCACAGAATCACA